>JANEYF010001046.1:162500-732800 GCA_029963845.1 Rhamnusium bicolor
ATTACTAACTTTATTGAAGGTGTGGAAGTGTCACATTACATTACTTCCTGCCCTTATTTCACGCCCATTTTTTTTGAATTTTATATTAAACGGCAAATGAGAAAACAACAAAAGCAAGAATGAACTAAAATACAAAAAACTACTTATTAAAATTAATTGTTAAATTAGATTTCTTGTAGGCCTTTATGGATATTTTTAAGCCAGCATCGGAGTCCCCAATGGTGGTCTCTTTGGTTGAAGTAATTTGTTGTTGAATGGCTACCGAAAAGAGTTGTAGTTACTTGAAGAATTATCTGAAGACACGTGACGGGTGGACAGCATGGTGGTGGTTTGGTTTTTGTTCTCCACTGAACATAACCTTCCACCACAGTGCTACATTTCCACCCGCCCAGCCTCCTCAATTGGAGTATATCTGCATCGCTGTTGGCTAATAAGGAGTCGGCAGTTCTTCTGAGGGCGTGACCTGTAAAGCCTTCAATGTTTTCTAACTTCAAAGAAGTGGCTATTTTTCGGAAAATTGGCTATTGAATTGTGACCTACTGGTTAACTTCTTACCTTTCCTCCTCTGACCTGAACTAACGATTTGTTGATTTTTATGACTTTTCGAAGATTTATGAAGTTTCGAAAAATTTTCACCCAACAGGTTAGTAATGAAAAATGTTCTACTTGTATATATCTTGGAATCTAGAATTTCAACTGAAATTTTTTTCAACATAGCTACGCCCGACATTTTCATTTTCACTAATTCGTTCGTTCGACACGGTCCTGAAACACCTATCACTAATACTATCTAAAACAATACGAAAAGAAATCTTAGGAAACAATACTTTTTAAAGGATATAAATTTATTACTTTAAGGATTATTTTATAATTGATCCTTAGTGTAAAAAAAATCTTTACTTTAATCGGCAAAAATGCATTTGGAGTCTTCTTTAGAAAATCTTCTATATTCTTCCTCGAAAATTTGTTAGATTTCTTGGGCTAAAACCGACATTTTGTTTTTTCAGATAGACTAGGAGTTTTTCCATGTTTTGAAATATCGGATTTTTCTTCAATTTCTAGCATTGTTTTTAACATGTTATACATTGCCCACAAGGTTGATGGTTTCTTTTGTTTACTTTGCTCTCCAAAATACGCCATTAGAACATTTTCCGAGCTAAAATTCTTTACTATTTTCGCTTCATACCATACCGCAATGGCTTTAGGTACCGAAACTTACTTTTTAAGACACCAAGTCCCGTGCCACTACGTCAGCGACTCCCCTTATTTCAGGAGGGATACAGTTAGTTGATTCATCATCCGACAGTATTTTCAAACGATTTTCACGGTTTTACACTCTCGAACGCAAAAAATCTGACTTAAACTGACGTTTGTTTATTTCAAACAAGTTTTATTTTTCTCCCCTAGCAACTGTTGCGTCGCCTAACTTCAAAATTATATCAACTTGTGAATTTGACATTTTTAACATTTCTGTGATACCTTCACTCGGGATAAATGTCAGATAGCGTATTTATTTGACAACCTAAATATTATTTTGTTGTGATGTATTTTTTTTTTTTAAGTCTGATTGTAAATAAAATAGTATACAAGTCTCGATGGAAAGTTTCATTCCGAAATAAAGTTAACCTTGACGCTTCGCGTCTCGGTAAACTGCCTAATCTTCTCGACAGGAATGAAACACTTTCTACCTCGTTTGTAATATACTATTACCTTGTAAACTTCTTCACATTACATTTGCTTCCTGTTTCACCGCTTTTACTTGTCTCTACTAATCAGTGTTTGGTGTTTTTCGGCGACACATGTTGCCACTTCCGTCACAGCGGAAGTGGCTTCACGTGAATGGCCTCCTACGACAGTCTAACTTGCACACTTTACATAACAACGCTTCTCTATTTTTGAAGACGCGGTTTGCTTCACCATTTTTTATGTCTACTAACGCACTACACTAAACAGAAAATATCGATTAAGTAAAAAACGTCTTTATACTCACGATACACACAACAGATCTCTAGGTTGAAAGTTATCGAACTGAACAAAATTGCTAAATGACGTAAACAAATAAGCCTCTTCTACTAAATAGAAAGATTAATTCATTAATTAATGTGTAAATACAGTGTAAAAAATTACAATTTAATTTATTTCTATTTCTCGGAATATAGTATTCGCTTTAAATCCGTCTCTGTGATGACGTCCAAATTCCCTATGTCCTAGTTGTGACTAAAGAGATATTAGGCCAAAATCAATAAAACGACCTGTATCTCCTGTAAAACCATCGACTCACTAATGCTTAATGATTGGGAATTTGAAACCACCAAAGTGCCCTTGAACCACAGTTAACGTATGCACATTCATCTTTGAAAAACCATCTATGTTAATTTCAGTTTAATCATAGTAATTTATAAGTAAACAAATGCTAGTTATAAAACCTTTATGAAAAGAATTCCACCTACGCCCCTGTCTAAATCTTGCCTTTTATCTCTGCTTGTGATCACAAGTACTTTTTCAATTAACAATTTTAATTCCCAGAAAATTTTATTTTACTTTGTAGTTTGTATGTATATCCACGGCAATTCGTATAGTAGACACCACAATATCTTGTCGACCCCTCTGAGAATCGTTTCTGCTTAATGTGTTAATAATTGGATGATCCATGACAGTGGCCGGATATAAAATAACCAGTCACTTTTTATTTAGTGACAAAAAAAAAGTGTGATGAGCAAAATGAGACAGTTTTTCTTAATGAAACTTAACACAGAAACAGCGACAACAATATTCAGTACAAGGTGGTCTGTATTCGAAGTTTATCTTCCTTATCCGAACTTTGCGTATTTTTGAAAAGAATGAAAAGTGGTAGAAAAGTGTTGTAATCTGAAATTGTTTTGAGAAAATCATAAAAAACTAAAATTCAGAAAACGTATAATTATTTATTTATTCACATTAATGAAAGATGAAGCAAGTTCACCTTCAAAATTGACCTTACAAAATCACAATTATTTTGTTCTCAATTAGTCAAGAAATTTTTTATACTACTTAATATATATGTCTAATAAAGCCAGTACTAAGCTAGATTTCAGAAATTTGAGATTCTAATAATTTTTTTTTTTCGTCACAAACAACGCACTTGAAACAAGTGCTTTTTGGCCGTGAATAATGTGTTAATCCTAAAATATACTATTTTCCTTTCTCGGAAGAACTGATCTCGTGGCTTCCGACAACTCACGGGAGTCACGTCGGCGAATTAGCTACAGTCACTCCCCACAGCCCGCATGGTTAGTGACTGTAGATACCAGAATCATACGCGAAGAGAAACTAGAATGACCGCCTTCTGCATTTGGCCCGACAAAATTCGACTTATTAACCGAGTTGCCTGGGTACAGCATTTGAACCTCATACCGCAGGTCGCAATATTTGGTTCGTAATTCCTCCTCCTTGTGTTTGCCGGGAACTCGACGTCTTATATAACCTTGAATTGATAGTCAAGGAGCCTGGCCGTCAGGAACGAGTAGTTCCAGTAAATCCGGCATATCTCGTTCTCGACAATGGACTCAATATCTCCGTAAGGCAGCACTGGTATCTGATCTACCCAGTACGAGGTGGTAATATAGCACTCATAATGCCGCGTTATATCGGTGGAAATCGCATACATGGAATAAAGACTTTTTATTATTATTATTATTATAACATTCTGAAAGAAAGTGCATGAGCGATTCCAGCGCCTGACGGAATGGCCTGCAGTTGATATTAGGAACCTCTACACATGCTACACGCGACTATGGTAGACTAAGGTGTTGAAAACACTATCCTGACAGATCACAATCAATTCCTTAATCTCCGACTTAAGTCCGGCTGATCTTAGAAAGAGAAATATTAGCCCGGTCGATAAACCAACTGTTTCTATGTTTTTATAGAGGACACCATACTAGGACTTTATCAAGGAGTTGCCGAAACAGATTTCCTTGTTCCGCAGCATTTAGTTGGGCTGTGAGCAATTCGCCGTCTTCCTCGCTTGGTGCTGAATACGAGACCGAATTCATGTGCGGCTCTTTTGCTGCCTTGAACAATCCTTCACTCACTCCTACAGTTTTATGATGTTTTACTAACTGTAAGAGTGGATCCGAGCCTCTGAGTGTTATACTCAGTACTACTCTGATATGCATACATACTCCAAGCTCAAAAGTCCTCAGCCTCCCGATGACGCTGGAAGTAAACACGAGGAGCGAACGATCTAGGATGATTGCTCCTGTGTATCTGTCTAACTGGCGCAGCTCATCTACCGTTCACAAAAAAGTTCTCTCCGGAATGGTTAAAAGTGAGTTTTGCTTTAGAAACCTCTGAAAAATCTTCAGTGGCAAGGACTGTACGAACTTTCTCTTGCGACGAATGCCTTTTGGCAAATTTGGCAGGAATTTCACTATTAGCAATATTAGTAATTTGATCCACATAATATTTGCTATACTTTTTTCCACAATACTTCACTAGCACTTGGTCATCAGTAGTCATGTCGGCAATATGGCCACCTATATTTTGCAAATTTTCTTGTCCACTTTTGTTCACCTTCTAATGTATCCATGTCTAGTTTGTCTTTGCTTTCGATCAATACTTCACCGTTATCTTGCGTGATTCAATTTCAGCAATGGGTCTTTTTTCTTATTTTTTTTTAGTTTTTTGAAAACTAAAAATACCATCTAATTTGGTCTACACTGTACACAAAAACACACATCAAGAAAATAAACAAAATATATTTTCATACCCATGTGATGGGGAAAAGTATGCTTGTCTGAACACCACCTGTTACAGTTGAGGTGGAAGACCACATATTCCGTCGTGCGCCATTGCCGATAGATGGAAAGAGGGATAGTGTCCCTCGACTCCTACTATCCGAAGTCAACGTCAAAACCAAGGATATTCATCTGCTGCTATGCTTACATCAAAGCGTTACGTCCACGTTCCTGGCGTTGTTTTAGCCCTATATAATATTTGTTATGAGAGCTTTAATACACATGAGTAATACTTTGCTGATATCCAGGGCCACACCAGGAGTTTTAGTCACTGGGTACGCGCGGTATTTGCCGTGCTCCTGTGTCATAAAATGAAAGTTTTTTTTTAGTTTTGCGGAAAAAAACACCACTTAAGTACTTAGGAAAGGTAAAATGAATGTATAAATGCCTTTTTGAATTACATATTTTACATATTGTATAAAAAATTGCTTTTAAAAATAACTGCATTTTTACTTACTTGAGGACGCATGCCGCTCACCACTATATTTTTATAGGGATTACACTCTCACAACTGCAAAATGCCATTTCTCTTTGAGACGGGGGTTACCTCGGTTTATTTTTCGACCAGTCGCGCATCGGAGGTTACTACTTAAGGCGAAGGCGTTGTTTAACTTAAGACAGCGAATCCCGCAACTATTGATTTTTTTTGATAACGCGTTAGGCCGGTAATTTCTTTCATCTTTGTTTTTCAATTTGCCGCCTTCTCTAGTCTCCCGCCTGGGTACAGGACACCCCCTTGCGTCCAAGTTTGCGCGACGCTGATGACGTCTCGTACTCAATTTTTGTGTTCAGATAGACCTAGCTATGAGGAATCAATGATTACCGATGATTTGGATCGGATGAGTGTACCTAACATGCGCCTGACGCTTTATTTTTAATTTCGCAAACTGAATGGCTAATATTAACAAACTTCGAAAAGACCTTATCTGTTTTGAAAGGAAGCTCGATTTAAATGGATAACTTGATTCTAAATAAAAAATGATAATAAAATTAAGTTATGCCCACTTTTAACTTCCATGTGCAACGTCTGTGGACATTTTTATTAATTACTTAAACCACATTTATTGATGAAGTTGGAATCACCTGAACTCACCCTGCATATTAGCATACTTTGTTTATTGGGATACCCTTTATATTATGTTTTTTTTTAAATTATGCTTTGTAGCCAACTATCATCTCTATAATTTTGAGAGAAAGGAATATTGTGAAAAACTAATTTTCAGAGGCTTCAGATGCTGTAAACTTTGAATTTTAATCTCTCTTTACCGGATGCGGAGAAAATCATTTCTGATGCATGTTTTTTGAGACTGGGGATATCTCTTTATTTGTCCTGTAAAATGAGATGAAACATTTTTTATTTTTGATGAAATAAGATGTATCTTGCATATTGCACGTGTGGTTCCACAATTTTAAGTACGTACACTATTTAATATGGCAGGCTGAATATTACTTGTAAAGCTTGAATAAATGTAAAGCGAAGAGCATTTCATCAAAAGCTTACAATTTTCGAGGCACACAATAATTACTGCAAGTCATTAAGAACAACTTAATTGAGCAGGTGATTAAACGGAATGTGTGCACAACTATGATACATTGTAATAGTTAATTGTTAGCATCAGGAATTAATCAAGACAGCCGAGGATAAAAACACGTCTCGACAATACGCAACTAGTATAATTTACCAGGAAAACTAACATTAATGCCATTTTATTTCCAGACATTCCTCTGTAAGAATTTTATCCTACGAGGGACATAGAAAAAGTAATAAAATATAATAATTGACACAAGCAAAAAACCACTCCTGTTTGATAACATATTAATGTAGCCAGGGTGGCAATAGAATATGTTGCACTTAATACTTGTCAAATTTTAACATATAACCAATAAACAAAATAATAACGCAATCACAAATATAACATTTAAAATAACAGTTTTCTTGTCATTCCTCTGCACGAATTTCATCTTACCAGGGATGTAGCAAAAGTAATAAAATATTATTTTAGCAAATAAACATCTATAATAATAGTAATAATAATAATAATAGTAGGGGGTGCTAAGGACCGGCAACCTCCACGTTGGTGCACCCTGGACAGGCAGAGGCAACTCTGCCTGACAAATGCCGGCCGGGAGTACCAGGGCTAACCTCCCTGGTACTCTTACTGCTCGGGTTCCTTATAACCTCAGAAGGGCCCCTCACAATCGACCCCAAGCGGATGGGGGTCAGAGACAGTTGGGAGGGGCCTTACCGGATGGTCTCAACGTTGACAACCTAGGCACTGAACACGGACGCTTTAAGTGGACGAGGGAACTTCGGGATGACTTGCTGACCTGCCGCGAGAGTAGCGAACCTGAGCGAAGGGGATACATGACGCGAATGCATGCACTTTGGTGCGAAATGCATCCAGAGCATCGCTCCTTCTCTCAACAACATCTGAGAGATCAAGAATCCTTTCTGCTCAGGACAGGTTACGTAAGGGCACCCCGTCAGCTAGAAGAACTGCCAGCCGCAGTCCCACCGCGGCAATTACCAGCTGATGGGGAACATCCTTTAGAGTTCACCGGTGTAGACTTAAGGACGAGGGTTAGCCTTAACACCAGGGCTAACCTAAAGCCACAAAACCTGGCTAGAATGGACGCGGTCATCGATGAGGAAATTCCGGAAGATGTAGACATCTGGCAAATCAACTGTGCCGTGTACAACGCCGCGAAGCAACTCGTCCCCCGTGAGAGGTCAACCAATCACGGGGTCGAGAAAGCCAAGCGGCGTGTACAAAAAATCGAAGGCAAGATACAGTCGGCCAGACAACACGCTTCTCGGATCCAGAGTGTGGTGGAATATAAGACGTCTGGTAGAGTTTTTACTCCCAGAATCCGGCGCATAGCAGCCAGATTAAGACGTCAACACCATACTCCAAATCTGACAGTGATGCTTACCATCAAGCAGCACTGTCTAGATAGGATCCGAGCGCTCATGGCGATAAAGAAAACATTGAAGAGGCGGGTGAGGAGTATGGAACAAAACAATTTGTTCCGTACGAATCCTTCCCGCCTCTTTCAAGAGCCACAGCGTGTTGTCGAGAATCCGCCGACTGTAGAAGATGTCGAAACCGTCTGGAAGGGAATCTACGAAACGACGCGTCCATTCAATAGCGACACTCCATCAATTGCACACTTTGAGGCTCTGTGTCACAGACATCTTGAAGAGCCAGAAGAAGTGTGCCCGGCAATCAGTACGGAATAAGTCCAACAAGCACTTGTTGGTACCAAGAACTTCGCTGCCCCGGGCCCAGACGGCATTAACAACTGGTGGTGGAAGAAATTTCCTTCCACTCACCGCCGTCTGGCGTGAGTTTTCAACTCATGGTTGAACGAGGGGCAGCAGATTCCGGACTGGTCCGTCGAGGGACGTACTGTGCTTATCCCCAAAAAGGGGGGCTCTTTCCGACCCGAAGAATTATAGGCCGATCACTTGCCTCAACTCCTGCTACAAGATATTTACACGTATCTTGTATGCTAGGACACTGAGGTCTGTTGATCCGGTCTTCCAGCAGATACACGAACAGCGTGGTGTCAAGAAGGGCATGGTAGGTTGCACGGACAGCCTGCTGATTACACAGGATTCTGTGCAATACAAGCAGAATCTATCGATGGCCTGGATTGATTACCGCAAGGCATTTGATACAACATCGCACGAGCGGATATCAATGTGACCCACCCAGCGACCGGAGGCATAAGGTCATCCATCTGTTTTATATGGACGACCTAAAGCTTTATGCCTCCGAGAGCACGAACTACAAAATGCTTTTAGGGTGGTCGAGGAATACACGCGGGCAATTGGTATGGAGTACGGGTTGGACAAATGTGCAGTCGTCCACCTTAAGAGAGGACGATGCGGGAGAATTCCCTGAAGATGCGCAGCTCGCAGACGGAAGCATCCAAAGACATCTGGATGCCAGCGGCAAGTACAGACACCGCCTCCGAAAGATTTGGTCTTCCGAACTTTCGGAGAAGAACAAGGTGTCTACAACTAATATGCTTGTTATTTCGGTTTTGCTCTACTCCTTCGGAGTAGTAAAGTGCATGGTAGATAAGCTGCGCCAATTAGACAGAGATGCCCGCAAGATGATGAATATTCACAGAAGTATTCATCCTAGATCGTCCGTTCCTCGTGTGTACCTCCCACGTCAACGGCGAGGGGCGAAGAACCTTGAGCCTAGATGAACTCGGTCTCGCATTTGACATCAGGCGAGGAGGCTGGCGAGGTGATGATGTAGAGTCAGTCACTAAACTTCAGCTAAATCGTCTGAAAGCCCGAATCAGAGCTGCTGAACAGGAAAAACTGTTTCGGCAGCATGTCTTCTATAAGAATATAGAAACGCTGGGTTTATTGACCAGGCTAACATTTGCATTTTTAAGGTCAGCCGGGCTAAAGTCAGAGACTGAGGGATTTATTATGGCCTGCCAGGATGGTGTTATCAACAACTTGGTCTACCGTAGCCGCGTGTGGCGTGTAGAGGTTCTTGATATCAACTGCAGGACCTGCCCTAAGGCGCCGGAATCGCTCATGCACTTACTCTGCATGCCCCATATATGCGATTTCGGCCTACATCCACCGACATAACGCGGCGTTACGAGTGCTATACTACCATCTCATGCACTCGTACGGGGTAGACCAGACACCAGTGCTGCCTTACGTGCCAGGAAATATTGAGTCCGTTATCGAGAACGAGAAATGCCGGATTTACTGGAACTACTCGTTTTCGACGGTCAGTCTAATCCAAGCCAACAAACCTGACATAGCACTCCTCGACCATCAATTCAACGTGATGGATGTCATCGAGTTCTCGGCTTGTGCTGAGAAAATCATCACCTTGAAGGAGGAGGAGAAACGGACCAAATATCCCGATCTCCGGTATGAGCTCCAAGTGCTGTACCCAAACTATTCGATCATATTGTGCGTCCTAATAATTGGTGTACTCGGAGGGATAAAGCCTACGCTGCTATCGGAACTAAAAATCATACCAGCCTGCCAAAACTCAGCTGAGTGGCTGGCAGGTCAAATGCAGAAGGCGGTCATTCTGGGTTCTCTCCATCTGCTTAGGGTACACGATTCCAGAGTCTACAGTCACTAATCTTGCGGCCGTAGTTAATATGCTGGCGCAACCCCCGTGAGGTGTCAGAGGCCACGGGAGGACTGTCCAGCGACGGGCAACTAAAAATTAAAAAAATGGTAATGTTTATTATGTAAACAAAAGTTACAATACTTACAAGCATACAATGGTCATGCCTTCATCGATTTTACAATTGTTACATAAAAGGTAGGAGTTCAGCAATGCCGTTCTTCCACTTCCCCCACAAAAGAAAGAGGGAATATAGAACGAAATAAAAACATACATTTTTATTTTGTTGGTATGGTATTCACAATTAGAAAAAATATATTTACATCGACTTTAAGTACACACACACAAACAGAAGGAATTAGACGTGCGTTTAATTACATTACAGTAAAAACAAACAATGAATTAACGGGTACGCCCGCATAAAGAGAATTGCACGGTGGAAAATGCAAAAATTGCAAATGGCAGAAAGATGCAAACCGTGGACACGTGTTTCTGACTAATTGGTCTTCATCAGCACGGTGTAGCTGAGTTAAAATGATGGACAAAACTCAAAAAAGACACTAAAGGAAAACCACTAACAGGGAGCCAGTCGCACCTTTGTGGCTTCCACTTGGATGACTCTGGTATGAGAGCGTCGTCCAAGCATCGCACACGCGGGCATCTATAGCAACCTGCGTGGGATTCCAGACCCAGTAGAATTAATAGGAACAGAAAATGAATTAGACGTGGGTTTAATTACATTACAGTAAACACAAACAATGAATTAACGGGTACGCCCGCATAAAGAAAATTGCACGGTGGAAAATGCAAAAATTGCAAATGGCAGAATGATACAAATCGTGGACACGTGTTTCTGACTAATTGGTCCTCATCAGCACGGTGTAGCTGAGTTAAAATGATGGACAAAACTCAAAAAAGACTCTAAAGGAAAACCACTGACAGGGAGCCAGTCGCACCTTTGTGGCTTCCACTTGGATGGCTCTGGTATGAGAGCGTCGTCCAAGCATCGCACACGCGGGCAACTATAGCAACCAAGTGGAAGCCACAAAGGTGCGACTGGCTCCCTGTCAGTGGTTTTCCTTTAGTGTCTTTTTTGAGTTTTGTCCATCATTTTAACTCAGCTACACCGTGCTGATGAAGATCAATTAGTCAAACGCGTGTCCACGGTTTGCATTCTTCTTCCATTTGCAATTTTGCTTTTTCCCACCTTACATTCTTTATGCGGGCGTGTACCCACTAATTCATATATATATATATATATATATATATATATATATATATATATATATATATATATATATATATATATATATATATATATATGAATTAGTGGGTACACGCCCGCATAAAGAATGTAAGGTGGGAAAAAGCAAAATTGCAAATGGAAGAAGAATGCAAACCGTGGACACGTGTTTCTGACTAATTGGTCTTCATCAGCACGGTGTAGCTGAGTTAAAATAATGGACAAAACTCAAAAAAAGATACTAAAGAAAAATCACTGACAGGACGCCAGTCGCACTTTTGTGGCTTCCACTTGGACGGCTCAATATGTGAGCGTCTACCAAGTATCGCACACGCGGGTAACTATAGCTACCTGTATGGGATTCCAGACCCAGGAGAATATATATGTACAGAAAAGGAAGTAATGACGCGGGTTTAAATACATTACATACAAAACCATATGAATTAATGGGTACACTCCAGCATAAAGAATGCAAGGTGGGAAAATGCAAAACTGCAAATGAAAGAAGAATGCAAACCATGGACACGTGTTTGTGTCTAATTGGTCTTCATCAGCATTGTGTAGCTGTTAAAATAATGGACAAAACTCAAAAAAAGACACAATAGGAAAACCACTGACAGGACGCCAGTCGTTCCTCTGTGGCTTCCACTTGGATAGCTCAATACGTGAGCGTCGGAAAAATTATCACACACGCGGGCAGCTATAGCAACCTGCGTGGAATTTCAGATCCAGGAAAATATACAGGTACGGAGAAGGAGGTAATAACACGGGTTTTAATACAATACAGTACAAAACAATATGAATTAATGGGTACACGCCCGCATAAAGAATGCAAGGTGGGAAAATGCAAAATTACAAATGGAAGAAGAATGCAAACCATGTTTGTATTCTTCTGCATACCAACGGCCATGTCTCAAATACCTGTATACAAAGTTTGAGCTCATCTTTTTTACAATAATCCCCAGATAAAAAAAAAATCGGTCAACGCAATCAAAAATAATGTGTTGTCTTAAATCGCACACATTGTATATGTATATATACAGGGAAATTTCTTATAATCACAGGTCTGCTAAGGCTTTGTTTTTAAAACGGTTTTTTCTTAATATCGTAGAAACGACAATAGATAATTTATTATGAATTATGATGGTGTAAATTACAATAAAAATGAAGTGTGTGTGTTTGTGTGTGTGTTTGTGTGTGTGCGTGCGTGCGCGTGTGTCTCATTCCATCCACTAGTGGTGTGACGGGGAATAATTCACCTCCCATTTTTACAACTTTTTATACAGGTATTTGAAATATGGCCGCTGGCATACAACTTTTTTAAAGACATAATTTTCTAAAAATCCAAATTTAGTTTAAAAATGAGCGTTTTTGGAATTTTCAATGATCCTTCCCACTTTGAAGCTCCATAGCTCGGTGTCTATTCGACTCGAATTTTTCAGACACAACTTCTATGTTCTTAAAAAGTTTTATACATGCAATTCTTTACCTATAAGCCACTGGTAAGGCGGCATTGGCAAAAAAAACTCTTTTGTGCGCCGCACCTCTGAAGAACAAACATTCAAAACTGGAAATGTCTACTTTAAAACTAGAGATTTCTAATTTCAAAAGTAGAAATTTCTATTTTAAATATAGAAATTTTTGCTTTCAGAAGTAGAAATTTCTAGTTTTAAAATAGAAATTTCTGCTTTTAAAAGTAGAAATTTCTAGTATTAAAGTAGAAATTTCTAATTTTTTTTGTTTGCTGGGGCCCTTCAGAGCCATCGTACTTCTTCGTAACTGTTGGAGTACGTAAGACTGAATTTGTAAATTCACTTACAAAAATATGAATTAAAATGTTAATCTACATGTAGATAATATGAACAATAACTAATCAAAGTCTGAGCAAAATGAGGTTTACGATTATGAATATGAAATACCTATAAATAGCAATAAATATTTTGCATAATATACAATATCAAATAACACATATTTTCACAATTTGCATTTAGTAATTCCAATTTTGTTGTACTCCTTAACTTGACAGGTGTAACAACTGCTTTAGTTATTTGAGGGTAAGAAAAAAAGAAGTTACATTATTAAGAGTTGAAATATTAAAAAGGAAGGAGCGTCGTTCAGGGTAGATATTTGGTTTTAAATTTCTCGGAATCAAGTAAATCCTTATACGTTTTCGTCTTTATGCATTACATTATCCTCCATACATAGCTTCCGACCATAAACTGCAAGATTAATAAACATAGTGACACATAAAATCGTTCATAAGTATTAAAGTGTAAACCTCATTTGGTAAACACGTCAGGTGTTTATATTATACAGGGTGAGTCAACGATGTGATAATATCCAATGACTCTTTTATTATCAGCAATAGAAATAATTGTTTTATGTAAAAGGTATAGTAGAGCAAAAAATCTATATTCTAAAAGTATTTTGAACTATATACGGGGTGATTCATGAAAACGGAACACTATGGAGCTAATTTTTTTTCTAAATGGGTTGCCCTGTTTTCGATAATTTTAATTCTTCATAAAATTTTCAATATGTTTCTATAATGGGACCATAAATATAAGCTTATATAATTTTGAAGCTATTCAGGATTAAAAAAAATTAATTTGCCATTTTACCACTGTTATTTCGTCACCGTTTTAAGATTTAAAAAAATCTTTTCCACAAGGATTAAAAGAAAGTCCATTTTAATTATTAATTATAACATTTATATATTACAGGTTGCTCCGTAAATGTTGATATTTAAAGAAAACTTAAAATGCATAATAATGTTATTCCAAAAAAAATGTAAAAGCCTAAATATTTGGGAACATCTCTTTATCCCTTCAGATAAGTATAGAACATATACACGGTGTCCCAACCAACTAGACACCCTAAATAACTTTGGTGATAAAATTTTTTTCAAAAATTGGTGAAACACGTCGACCTTGTTTCCAAGGGGGACATATTTTAATGTAATACTTGTATACCTATCATCATCTCTCTACCCTATACAACCACCCCCTCAAAAAATTCAAATGGCAAGGTGGGTCGAGTGATGATTGGTTCTCAGTATGTTTTACAATTATTAACAAAATTTATGGAAACAGGTTCTGTAGGAAACAATAAGCATGAACCTCAGCGACCGATTAGGAATGAAGCAGTCAAAGTGGCAGTTTTGGGTCATTTGCAGATAGATAATACTCAATCGATCAGGAAAGTAGCTGAGGCTTCCGGTGTATCACGAAACAGTGCTCATCGAATTGTAAAGGCCCACAAATTTCATCTATATAAATTTAAATTGGTACACAAATTATACGAAGATGATCCCGATCGTCGCATCGACTTGAATTCTGTGAGATTTTTAATGAACAATTAAACGGTAATGCCAATCTACTGTACAATACGTGTTTTTCTAATGAATCGACATTTCAGTTAAATGGGGAGGTAAATAGACACAATTGTAGGTATTGGAGTGAAACCAATCCACATTTGTCCATGGAAACTCATACCAAAAGGCCTCAGAAGTTAAATGTTTGGGTTGGCATCTTAGGGGATCACATTGTCGGGCCGTTTTTTGTTCCTGACCATTTAAATGGCGAAAGTTATCTCGATCTGTTAGAAAATAATATCGACTCTATGATTACCCAAATCCTCGAAGAAGACGATAATCTTTTAGAAGGCGAACTGTTTTTTTCAACAGGATGGGGCACCCCTACATTTTGCCATAGCAGTCCGTCAATTTTTGGATAATCGGTTTCCTGAGCGATGGATTGGAAGAAGAGGTCCTGTGGAGTGGCCCGCTAGGTCATCCGATTTAACTCCCTTGGATTTCTTTCTGTGGGGACATTTGAAATCGAAGGTATTTGCAACAAAACCCGCATCTGTGGAAGAGTTACGTGAAAGAATTGTTCGAGAATGCCGTTTATTGACTCCAGATGTGTTCAGAAATGTTCGTACAGAATTTCAAGACAGATTATACTACTGTATGGAAATCGGTGGGGGTCATTTTGAACAATACATACATACGATAATTCAAACTGCTTCTTTTATTTTTATTTCCTGAACCTAAAATAATGAAACAATTATTTCTCAGGAACGAATCGATAAAAGTAAAAAAAAAATACAGTTATGTAGAGAATTGAAAGACGTTTCAAAAGATATATCACTCGACCCCCTTTGCCATTTGAATTTTTTGAGGGTGTGGTCGTGTAGGGTAGAGGGATGATGATAGGTATACAAGTATTACATTAACATATGCCCCCTTTGGAAACAAGGTCGACGTGTTTCACCAATTTTTCAAAAAATTTTTGTCTCCAAAGTTATTCACGGTGCCTACTTTTGGTTGGGACACCCTGTATTATAAAAGTTGTAGCGAATAAATAGACTTATAAGTTCTATTTATACGTCAATATTTTCTGAATATCCTGTAACAAATAAATGAATTCTTTCTCAAGAAGTGTTCCGCTCTTACAAATTGTTTACTTTAGTTATTTTTACTTTTGTTATTTTTCTTGAAAGTTGTTATATCTTCTAGCCTTGTAAATTCACTCTATCATTTAAATTTTATTCATTCTATCATAATGTAAATCGGGCTTAAGAAAGGTCTTGCTTGCTTTAAATATATGTAACTTTTCTCCCCTCTCCATCTCCTCTTCCTTTTTTGGGTAGACATTTTTTGTGTGTGTGGAGAAAAACAGGAGTAGAGAAGAGATACGAGTACATCCAGGACGAGTGCGTTACATACATAAGTACATGCTTGTAGTTACCGATAGTTATAGATTTTTTTCTTACGTTACAACGGCCGGTGGAAGAAGTGAAATCCATCCGCTATTTTTCCTTCCTTCATCACAAGACTCGTAACTGTATCTATTTTATGCAATGTCATTTACCATTTATTTCGTAATAATTAGTTGTTGTGCAAATGTGGAGAAGGGTAATCCTGCTAAGATTTTATGTATAAAGAACTAATTTAGCCCTAAGAACACAATCCACATCATTACCTAACAAGAAGTAATTAAACGATGACGATAGCAGTAGTAAAATGGAAGCTGATAATTTTCATTTTTTCTATATCTTAAATAACTCCAAAACCATAAGCTTTAGACTTATGACACCTTTATGGAAAATATTAGGTATTCTATGAAAAATTAAAATTTTACAAAATGTTCTCTTAAAAAAATGTAACCCCATAGTGCCCCGCTTTCATAAATCACGCTGTATATTTTTCAAACTACTTTCAGAATATAGAACTTTTAGTTTCCCACAACGTTCATATTAAATTATTTTTTGTATTTCTGATAATAATTAGAGATAGGGAGGTAGTGAAAAATAATGTCAATTCCAGGGTTGACGCTACTAGATGATGTCACCGCGTAAATATGTTGATATGATGACAAAATATCTTACCTTGTGGTTACTTTGGTGAGTTTGGTAACATCCAAAGTTAGGCTGAAAACAGACGAGGCGTTTTGTGCCGAGTCGGCCGCCGATTCTGCAGACGAATCGTCGTTTGCTTCACTCATTATGAATGTATTAAAACAGACGATACGTCGCTGACGAATGTCACCGCCTACGCGACGAGCGTACGGTTTTCCCAACCATGTGCCGAAAGCGTTTTTATGACTTTAAGCGGCCCTTCATAAATGTACTAACTCTTGTGCAACACAGACATCGGCGGTTTTTAATCGGTGCGTATACTGCATGGTTGCCATTTGACGTGATTTTAAAAATTTTTAATTATTTTAGTGACAGATATGGAAATAAATATCGAACAATTAATACATGAAATTTAATAGTTCATTAAAAGATGTCATAGACATTCTGACCAAATTAAAAAACTTCTCATCGACTTGTTTGATTTAATTGCACAAAGTGTAAAAGTATCTTTTATTTTTTCTTTCACTAATAATTGGGTGTGTCCACATTTTACGAATCTTTTTTCTTTTTAATCTGCAGTATAATACACCTAGAACTATCACAAACTCTTCATCGGAATCCATTATTTCAAAACGGGTGTCTGAATGAACTGACAACAACGTACTGAGGAAATTTACTAATGCTTATAAAACGCTCGGTATGTTTTGATCAAACGGAAAACGTCGCGGTGTCCAGCCGCCTCGTTTGTTTTGACGTTTCGTCTGTAGAAGCGGCGGCCGACTCGGCAAAAAACGCCTTGTCTGTTTCCAGCCTTAATGCAAAGAGGGCTGAATGTAACACCAACATTACTAATTTGTACATATTTTTAACTAGCGATCACAAGAATAAAAGTATATTGCTAATGTTAATGTCCTACTAGCCTGTTATTATGCAACAATAACTTATTTTTAGATACGTTAAATGAGAAATAACACCCTAGGGCGTTATGGATACTCACAACGCCCTAGGGCATTATTAATTTATAGGGCATTAACATGATCACTACAACACAACACAAAACAACTAAATGGTGACAGCGTTATTGACAACCAAAATATGTTGCCTAGTTACAGCGTTTACAGACAATGTTGATTATTTCTTTTAAATGAAATCATCCCGAACATAATAGATGTCAAATTAAATAACAGACTAGTGGGTCATTAAACATTGAAGGCACCACGGGTATTTTAGGATAATAACGCCCTCGGTGCGTTATTATCCTTATAATACCCTTGATACTATAACAACTATAATGCACCCACTAAAATATTTGCCACTTTCCAGTCGCAAGCATTAGTGGTGTCATCCACACTAATCCAAACATTTATCATTCCGTTCAGAGCAATCTTTTTGTTTAATACTGTCACATCTCTATGATAAATATTTTTTTTCTTAATGTCTTTTCCGATGGCACCCGAACATTACCCTCTAATACACGTCTGCAAAAATTGTCTGAATAGCGGCTTATCTGTAATATTACCACTAACACACTTTTTATGACTATCTGAGGAAATGTGTCTCTTACGTTTTGCTTTGACGTTGCACGAAAGCACTTTTTTACATCTTGTGCAATATAATTTGTTGCCATTAATTGCATCTACGGGAAATTACTAATCCACGAGTTCACTCTATCCTCTACCGAGCTGAATAAGAAATATTAAAAAATGTAATCTCCGTTGTCTTTAATATTGCACTGTTTACGTATTTACGTGTTATTCACATAGACGTTTTACAAAAAACTACGTATTTAGAGTGTATTTAATATGGGGCAGTGGGTGTAAACATGATAGCCAAGGTGTATCCACCTATATCTATGTATGCATTCACATTGCTATTGGACACTCGACAATAACGAGCACCACTGTCAATATGACTGTTAGTAAGTAATTGTTTTTATATCTACAAGCCGTCCAATTATCTGACTTTACATTTCCTGTTCCCATTTTTATAAAGAAAGCAGATTAATTGCATAACACAAAAGAATATTTTATCATTATCATTTAATATTGTTTAGGAATGTTTCTTTAGGTGTTTACAATATAATATTATATCGACGTAAGTGGTCTCTGAAATTTATTGACACCTCTCAACACTGGCGGTTCTTTTATAGGGTCATTTGGTCAATGACCTCCCACATACAAATAAAAAAATAGATCTATTCATTTTCTGAGGTTTAAAAATATATAATATATATATTTTTAATATTCCTAAAAAATATATTAAAGTTTCTAGTTCATTCTATGCACAATTCTATTCAAATATCTAGATCGCAGGATTTCGTATCCCCTCCGAGCACCGAGCCTCTACATTCATATTCATTACATTATTCATTTATAGTATTTAAAAATCTTGGGTCAATCCACAACTTGTCCTCAAAGCTAGCTACGGACCGAATTTACAACGAATTAAAGTGAAATAGACTTATGCGTGAATCGTCAGAAAGCAAAAGAGACAGAAAACTGGCGGGGACAATATCCCTGACACATTTTACGGAAACGGTAACGCACGAAGTTCAATAGAGCAGTCTTAATGCTGACTAGGTACGCGTTGGTCGGTAAATTCTGTCGCGTTGTTTTTAATGTTTTTATTTGTGAACATTTTAATTTGTAAATCTCTACTTGTCGTGAAATTAAGTAAAACAGTGTTTTTGGTGTAATCATTTAGCAGTGTCTCAGTTATTTCACGCAGATCGATAAAGCTTTCCTCAAGATATGTTTAAATTAGTTAAAACGGAGTATCCAATCATAAATCATTTGAAACTTAAAACTGATTAGAAGTATTATATAGCCGAGAAGATTTTTCCAATAGTGAAGGTGCAGTTGCTTTGTTACAGCTTTTTATTAACAATAATTTGTGCAATACTTTTTCTGAAAGTGTCAAACTGTTAAAAATCTTGTGTACTCTCCCTATGACTACCGTCGAAAGTGAACGTTGTATTTCCACCTTAAAAAGATTAAAGACATTTTTAAGAAATACCATGGGTCAGGAAAGGTTATCTTCTTTAGCTATGCTTACCATAGAAAGGGCATTAATAAAGAAGATAAAAGACTTTAACGAAAAAGTAATTGACCACTTTGCATCTCAAAAAGACCGGAGGATCGACTTGGAATTTAAATCACTTTAAAAGGTAGGTAATACAGTAAACTTTTCTAATGGACCTCCCTATTTCTTGGTCCACGAATCGACAGTGCCTCTCAATCTCCACTGATAATAAAGGAGGCTTGAGCATTGTCACACCGCTGTCTCACCGTGTACAATGATGTAAATCAGATTTAATTGCATTATATAGCTAATAGAAATCAAATATGATGTGATCAAATTATGTAATTATAATATCACTGTTTCCGCCCACATTAATAAAAATTAATATAATAGCACCACAGTATATTCTAAGAAAATATCAATGCCATTACGTGCGGATGTCTCTTCTAAAGAAAACATAAACATGTCAATGGATTTTTATTGTGTTCAAGCAATGATATCGAATTTTCTTTAATATATGTGTTGATTGTTGATTATTTATTAAACCACTCCAATTAAGCGGTTTGTATTAAGCTGTAAACGTTTGTTGGTAAATATTACTAGGGACCGCTCATGCACATAATTCGCAGAAATGCCACAACGCGATTAAGTTTTGTTTCCACGTCTGTTATTAAGCAGTTTTACCAAAATAAAATTGTAACAAAAATTCCGAATAAAGGCCGTGGGATCTTTTTTGTAACAACAATTTGTTGCAAACTTAAGGTATATTGAGAATAAATAGTAGGCTTGAAAATTTATGGAGAATGTGCAACACAATTCAAATTTTGTATTTCAATATACACCCATATTAATGTTTTAATTATTTTTTGTTATTTATTAAACACATTTAATTCAATCCCCTATATCCGTAAAGTTTTCTTGTGCGGGAGCGGACCACACATTTGGAGACAATGGACACACACATCCAACATCCAAGTATGCTGCAAGCCATTTTCGAAAATAAAAATCCCAATTATTAGTATACCTTCTAGTATTTTCAGACCCTACAATTAATCGATTGGATAGTGTATATTGGTACGTCGCGTACTCCCATTTTCGTTTTACCAATATTTGTTGAAGTTCTTGTGGATTAAAACCACAGGTTATACAACGCGCCATCTCTTGATGGAAAAACTGTAGGCAGAATAAATCTGTCCATATCTCAATGATTTTATTAATTTAACAGAATCAATTCTTTTACATCCAGCATAATTAATCAAACAAAAAATTCCTCCTCAATTTATGCTATTCTAAAAGTTATAAATAAAGATTCCCTGTAGTGTTATGCAATATTTAAACTTACCTCAAAGTGACTCTATTAGTTTAAGCAACGCTCAACTATTTAAGATTGAGGTAACCAAATCGTCCATGGTTAGTTATATTTATTAAAATCATACCACTCATGGCACTCACATTATAAATATAACAATATCACATTGTTGAGTGTTAGGTTTTCTGAACTGGACGCCATTTTGGAATGAAATGAAATGAGACGTACGTAACTGCATAGTCGCAAAAGCAACGACCTGATGGTAAACAAATCTGATAGTGACTTATTGCTTGCGTACGTATTTCTCTAAATTAAAGCTATTACTACAATTTGGCGCAGATTTTTCTACCTATTATTTCGCAATGCCACACAATGTGTAGCGAAATTTTCCGTTAATAGTTTTATTAAAATCCCTACAATATGTAGGTACTTTGTACAATGTTTGTTTGAGTTCAACAAAGACTGTGTAGTAATTTTCTTTACATTACAGTTGATTTCTTACTTTGACATAAATGGTATCATAAGAGAACAAACTGTCAAACAATATTTGTTGTTTATAACGACAACAATTTTACTGTAAATATTTATAGTCCTTTCACATGTATTACGTGATAATGAATAATTACAAACTTTGATGAAAACTACAATTCTCATCAAACAATGTTGTCATAAAATAATTAACCCTTTTCTTTCCGATAAACAAATAAATCTCCAAGTTTACTACCATTTTGTACAAAGTATACAAATGACATCAAAAGCATCCATAGTTAATTCTTATCTCCATTAATATATTTTCTTGTCTTTCCCATTCGCAATACTTGATCGTTTTTAGTTTGAAAAATAAATGCATTCTACCAAAATTAAAAAAAAAAAAATCTTATATAAATTTGAAAACTGCATTAAAAACTAGCTTAAATGTATGAGAAAAATAATGTAAAATCCGCTTTTAAAACATTAAAATATGTTAACAAAACGAAACAAAGGGGTAGTTTAATTTTATAGGGACCACTTTGTACGTATGTAATAATAATAATAATAATAAATCGCCTTTATTTATATTTCTGTCTTGGCGAAGTTCAACAAGCTCTTCTACCACATAACCGAGACAATTTAAAATTTTACCAAATTTAGAAGGAAAAAAATTACAAAATTTTAAAAACATATTAAAGTTAGAACTAAATGTAATCAAATTACAACAGTTTATTGAAAAATAAAAATAATAAACAAATAATATTTAGATATGGAAGGTGACTGGTCTACGAGAAACAGTTTCCTTAGATTTTTCTTAAAGATTAGTTTTGAAGAGGTTTTAGATTATTTGAAAGAGAAATAAATTGCTACTGCTTGATATGAAAAGGATCTTTGGAACATTGCTGTCGAATGTCGAGGTATCGTAAGCTAATTGATATGTCTCAATTCCCACTGATGAACATTGACTCTTGGCACTAGTTTAGAAAATAAATAAACAGGATCTTCATTTATCAAAACATTATGAGTAAAGCAAACCATATTGACAATATTTTTAACCACCCAATTTCTAACAAATACCAGGTCACATGATTTTTACGATGTAAACCGAAAATAAATGTAATACATGAACTTTGTACTTAATGAATTCTAGTGAAAGATTTGAGATCCAGACACGGGCCATAAACGACATCACAATAATTGAATATAGAGAGTACAATAGAATCGCATAACATAATCTTGGTTTTTTGTTCAGACAGTGTCTGTTAACATATATACTTTTAAGTAAACAGTATGATTTTTTTAATTAGTGAGTTTATATAACCAACAAATGTAAGGTGGACATCAATATTTAGGCCTAAACATTTAACTTCCTCCTTATATTCTAATTTTTGTCCATCCACAAATAATGAAATGCCATCTATTGCCTTCTGGCGATTTTTAGCAGCACCAAATACAGTAACTGACGACTTTTTTAGGGTTAATGAAAAGGCAATGATTTTTTGAAATATAAACCAAAGCAGTTATTTCTTCATTCAAAGGATCGACTATATTCTGTAGGTCTTCTATGTTCGAAGTGCAATATAATTGGTTATCATCTGCATTAAAATGTGGTGTAAAATATTCTAAATAACTATGGAAGTCGAATGTATATACATTAAATAACAACGGGGCCAGAATTGACCCTTGAGGTGCACCGTGTGTTGAATTATGATCATTTGATACGTGGTCGTTTATAATCACATACTGCTTCCTGTGTTTTTGTGGTCCATAGTATCAAATGCTTTGCTGTAATCTAGAGAGAGAAGTATTGTGACATTGCCGTTATCCAATCCACTAATAGTATCGTCAGTTACTTTTAAAAGGGCACTAGTGGTACTATGATTCTCTCAAAAGCCAGATTGGCTGGTAGGTATAATTGAATTTCTTTGTATATAGTCGAATATTTGATTATATACCAACCTTTCCAAAACTTTCGGAAATTCACTCGGAAATTTTGAATGAACTTTTCTCTTTGGTGAAGCTACTGCTGATAGCCCTTGATATCCACTGAATATTTATTAGTTTCTAAGTTGACGAAGTTGTAACATTTTGATTCAGTATCACGTAGAATGAAGGCAAAAGTAGAGAAAGGTTTATGTACCTGAAGCCAGAATTCATTCAAGGTCATGCATCTAAGAATCATCCCTAGCTCTAAAAGTCTATCGTATAATTCTAAAAGGTATATATATATATATATATATATATATATATATATATATATATATATATATATATATATATATATATATATATATATATATATATATATATATATATATATATATATATATATATATATATATATATATATATATATATATATATATATATATATATATATATATATATACATATATATATATATATATATATATATATATATATATATATATATATATATATATATATATATATATATATATATATATATATATATATATATATATATATATATATATATATATATATATATATATATATATATATATATATATATATATATATATACGTTTTGCAAGAAAATAATATAGAGACAGCTAACCAACTATTTATCAAAAAAACTTATATCATATATAGAAAAAATACTATAACTATAACCCATAAAAATAATAAAACACTAAAAATCAAACCATGGATCACATTAGGTATAATAAACTCAATTAGATATAGAGATAACTTAAAAAAAAGGCTAACAAAAAATTACTCACCTGAACTCTCTGAAGAATATAAAAGCTACAGAAACATGTTAAATAAATTAATAAACCGCACAAAAAATAATTATTACAGGAATCAATTAAATGATGCTCACCAAAATTACAAAAAAAGTTTGGCAAATAATTAAAGAAGTCTCAAATTGTGGCAAAAAAAAAACAAAAGAATACAATATCATCGATAATAATAAACAACCGTTAACTAGTGATAAAGAAAAGGCTGATCGCTTTAATGTTTTTTTTTATAAATATAGGGCATAATATGGTAGATAAAATAAGTAAAAACTCTCAGCATCCTGAACCTACTAATATTGAACATCATATAGAATCTGGCAGCTTATTTTTGCAACCTGTAACTGAAAATGAAGTTATAATATACATAAATAAATTAAAAATAATACTGCTTCAGGTCTCGATCGAATATCAGTTCAAACGATGAAAGCTATCCATAAATATATTACTAAACCTCTGGTATATCTAATAAATCTATGTTTTTTAAATGGACAAATACCTAGATTATGGAAGGAAACTATAACCACCCCAATTTACAAGACAGGCGATAAACACATTTTTACAAATTATAGACCAATCTCAGTAATAAATAATATAGCGAACATTTTTGAACATTCCTTACAAGCTCGATTATCTAGCTATTTAGAGAAATTTAATATTCTGACTAAGAACCAATTTGCTTTTAGCAATAAAGTCAGCACTGAAGACGCAGTTACAGACTTTATTAAAAAAAATTGTAAATGCCTTAAATGAAAACAAAAAAATGCCTAACGGTATTTCTGGATTTGGCCAAAGCATTTGACACCGTCAATCATACAGTATTATTAGAAAGGTTAAAGATATTAACATTAGAGGTGTTGTTCTTAAATTATTCCAGAGTTATCTAACGAATAGACTGCAAAAAGTAAAATAAATAACACCATAAGTGAACCACTAACAATTACCAGAGGCGTCCCGCAGGGAACAATATTAGGCCCTATCTGGTTCTTAATTTATATAAACAAATTAGCACTATTAAAAAATGTAGAAGGACATATTGTTTCCTACGCTGACGGTACGGCAATAATATTTGTGGATAATTCCTGGAATGCAGTGTACAAAAAATCAGAAAACTCTATGAAACACATACAGTGTTGGCTAAACGAGAATCCGCGAGTCTCAATATTGGCAAATCCAAATTTATAACGTTTACAACCACCGATACTGATCAACCACAAACATCCTATCTAAAGACTCATAGAAATGATTGTAATGATACAGCTAACTGTAAGTGTGATACACTAGATAAAATAAAACACGTTAAATACTTAGGAGTGATGATTGATCAGTATTTTCGATGGAGTGAACACGTAGATTATCTCGTAAAAAGACTCAGAAGATTAACATACAAATTCTATCAACTAAGGGACACTCATAATAGAAAAAATCTATATACTGTGTGCTATGCTTTGTCTGAGTCTACGCTAAGATACTGCATAACAATATATACGAGAACAAAATAAAAAGTTTACAAGTAATTCAAAACACACTATTAAAAATCTTGTTTAAAAAAAATCACCGATATCCATCAGCACTTCTTTACACAGAATTAAATATGTTTAATGTAAGAAAGCTATATACATACCACACTATGCTATGGGTGCACAAATTACAGCCGGACGTTGTCAAACATAACTATCAAACCAGGAGCCAGACTGAAATGGCAGTTCAGGTACCTGTTTATCGAAAATCTCATACCCAGAGGTTTAAATTTTACAATGGACCGAAGTTATATAATCTGCTACCTGTAACGATAAAAGGAATTAGAAGTTTACATACCTTCAAAAAAATGCTTACAAAAATTTATAAATGAGAATTACACTAACATACAATACATATTTAAAAACTAACAATATTTTACTTTAACTTACCCAACATCTCTTCATCTTTTCATTCTCTCACTAATACGTAAATATATGTCTGTACGTACATGATCGATAAATATATGTACCAACCTAAGCCTGCTTGCAATCTGGTCCTCCTCCTCATTTGTTTCACAAACAACATTGAATATCTTATATTTTATCAATTTTCAATTGCCTTAAACATTGTTTGTATAATATTATTGTGTATGTCTATTCATGATAATTTTACAATTAGTACAGATCACTCTTGTAAGCATTCTCACAACGAAAGTTACGTGTGTAACTTAGGTGAGATGCTTAATATATTTTCCTTATGAATTATTTGTACAGTTATCTAATTGTAAACACTGTGATTTCTATTCAATAAATTTCTATTTCTAAATTTCAAAAAAAAAATGTATGTATATATATATATATATATATATATATATATATATATATATATATATATATATATATATATATATATATATATATATATATATATATATATATATATATATATATATATATATATATATATGATATATATATATATATATATATATATATATATATATATATATATATATATATATATATATATATATATATATATATATATATATATATATATAATGAAATATGTTATTTGTAACTGTCTCAGAATACAAAGTAATGTTTAAATATGTATATAAAAATATATACATAAATAGTGGGGATGCAGTTATTAGGTGGCTATTCAATTAAAAATCTCTGTTTTTTATCAAGCTTTCGGAAAAATTTTATTCCTTTCTCAAGATAACTAAAAGTATAGTACATTATAATATTAAAAAATTATTATTAATTATTATAATACTTACAAACGTGATTAAAAAGATAAAAATGAAAACATGGCATAAAAATTGTTATAAATAAAATGTGTAAAGATCAAGAAAAAAGTAAAAAAGTAAAATATGTCAATTTAGACAATTTCAAACATATAAAAGTAGTAACAAAACTGTTACCAAGGATGTTAAACAATTTTTCATAAAAATATATCAAGGCAACCATGAACAGTATCTCAACTTTATTCTAAAACTAAAACACCTTTTCTTAAAAATCAGTGTTCTAATCTTATTTATAAAATCCGTTGTAAAGATTGTGATAAAGTGTATATAGGACAAACATCTCGAAATCTTCAAGGCCGCATTACTTCTCACAAAAGTGATTGTAGGAGGATTACTAATTCTTGTGCTTTAGCTGAACATTTTCATCTACCTAATGGATCATTCGTTTAATTATATAGATACTACAATTTTGGATATTGAAAATAACTATCATAAAAGAATATTTTTGGAAATGTTATATATAAATAAGGAACCTAATTGTTTAAACAAAACAACTGATCTTAATAATCTTAGTAAAATTTATACCTACATTTTGAAACTTAATAATGATTTAAAAAGACGATCATAATTTTAATTTATTTATCAAAATTTTACTAGTTGTTTATGGTTGCCTTGATATATTTTTATGAAAAATTGTTTAACATCCTTGGTAACAGTTTTCTTACTACTTTTATATGTTTGAAATTGTCTAAATTGACATATTTTACTTTTTTTACTTTTTTTCTTGATCTTTACACATTTTATTTATAACAATTTTTATGCCATGTTTTCATTTTCATCTTTTTTAATCACGTTTGTAAGTATTATAATAATTAATAATAATTTTTTAATATTATAATGTACTATACTTTTAGTTATCTTGAGAAAGGAATAAAATTTTTCCGAAAGCTTGATAAAGAACAGAGATTTTTAATTGAATAGCCACCTAATAACTGCATCCCCACTATTTATGTATATATGTATATATATATATATATATATATATATATATATATATATATATATATATATATATATATATATATATATATATATATATATATATATATATATATATATATATATATATATATATATATATATATATATATTTATATATATATTACTATAGATTATTTTAGAGCAATCGTATGAAGTACCACCTAGTGGCTCGGACTATAATTAGGTGGAACAAAAAACCGATAATTTATTTAATTACTAGATTGAGATACATAACGAAATGCGTAAGTTACTGGGGAAAATTGCTTTATTTTTTCAGCTCCGACAGAGAGAAACGGTTAATAACTTTTAGGTTTACATTTTGCATAGTTCAGTGACTATCACTTCTGTTAACACTCTCGATTTTTATATCCGGGCATCTTTATTCTATCAGTAATAATAATGTGTATCTTGATTGGATACAGAATAATGTATTATTACATGCTGTTCATTAAAAATTGAATTGAATGAGTTAACAGTAAACAGGGATAATAATTATTATTGGGTTAACAATTAGTAATTAGTATCAGTTTATGAACATGTGTTTCATTTAACAATATATTTATATATTAATAATTCTGTTGAGAACTGACAACATAACATTTACAATAATTTGTTAATTTATATAAAGTAACATTGTTTTCATGGTCGGACGTATGCTTTTCACGACAACAGATAAATACTTTGGTGTTTTAGAGATTTTCAATTGATGTATTTGAACAATAAGGTCAAGAATTATTTATATTCGATAAGGTTTTAAATCGTTGTCATTTTATAGCGTCCATTACATATTTGTAAAATTTTCGAGGTGTTATTAGAGTCTTGTTAGCGTTTAGTGAATAACTGAAAGTGTTTTATGTGTTTTAAATAAAAAGTTGATTCAGATCCCGAAGCCTTAAACTAAATATTTATAAAATGTTTTATTCATTTTTTATTAGAAAGCATACATGAATTTATTTTATAATTTCTTATCCATATGTTGTCTTTTATTACCCAAGTTTTTTTTAAATTTTTTTATCTTATGACTAGTAATAAAATTTATCTGACGTAGGTGTAATTTACGATCTAGAAAAAAAAACTCATATTTCACTAAATAGGAAATATGAATCAGATACCGTTGAGGATGGATAGTTAATTCTTCTTTTACACTGTACGCAATTGTCCTTCTGTACATAGGGCTCTAATGAAAGAAAGAGCATAAAATATTCCCCTTGGGAGGGGTGACTTTAATATAAGATAAGACGACGAACTCCTAATTGATCAACAGGGCGTTTCCGTTACATTAAAGAACTCATACAAATTGAAGAAAAAATTATTCTAAATAAGAAAATTCCTATGAGTATATAACCTAAAACGCTTCCTTTGAGCGATACTGGGTGTTTGTTTAAGAAACAATTTTAACCATAAATCGTGACCAGTTGAATAAAGCATTTTTAAATTTGAAATCTTGTAATAACATAGTAAGGGTTATTATCCGATATAACAACTATTTATCTATAGTGTTTCATGGATGTTGCTTAATATTTGTAGCCAGAAATGTTAAGTCACTGGATGAAATTCAAAATCGAAGTGATTTACTTTTTCGGCATGTATTCTAAAAGTAATATCCTTTCAAT
The DNA here is from genome assembly GCA_029963845.1 of Rhamnusium bicolor. NCBI lineage: Eukaryota > Metazoa > Arthropoda > Insecta > Coleoptera > Cerambycidae > Rhamnusium > Rhamnusium bicolor. The sequence goes on from JANEYF010001046.1 coordinate 191,933, forward strand.
TTTCATCATCAGATAGTTTTGAATCATTTTGAAACTCTCAGGGAATATGCTCATTTTTCGGTATAAAATAAACAGATTAGTTCATTGCCCACACCCACATCTCGGAAAATTTTTTTTAGTGTCCATTTTGGAAAGGTTATGTCAAAGAACTACAGAAATATTACATACTTTATAAAATCAGATTTTACAATTTTTTTAGGATATTTCAGGAAAGAAGTTAGATAAGTCTGTTTTCAATTATTGGTTGAACACCAAAATACGCAATCTTTATCCGATTTAACTGACCTTGTATATCTCAGTTTTTCTAACATGCTAATGGTGTCAGTTCGGAAAATTATTGTATAGTGTGCGAAACTGATATAATGACGGAACGTGCGAGGTAAGAACTATGAAAGCACAAAAGCGGAATAAATAATGCAGTTAATATTAAAAAAATTCACTTCTTCACTTCACATCACTTCACTTTACCTCAACTCACATGGCTTCTTCCTCTAAATTAATCGCCCTTCTCACCCTCTTCTTCATTTTTAGATGAACTACTATCCTAGTTCAAATATATAATAAATTTATTTCCACTATTTATATGAAATTTGTCAATTTTTAAATAATCATCCTCAATTGTAATTACTTTCTTAATTATTTTTCCTAATCTTCCTTGTTAATTTTCGACAGTTCATTTTGAATTAACTCTACGACTATATTATCGAATTTCGGAAAAATATTTCCTTTTCTGACATTTTTCTTCAATTTACACCAAATTAATTCAATCAAGTTGAACATACAAGAAATATAGTGGTAATCTCAACACTTTGTGGCCATATCTCTCCGCTACACTATCTATAATATACTTCTCATAATTTTGCGTTTGCAAGACTTCAAACAGTATTATAATATAATATTATAATTATAATTATAATAATTCTGTATTATAATTTTCCTCATAATAGAAATCATGATCCATTAACAAAATTTGTAACTCCAGCTTAGTATAACTCTTGTTAGGAATTTTATACAGTTGTCCCAAATAGTACTTCGCATTGTCAAGAACAATAATGCTATTAGGTTTTAATTTTGGAATTAGGGTATTTTCAAACCATGTCTCAAACATTTCTTAAAATGTTTTGTTTTCTTATCAGCCACTCAAGTCACCGAAGTAATTCCCAGAAAATCCTAGAATTCTGTGTTGTGTAAAGAGAGACGAGGCCCTAGAGTTTATTGTGGAGTCCGAACGAGTTTCTCCCTCCATGTTCTTGCGGTATCCACGTTATAGTCATCCATGTTTTTTCCGCAGAGTTTCTATGCATTATCAACCCATCCATTAACTGGTCCACAGCGTAATATAATCAACCGAGTGCCTTTATTAGGGGCAATGAGATTGGTTGACATTTCCTAGATCCATCGTCCATCCTTTTTTTACGGTGTCATGAATGTCATACCAAGTTTTATCTAGATAGTAAATTGGCCTATTGTCTCTAAGTTCTTTTATCGCTTTTAGATATGAATTTCACCAGTCCCCTATTCGTCTACTTTGCATAATCGCCATGCGTTTATTAATAATTTGACATATAGATTCAATTTTTCTCAGCCAAGTTCCTAAAGTTCTTTTGGTATATTTTAGATGATAATCCATTTCTTTTAATTCTCTGTCCACCAAGTCAATAATAGCTATCTCATTTTTCTGATATGCGTCGTAAACTAAAATTGTTAAAAGTTTTGCCAACGATTGGTCCAGAGTTTTCGATTGACCGGCGTCGAATCGTTGTTTTCTTGGGAGGGCACTTTCTTTCTCCAGTTTGTGTATTAATAATAATCTTTATTCGTGTTAGTATACTACAAATAGTATTTACACAAGTCATATAAATAATAAATATAAATATAATATAGTCACGTACAACTAAATAGTTTGTCTATACAAAGGCTAACTAAGAGTATAACATATATCTAAAAAAAATGGAATAAATTATTACATAAACACATAAAAATAAATCTACATCTAGAATTAAAAAAATAATACATCGTCAAGTATGAAGTAGGTATTATATAAAATAACAGTATATAAACTACAGCAAACAAAGCTAACTAAAGCAAAATGATATGAATCAATTAGTCCAGAATAATAATTTAGTTATGCATTAAGATCCAATAAGAAAAATTCCATAATATTATATAATGGATTGTTTATTAAAAGTGTTTTCAACTTATGCTTATACTTGTCATACTAGAGTTCTTTAATTTCTGTGGACAAGGCACTGAAAAATTTTATGGCATAATATCCCGTTCCAACTCTGGATTTTGTCAGTCGCAAAAATTGTGAATTAAAGTTATTTCTATTTCTAGTTTGATAGTTATGAATTTCTTTATGGGAAGTATATTGATTTAAATTTGATCTAATATGCATAAGGCACTGAAATACGTAAAGAGATGGTAAAGTTAGAATTTTAAGTTTTCTGAAACTTTCTTTGCAATCAGTTCTATACCCCAAATTGTCGACTATTCTAATAGCTCTTCTCTGCATGGAAAAAACTATGAGCTATGTGGTGAATGTCCCCAAACTAAGAGTGCATATGATACTTTTAATTGCACCAATCCATGGTAAGCTTTCAAAAGAGTAGCCTGCAAGACTTGCTTTGACAGATTTCTCAGTAAATATATATTCTTTGAAATGTCTTTGCTTACAAAATTAGCATGATGTTCCCATGACAATTTATTATCAATATATACACCTAGGAATTTGACACATTCTTTTAGTTCTACATTATTGTGGACTTGGTTGTTTTTTAAAGAAAATATCATATTTTCACTCTGTGTGTTATTTACAGTTAGTTCATTTGTCAGAAACCATTCATTAGTAAGGGATTCAGTACTGAATACATCAGAGAATAGACTGTTAACGTTTTTGTTCGTGTGTATTATAGTAGTGTTATCTGCAAATAACACAAAATTCCCCGGACTTTGGATATGTGGTAAATCATTTATATATACAAGAAATGTTGTAGGATAGTTAACGTTAGTCAGAGATGCTGTTTCACCTAGTACATCTAAATCATAGAAATTAGGATCATTAACTCGTCGCTTCAAAATATTATTGTAAACATTTAGGCAAATTTGTTTCTCTTGCTCGTTCAAATGTAGCTGATTTTTTCTTACTGAAAATACTAATGAACTTTGATTTTCTTTATCACTGTAATCACTATCACTTTCATTTTTACAAACACAATAGGATATAGACGTAGAGGTCTCCCACGATCGAAAAATTTTTACATGAAATACCTAGTTAAATTATTTTCAAAATACACAGGCAAATAAACAGATACAAAATAATTATTACTTATATTACACTATTACACAACTCACTGCAATACGATAACTTTCTTAAATTATTTTCAAAAACACACCAGCATATAAACAGATACGAAATAATTATTACTAATATTACACTATTACACAACTCACTGCAACACGATAGCCTTCTTAAATTATTTTCAAAAACACATCAGCAAATTAACAGTTATAAAATAATTATCACTTATATTGACTATTACACAACTCACTGCAACACGATAACCTTCTTAAATTATTTTCAAAAACACGCCAGCAAATAAACAGATATTAAATAATTATTAATCTTATAATATTATACTTACAGTATATCATATAATGCACTGCTAGAACGAATAATCGGTAACAAATTTAAATGCGTCCCTGAAGTATCCCAGCAGGTAAATTAAACTCCTCCTCGATCGCGTGCCAACAAAATCAACAATCATCGTTCCTGCTTTAATGTAAGCGCTGTAAAAAGACGGAAGATGTCATGTGTTAGACATTTCTTGCTGTCATGTAGCGTCTTACCCCGTACGTCTCGTCACAATATCGGTTTCGCAGACTATAGTTACGTTAGTTCTTCTAAATTCACTCTTATTAATACTTTGGGCAAATACATAAAAAATGGTTATCTATCTAATGTTTATATTACGAAATATATACTGTTCTGAAGTAGATTCAAAGAATATTTAGTTAGAAACTTTTTTTTTTTTTTAATATACATGTAGTATTTAAAAATATTTGTTTTATAATATATTAAATTGAACATAATAATCTCAAAAAGGAATTATAATTGGCATTTACCAATGAAAAATATTTCTTAGAGCTTTAAACATCATATTTCTTTGGAGACTTCAATGATAGAAGAGACGACGAACTTCTTTATGTGAAGAGAAATAAGTTATTTAATGTGTACACCGAAAAAAAATCCGTTATAAATATTAATTACTAGATTGTTATTATTTACAATAATTATAGCATAGTACTATTATTTAGATTAATTTCTTATTAAACCTTTTGCAAATGTAGTAGTACTAAAATTATTAAATTACATTTCTAAATTGTGTGATAATTTTTTTTATGTTCATATAAAAAAAAATGTTTTACGGCTTTGAAATAAATTCAGAGATTATTACATCAACTTTTGGTATTTTTTTAGTTATATCTACATGTAATATAATATTTTTTTTGTCTCATATTAATTGTCAAAAATACACCCTCTGACTAATCTTTTGACATAGAGCGCAGAGGCTTATTTTTCCAGTAGCATACTGGGTAACTAATTATATTTTTTAGATAAACAAGAATTATTAATGTGGTGGTAAACCACAAAAAAGAAGAAAAAAATTTAGTGAATGCCGCAAATAACGTTTAGACAATATCTACATGAATATTTAAAAATTATAATTTACAAGATATTGCACTGTTCATATCCAATATCAAAAAGGAAAAATAATTTCAAATAAATAATATTTTTTAGAGCTCTAAAAATGCAATTCCCTGGGAGACTTCAATAATACAAGAGACGACGAACTTCTTTATGCGATAAAAAAATCGGTTATCTAGTGTGTGGACAAAGAAATCTGATATAAATTTTTGTTATTAGATTGTAATTACTTTCTTAAAGGTATAGTATTTATTAGAAATTTTTTAGTACAGTAGTTGTGTATATCTTTTAAATACATAGAATTGAATTTTATATAAAACATGTGTAAATAAAGAACCAAATTTGGCAATAAACATTATATGCATGTGTTTATACACACTTGTTTATAATTACATATATCGCTATCTAAGTTAATATCAACATTAGTTAATTAAAAAAAATCACGCAAAACACAAATTTAATAACTGATTGTACATATTTTACCAAATTTATTATGTTGATTGTGACATCATAATTCATAATGCCTAATATCTGTGATGTTTAAAATAAAGTTATCAACAAATTACATTTTCAACCAAAATAGGAAACTCTGGGTTTTCAAACAACCTGTATACCAAAACACTTTTCTTTTCCTTTGGAGATCACCTTGCAACCGCCAATTAAACCATCCATCTTGCTGAGATTTTCCGAACTTATACACGCGTAGGTGTACAACACATAATTATTATATTTTATTAACAGGTGAGCTTATTGAGCTACATAAATATTGTTCACAATGATAAAAAGAACCTTGAAATAACAGCAGATGTATAATTATGGAAGAACAGGGTATTAAGCAATCCTAACACGTACGAAGGCACGCGCCTACATTTTTTCAAGTCTAAAACAGTTGCTGCAGGAGTAGTAAAAGTAAGTAAAGAAAGATTATGTTGGTCGTACGGTGTGTTTTATTCATCGCAGGAAGTTTGGAAGTAAAACAAAACGTTCCATATGGCATGAAAAATAATAAAACGCTTTACTACTTTTTTTCATAAAATTATTTAATAATATACAATAATATGTACTGTATGATATTAAAGCAATACAGGGTGTCTCCACAGGAAATGCATCGATCGATATAGATAAAAGTACCCACCCGAAAATTTTGAAAATTTAAGGAGCTATTAACGGTAGTGTGGCCAATCCAGTTAAAACAATTACAAGCATCTGGCATTTCCGGTTATACCGGAAGTCGATAGCAACTTGCTTATTTTAAATAGAATACCCTATATATTTTAGAGTTTTCGAAAAAAAGCATAAAATTCTGAGTTAAAAATATACATATCCAGCCGTTTCAGAGATATTTGACATTTAAAAAAAATTTGACAGGTGTAATGGTTTACACTAACCTTTATAACTTTCTTCTTATAAAAGATACTTATTTGCTTCTTGGTGTGCAGAAAGACCGTAAGGCGAGCTACGCTCTACATTTTAAAGAAATTCAATAATAGTATACCAAGTGTTCCATTTTTGACGTTACATTTTGTAAACTTAAAACCGCGAAAACTTGCTTAAGTCAAATGAAGCACCCTGTATTTTTTACATCAAGTTATGTATAATTAAATTCCATTTTTTCTGATATAATCATTGTGGGGGTTTAACTTACAACTTTTTGAAATATTTGCGATTTTCTTAGAAATCCAAAAATTTTTAGTAAAAATTTTATCAAATTAGCCATGATTAGAAACAATCAGTAATGTCAGTCATTCTCTTGTGTCAAAAAATGCCACCGCGTTTAAATTACACCCACGAAGACTTTTTGAATTTGTTTATTATTTATGGAGAATGTGATAAAGTAATATCAAGAACTTGTAGTACATTTGTTACTAGATATCCATAAAAACGGAAAATAACACTAAACACTGTAACATGCCTATTAATTGCATTAAAGATACTTTGCATAAACTAAAATAGCTAAGATAAAATCAGCTAAAAACATTATTCCATTTTAATTTAATAATCATTCAAAATTCTGCCCTCGAACCTCTACACATTTTCGCACCCTCGGATTAGTTCTTCATGGGTAGGCTCTTCTAATTGAATCATGTGATAAGTTTTGAAATGCATTTCTTACTCTCTGCATACAATCCTCAATTGTTGTTAATGGGCTCTCATAAACTTTATTTTTAATAGTTCCCTATATAAAATAATATAAAATTGATAAATCGGGCTATCGAGGAGGCCATAGGAAAGGTCCATTATTGGCGATCCATTGATCGTAAAAAATTTTTTTGTAAAAAATTATTTCTCAAATACCCGTTATGTGGGGGAGCACCGTCGCGTCGTGCTGATAAAAAATGTTTCTATGTTCGACGAGAGGTAAATTTTTCTAAATAGTTATTATTCAAATTTTGTAAAATATTTATATATCTTTCACCTAAAAAAAAAACAAACAAAAACAAAAAAATTAACTATACATATTAGCAGAATAAGAAATCTTTATAACTTACTGTTTAAATTTTCCTGATAAAATTCTAATGTTACCACTCTATTGTTTCTTATGGCACAGTAAACATTAAACTGCCAACTTTCTTGAAAATTTCGCTCCCTGAACAGATGAGGATTCGAGTCACTTCAATAATGCGAATTGTGTCGATTAAAAAGTTCACTTTTGGTAAATTTAGCTCCATCTGACCATATAATATTTCCCAAATAAGATCGTCGCCTACAGACTTATTAGAATAAATTCACAAAAATTGTTTCTTAGGAAATCTGTTTCTTTTTAATCGTTAAACCATTAGGAACAAAAACGGGTGAAATTTATGTTTAATTAATTAAGATTCTGTGACTGAATCCTTGCATAGTCCCGATTCCAGAGCAGCTTGTCTTAATGACATCATTAGAAATGCATTAAAATATTCCAGAATTGTTATTTCTACGTTTTTGTCATCAACAATAGGCTTTCGCTTTTGAATTCTTGCCTTGACAGTGCCACAGTTTTTAAAATTATCCAGTATGCGTTTTACAGTGTTTTGTGACGGTTTCCGTTTTTGTGGATATCGAGTAGCGAATGTACTACAAGTTCTTAATATTACTTTTTCACATTCTCCATAAATAATAAACAAATTCAAAAATTCTTCGTGGTTGTAATTTAAATGCGGTGGCATTTTTCACATGGCTAATTTGATAAATTTTTTACTAAAAATTCTTGAATTTCTAAGAAAATCGCAAATATTTCAAAAAGTTGTAACTTAAACCCCCACAATGCTTATATCAGAAGAAAGGAATTTAATTATACATAACATAATGTAAAAAAATACAGGTTATTCTATTTTAATTAAGCAAGTTTTCGCGGTTTGAAATTTAAAAAATGTAACGTCAAAAATGAAACATTTGGTATACTACTACTGAATTTCTTTAAACTGTAGAGCGTAGCTCACTTTATGTTCTTTCTGTGTGCCAAAAAACAAATGAGTATCTTTTACACGAAGAAAGTTATAAAGGTTATTGTAAACTATTACATCTATCAAAATTTTTTAAAAGTCAAGTATCTCTGAAACGGCTGGGTCTATGCATAGTGTATTCTACCTGTTTTTGACTCAGAATCTTATGCTCTGTTCGAACCCCTAAAATATATAGGGTGTTCCATTTAAAACAAGTAAGTTGGTATCGACATCCGGTATAACCGGAAGTGCCAGATGCTTGTAATTATTTTAGTTGGATTGATCACACTACCGTTAGTAGCTCCCTAAATTTTCAAAATTTTTGGTACCTACTCTTCTCTATATGGATCGATGCAGTTCCTGATGAGACGCCCTGTATACAGTATACAATCTACAGGATGATTAAAATATTTTAGGGGTTACATTTAGACAATACTTTTAAATTTGTTAATTTTGCGGTGTAAACTACATGCACTATAATTAAAGATTATGACCACAAAAGAAAAATATCTCAATTTTTTTATTTTCTCATATCTATACATCTACACATAGTGAAAAATTGTAATGAAAATGAACATTTTGATACACGACAATAGCAAATTTATCATAATCGGTATGCCATCTGTATGTTTGTGTGTCTGTGTATCTTTGTGTCTGTGTGTCTATGTGCCTGTATGTCTATAAGTCAGTATGTCTTTATATCTGTATGTCGGTGGTCTGTAGTGTAATGCAGTTTTTTCGAATATGGGTCAACGTAGAGATCTAAAACTTTACATATGATGTTTGGGAGGTACAAGAAATAATCCTATTGATTATTAATAAATGTGTAGCACCAGGGAGGGCATTTATCATGAGGACAAAAATAATTGCGTCAAATCAAAAAATGTTTCAAATAAACATTGTTCATGTTGAGGAATTGTGCCTATAAGAATTCCTGAAAATGTCATCTGATTAACCATTACCGAGAACAGCGGTGCTAAATTTAATTTCGCATTCAATTAAAAAAATTAGGTAAATACGAGGTGTTTACGAACTTACAGTATTAAATTAAATGGGAAATAGTTTATAATCAAACTTATCGAATGACCAAAAATTATCCGAATAAAAATTCAATAATTACGGAGACACTATTTACTATTTTTTTATTAATAAACTGTTTGAGAACTACTAGCTTAAACGGTTATGACGCCAACATTTTCTCACATCTCGTTAGGTTATCGCTTCTCTCAAGCGACGGTTTGAAACATTTCTGCACATTTAGAATATAAACTGTTACCCACGTTCTATCAGTTATCAACATGTATTTCCGGTGATATCTTTCGAAATTTTTCGAAAATAATTACTTATTAAATCCTTTACACGTGCGTAAACTGACAAAGGTGAACGCTACATAATATAATCCCCCCGTTTCATCTCTCTCCCGGATTATAAGTACCAAAGAGTAATCAGTTTGGTTTTAAAACCATGACAATGTTCAGTTTGTAGTTTAGAAGATTTAAGTGCTACAAAAATGTATGTCAACAATAGCAATCTTCGGCATATTTACACGAGTAATATGGATATGACACTAATTTATAGACACCCTGATGCTCGTAGATTTGTACGAATATTGCAAATTGCTAGAGTCGTGGGTTCATTACAAGCATATCCTTAGACGTGAAAGGTGCTCAGTGAGACATATATGAGTTTTAGACGCAAAAAAAGTTGTTCTTGAAATGTGTTGATGATCTCTCTCCAAATTATTTTTAAATCTCTGGACTGGAATTGTCGACGGTGCTTTGATTGGACTATTCACTCTATCAAATCGACTTAACGGCAATGAATCTTTACATTTCTTGCAAAACAATTTGAAGGATTTTCTGGAGGATGTAAACGTACATGTAGATCAAAGAATGTGGTTTATGAACAATGGTGCACTATCTTATTTTTGACGGGAAGTGCGCGAGTTCCTTAATAATGAGTTTCAAAATAAAAAGGATCGACCGAAAGGGGCCTATTAGTTGGCCACCCCGTTCACTGGATCTAACTCATTCAAATTATTTCTTTAGGGGGATATCTGAAAATTTAAACCTACACAAGAGAGATTAAAACATTTGAAGAACTTTGCCAATGATTGGTGAAAACTGTTACTATAATCCGGCAACAACGCGCGTTTCGTCAGCCCAGCCAGCAATTATACTTTAAAAAATGTCAAGTCTTTAATTTAGAGTATTTTTTTGACAGTTTGTAATATCTACAAAAAAATATTAAAAGACATTTTAAAAGTCAAATAGAATTTAATTTTCTTGGAGATAGCAAAATGAATCGGTTGTCCTCTCTCACTCAGTGGATATTCTGCTATTCTGCTATTATAAGTCGCAATAAAAATAAAATAAACTACACGTACATCTTTATTTCGATGGGAAACTCATTTGCATTTTAATTATATTATTTATTGTACAACAAAGTTAATTTTTTAACGCGCTTTCTGTCAAAACTGTCTAATAAAGAACACGCGAAGGTATCACAAGGGGAGGTATATGTATCTCGTCCAATGCGCCCAGGAGCACTTTTCTATATTACTATAACAATTTCTTGCAATACGATTCAAATGACATCTTAATTGCCATATAAATATACCCGTAATGTGGATCTATATTTTATCATTTACTGTTATGATAGCATAAGTTCTTGTGGCATAGGAAGCAGTCGAGTATTCATTTTTATTTATTTTAAGTAGCCTGTAACTAAATGATACAAGGGGATACGATAAATACATTCATATAGATTATTAATTATTGTTATTAGTTTTATTTCATAGGTGTATGTGAATATTGAAACTAAGCAAAATAAATTATACTTGAAGTCTTTGTAAAATCGGCTCAACGCATAGTTGCGCTGAGGTTCAGATTCCACAAAAAGTTGCTCACATTCTGAAACATTAGTAATGGACCGCTAACCACTAGGTATTTACTGAAAAATTAATTAAAAAAAATTTAATCGTTAAAGGAAGGTACTAGAGGGGTGGAAAAAGTATTCACCAAAATGTGTTACTCTTTGTAAACGAAATGGTAACATGTAGACAATATTAGAAGAAGAGAGTAGGTGTTAACAGGAATATGCAAAAACTAAATTAATGACAAATCTGATTCTTGGTGGAACATTAATAACTGAAAGATAACAAATAGAGCAAGTCTGTAATTATAAATATTTGGGTCACGAAACTGCTTTCATGACACAAATATTTATAATTGCAGACTACCTGGTTTGAATTAGGAAGAAACAACCAGACTTGTGAGATACAACGTCTGGGGTGCGCTGAATTTGGAAAACTTGGATACATTTTCAGAAGTAATATACCGCTTTCCCTCAAACGGAAAATTTACGAACAAGGTGTCTTAGCAGTAAATGCATATGGCACAAAAACACTCATACTAACTAAGAACTAAGTTCCAAAGCTGTGAGAGGCAGACAGGGTCGATCCTAACAGTCTGCAAGATAGTGCACGGCACGTGGGCGGCCATTTAAAGGGGCGGCCAAATAGATCAACTGTTTAACAAATCCCAATAACTAAAATTATTTAAAAATAATCAGGAAATTTTTAGGAAGTACAGTATTATATACATATATGTATATATATATATATATATATATATATATATATATATATATATATATATATATATATATATATATATATATATATATATATATATATATATATATATATATATATATATATATATATATATATATATATATATATATTGAAAAGGCGCTCTGATAAAAAAATAATCATTTTCACCAATATTCTACCAGAAATAAAGATGAATTTTGTTTAAAAAAATGTATTCATTCTAAGTATCAAAAACGACCACTCTATGCTGGATATAAGTATTTCAATATGTTGTCAGAACATCTCAAATATATTAGTCTTCAATGATTAAAAAAAAAAAATTATTAAAATTATTTCTTATCGAAAACTGTTTTTATAATACACTTACGGAATTCACTTTTCATAATTAAATCTTGTGAATATTAATTTTTATAATATATGTGTATATATGTGTGTGGTGTTTATGTTATGTTATGTCAATATACATTCAATGATTGTGCTACATGCGAACTATATTTTTTCATAATAAATGTCAGTATCATAATAAGTTTTTATACATTGTGTATGTAGGTATTTGTATACAATCGTGAATTATTTGTTTATTTATTTATTTGTCTTATTTATTTATTAATCGTAATGACTATGTTATATTATATTATATGTATATCTATATTTTATACTATATTTTGAAAGATATTATGTGACCTACATTTTTTCATAATATGTGTTTTTTATACAATGTATGTATTTGTATACAATCCTGAATTATTTGTTTATTTATTTGTCTTATTTATTTATTAATCGTAATGACTATATTATTGTGTCATGTTTATGATTACGTTTTATACTATATTTTTAAATTTACTATGACTTGCCACATGTACATTTATCTGCATAAATTAATGGTTAATAATCTATCTATCTATCTATTAATTCAAAATGTAGTGTGGTTTCATCAAATTTGAGTTCCCCCTGCACTATGCCGTTCAATACAGAATAAATTCTTTTAAAGCAAAAAAATTTAGTTGATTTTCAAAAACTATATCATTTTCAGAATCAGCGTGTCAAAATGGAAAATTAATTGACTAGGTCTTCATTCCTGAAAGAACGTTTAAATTTGTTGGTCAGCAAAAGAATCTTTTCAAGGCATCTAGAATTCAAATGTGTCAAGATGACATAATCGGTTTCATAGCTTTATTTCTGAGTTAGGAAAAAAATGAACTGCGCAGGTTATAGCTTTTTCCCAGAAAACTCAAATATGAAAATTGATAACAAACATCAAACTTAAAATAGGTTGTGTTTTTAATTGCTTAGAAAAATTGTGAGGTGCAAGATTCTTATTAGGTTATAACGTCGTTATGTTAATATTTTATATTTTTTCTCATTTTGTAAATTAATTAATTAAAAATCAATTCAAGTAAAAAAAAACTCCATATTTTCAACATATCAAACTTTCTTATTGAATTGATGTATAATATTATATTGCAGCATAAACATATAGAATCATAAGAAATATGATCATATGATATGAATGCAATGCTGCCCAGAAACCAAAACAAGTTATCACCGATGCAGCTTTTCTAGCGTGTTTTGCTATGTATTTATTAAATTATTACATGCTATTGTATTTCTGCTAACTTATATAATGTGTACTTTTATAATATGGATCTTTTAATGTTCTCTCATATTGAAATAATTTGACATTATATGTATTCATAGATTAGTTAATATACCAATTAAGAAAGTAACACTAAATAACCCTTGAAGAAATATTTCTTGAAAAATGCCGAGAAAGATTAATTATAATTTTTATGAGGACATCTTTTGACATTACCCTCAGCTAACATTGCTTCTAACTCCTCAGCACTCAGTAACTCTAATATAATGGTAGTCTAACGAGCGTAGCTAGAGGGCAGATGCACAATATGCGCCTTGAACTACGCACATTAAAATAAAAGTTTTTCGTTAGGCACAGTAATAGGTGGCCTCTAAGCGTGGCTATCTTAAGATTGCATCTTGAAACAGTTTTGTAGCGGCAATTGTGGGAATAGGTACGTTTTGTCAGGAAGTGTAAGCTTTTCTGTGGCTTTCTTTAGTGCGTTTACTACGCTCCAAGTTATAGGTACTTTGTTAGTTTTACTGTGCTTTTAGTGTGTATTTATATAATTTATTTATTTTTTTGTTTGTTTTTACTTTCTTATAAGGAAGATATAAGGAAGTATAGTAATCGTGATTTTTCGACCTCGAGATTTTGATTGATTTATATGTTTTAAACCCTCCTGAATCCATTTTGATTATTTTCCGTATGATGTTTGTCGGTTTGTGTGTGTGTGTGGATGTGTGTGTTTGTATACCTCAAAAAAATACTAATGGGAGAATTTCCAAATTTGATAATTGATTAAGATATTCAACAACAATTTAGGTGACACATTAAATTTGGTAAATGTGGTACCACCAGAAGAGACATTATGAAGGAAAGGAGAAAAAATGTACAATTTCGGGAAAAAATGTCAAAATTTTTGTTGCATTTCTGAATGAACCTTGACGAATTATGATGAAAAAACATAACTTTAGGAAAAAATCTGTCTCTATGTCTGAAGTATCGTGTTAGCAGCCACAGTTTTTGAGATAAAGCTTTCAAATTTGTTACACATATTCTAAAGGCCAAAGTCAATAATAAATTCATAATGAGCAAAATTCGCCTGCTGAAAGAGGATTCATAGGACCCAATCTTTTTTGTATTTGACTAAAAAAAATATATTCTAGATAAAGATTATAAATTATGTCTATTATATCAAGCCAATAAAATATATTTTCCAAATACTTAATCAAAGCTGATAGAAACAGAAATTTTGTACACATTTCACTTCATAAAATGGGGTTAGGATAAATTTGGCAATTTGACATTTGAAATGTCTAATTTAGTTACAAAATGTCAAGATGTCAATAAAAAAGAAATTATTACAAAATATGACATGAATAATTATTATTGACAATATCGAAAGACGCTGATAATTAATTACGTACATATTTTAATGAAGCATTTCAATATACGCCTTTAAAATTTAAATAGGGTAAGTCAAGAATTAAATTAGAATGATTTTGTTAGATCAAGATGATATACACTGTTATAAGAAAGTTATGTACTGGCCACATCAGATATTTTAATGTGGTGGAATCTTTTGTAATAGTGAACAATGTAAATATATAAAAGCTAGAACCCCAGCCTATTTAGATAATAAAATTACTTATCGTACGGATGTTCAAAATTTAAATATTAAATATAAAAAATACCCTAACCCCGCCTATCCACTCTACCCAGCTTTTTAAACGATCGTTTTCTTATCATATTACCAATATATTAATGACTTACCGTTTGAGCTAAGAAATACCAATGAAATAAAATTTAGAAAGGAAGTTGCAAAATTTGTAAAATATAAACAGAATTAATTACTTTGCCAATGCTATTACTAAAGTTTTTCCTAAGATGTTGATAAACAAGTTACAATAAGAACTTTAATTGTTTTCTGTAGTATTTTCTTATTTTTTTTACTTTCTTATACCTAATATAAGGAAGTATAGTAGTCGTGATTTTCCTGATGGTCTAAACTATATGCTGAATAAAATTTACAGGAAACAATTACTCAACAGACAAAAGTCTCGACCTGTGTTGAATTAAACCTGCAAGTCTTATTTTGGTAGTTAAGATCATTTGTCAGTTCCTCACCAGACATAGACTGGTTTCGACAGTATGCCATAAGTAATGTAAAAGACAAATAATAATAGCAAACTTGGCTAACCTAATGCAAACTAATCAAGACAGACATAGTGACTATGTAGTATGTATCCTATATCCATTGACAATTCCCTTAAGAGAAAACGAACTCTCATCCGGAAATAAATATTTTATATCACATTTGGATTTTACGAAATACAATTAGACATGACTTCGCAAAACTGCGCTAGATGATCATTGTCATCTTCTTGTAAAAGCTTAATTTTGTACGGATGGAATTTTGTGAATAGACATTAAAAACACTTACACAACACTAAAAAGACTAGCAAGATTTTCGTCAAGACGTGACTCATGCATGATTGTGCGCGTGAGCGTGCTCTAAATAAAAGCAGGAAAAACAATCCTTTACATTCTTTTCTTTGCAGTTTTTATTTTCAACTTCAACGTCTCGCCTCGTATTATGCAATATTTATGTAGAATTATAGATCGGAAGGTAGCGGAATACTCTAATTCTGGTCTCAAAATTGTAGAAAAATTTCTTTTATTTCTTTATTAACAATTTCAAACACGATGGTTTTCTATTTATATGTTTTCATAGAATAATTCTTTTGGCAATAATTTTTTTAAAATAATTTATAGAACAGTGGTTTAATACCCAAAAGAAGGTGAAAATAAACATTATAGGATGCCACAAATAAATAACTATAGACAATATACTTTTACTCTTGTGATCGCTAGTTAAATATACGCGTGTGTGTGTGTTTTGATGTTATATTCACCAATAATTTCGACCCTCTGTATTATTCACTTTGGATGTTTTTGACCTTTCCAAAATAGCTAGTACATAATAGTTCTATAAATTGTTGTATCGAGTTTTTTTATACTAGTAGCTACTGATCTACTGAAATGAAAATATTAAATTTATTCGTCTTCTAAAATCTAAATTATAAACTCAATGTAATCTGTTTTCCAAGTATCCGATTAACCGGTTTTCAGATAACCAATTAACCAGTTTTTAGATATCCGAATAGTCGATTATTTAGATAACCAATATCCGGGCAACCGTTTATTTGAATAGTCGGGTTGATAGCCACAACAATCGTTCAGTTTGTGATACTAACATGAGATTTGGCATGCTTACAAAATGTTTAGCACCAAATAGATTGTGATATAGTGCCACTTTTTTTTTTTGTTCACAACCTTGAAAAAATAAAAAAAATAGGTGATTTATTATAATACGAGCAAAAACTACTGTTATAATATGTCTGAAAGTTACATAATACAGGTGTTTTATTTTCATCCTTACCTTTATAATAATTTACACCAAAAATTGCTTAGTCCGAAATCTTAGTAAAATGTTTCGTATAAGTAGTATTTTGTTTTAGCTAGATTTAGGTACAACGTCAATGACGTTGTTGTCGTACTTTCCGAGCTTGGCAACCCTTTTAGTCATGAATCCTGCAAACTTGTTTCACCAGTATCAAAAATGTTAGCATCTTCGGAATTTGTAGATAAAACATTATCAAACATAGAAAGTGTTTGACTTCAAACCTCTAAAAGTTTCTAAAAGTTCTAACAATGTAAAAACGCTTAAAAATGACGTACACCTGTTCGGTAGGCTTTATGTCGCTTGCTAAAACAGGAACGGCGACTTAGAAACATTTTTCAGTCATGAAAACCAACTATATCCTCCGTCACTTTCTGACAATGGTTATATGAGACACGGTGTTAAGTCGGACTTAGTTGCTTGCTTAACAGAAACTATATTGCCTACAACAGAATCACCAATATTTACTGCCTCGATTTTTGATGGTCCTGTCATCGTCCAAATGTTGAAAGTTTGCAAATGTCGTACCTTTCAAGAATATCATAAAAATGTTTTTTTCCCCTACATTCTTAGACAGCTTCAAAATACCCAAAGACTTGATATTGTTTGGGATGTATACAAACCGAACAGTCTTAAACAACAGACCCGGCAAGCACGAGGATCTTAGACAAGATATATTGTAACCCCTTCAACACCTATTCCATCTCAGTGGCAAGCCTTCTTGAGGGAGGATAAAAATAAGGAAGAATTATTCTCATATATTAATTCAGAAATACTAACGACTGACACCGAAAAAGAGATTATCGTAACTTCTGGAAACTTGGCGTATTCCACTGCTAGTAACCGAGATCTAAAGTTAATTTCTCCCTGTTCCCATGAAGAGGCTGATGTTAGAATTTTACTTCATGCGTTTCGTGCCGTTCAGGAGGGTCACGAATCTGTAATGATCCGAACAGTTGACACTGATGTTTTAGTGTTGGCAGTAGGGTTTTATCATGAAATAAAGTCTAAATATTTAGGGGTAGCATTTGGCACTGGCAAGAACTTTTCTTTCATACCTGCACATGAAATTGCCAAGAGACTAGGACCACGAAAGTCAGTATGTCTACCAATGTTTCATGCACTAACTGGATGCGACACCACTTCCTCATTTCTTGGCAAAGGAAAAAAACAGCTTGGGCAATATGGGCAAAATTTGATGATCTGACAGAGGCTGTGCTAGATATAAAAAACGAGTTTAGGGTGGATTCTAAAGCATTGAAATGTATCGAAAGATTTGTCATTCTGCTCTACGATAAAGCTACTCCTATCTGCGATATTAATGAGGCACGCAAATATCTTTTTTACGAAAAAACAAAGGCCACTTCAGTCGCTCCCACCAACAATAGAATCGCTTATGCAACACGTTAGAAGAGCTGTCTTGCAAGGTATCTTTCTTTGGGGACAAAGTTTGATCTCAAGTCCGAATATTCCTGATCCTGAGCAATGGGGGTGGAAATTAAATGAAGGTGTTTATCAACCGCTATGGAGTATATCGCCAGAAGCTTTGGTAGCTTGTCAAGAACTTCTTTCTTGTAAATGTAAAATTACCTGCAGCCAAAAGTGTTCATGTGCTAGAGCCGAGTTAAAATGCACAATATTGTGTTTATGTGATGGCGACTGTTATGGAACGGACAGTGAATAGTATTTTAAATTAAAATTAATAATAACAGTTCTTTTTGTTTACTAGTTTACTTGGCAGGAAAATTACAATTAGTACATGTATGCAGTCTGTCAAGATGTTCCATTTCCATACCAATAAATGAAAGTCTTAAAGAGTTCGGGAACTCTGAGATATGCAACATTGAAAAGTTATCTTTATGACAATAGCATTTTTTTAGCATTATTTGTTTAGACAATAGCATTATTTGTTCAGACCTCGTCTTTACCTACAAAAGACATGCAAAAGGGGACACATAAAATTGACAATTACCTAAAATATCACTTAGAGTACGTTTTATAGTCATATATCTCAGAATTTTCGGAATCACTTTGGCTTTCGATAAATTAATGACTAAGAATTTGAAACACACTGTATATTTATTTATTTTTTTATGTCTTCAAATTTTAGACCGTTTGTTTTTGTAAACACTTTATAAAAAGGATAAAGGTTTATGTTATTAAAAGTATTAAATAGACATTTTATGACTCAAGGTCACAACTGTCATTCTTGAAAATTTTTTTGAGTGGCACTATATCCCATTGTTTTTAGTACCTTCTGAACTGCCTGTCCACCAAATTTCATCTTAGTATCACAATGTGAACGATTCTTATGAATTATTGAACTTAGCAGGTCGACTAGAATATTCGGTTACCCGATTAACCGATTTTGATCTATATTTGGATACCTGGTTTTATCTGAAACCGGTTTTTGAGGAAATCTTTAAACCGGTTTCACTTTTTTTGCTTTTTTTGCCAGCACTAATTTGAACTGTCATTGAGACAATAGTATGCGATTGTGTTTTTTTGATGTTAACAAAATCAGTTTCATAAAATTTTCATTCATTTCCGTTATATACCTGGGACTAACATTTCTACTAGGAAAGCTTTCATTGAAAATAAGAGCAGCAGCTCTGACGCAATCATTATTGCGATAATACAAATCTTATTATTATTGTCTATAAAGTTAACCATACTCGTGCAATCGAGGCACAAAGTTAAGATTTGATTCGAACGCATGACGAAAAATGCGAATATCCTGGAGCTGACTAGCAAGAATATCAATATTTTTATGATTTACAATAAATTGGTATTACTTAGAGCAACGATGCGTAGTTAACTTGAAAAATAAAATAAATGGGTCCTGACATTTACGCAGTTCGGTGTAGACTATTTTCTGTAAAAGTTTCTATTTCAAATGTTCTTTTTATTACCCATTTAAAATAGAAACAAGAAATTGAATAATAGTATTATATAAGATTGGCAAACTTGATCAGTAAAAGAAATAAGAGAAATAAAAGAAAAGTCTTATTCAGTCATTTTTATCATTTTAGTACAATTTGCTAAATATATGTATATATATATATATATATATATATATATATATATATATATATATATATATATATATATATATATATATATATATATATATATATATATATATATATATATATATATATATATATATATATATATATATATATTATTTTATATATACATATATATATATACAGGGTGACACAGGAGATATGTAACACCGCGTTTATGTTTATTTAAAAAGATATTATTTTGAAATTTGGTACACTTATATAATGCGTGACTGTCCTTTTTTAAGTACAAAAAATTTTTGTCCACCACTTCCGGTTTCACCGGAAGTGATATCTACTCTGTTATTTTAAATGGCACCCTGTATATTTTTTTACTTATCTAATTCGTCTCTAGATTCTCTTTTCAACCATGTATCGGAACATGGCATTTGTTTTTAAAATGACAGTTAATATCAATTTTAGTTTGTTAAGTCTAGGTGGCCCTGATATGAACCGTGGCAGATATTGATGCGTAGTGTGCCATGATATCGAAAGACCTCTGGCATGCAACTTTGTGCCTCATATTTTTTTGGGAATAACCAGTAGCTGAACAGACTAATAAGATCTAAGTTATTTAAAAAAAATATCTTTAAACAACCCACGATATCTTAAAAACCAAGATAGGAACCCCATTTTTTTACTTCACCTAGTTAGAAAATACTTATTTATCTTTTATTTTTGTCCAATACAATTGCTGTGCCTTCATATTTTGCTTTCTTCATTAAAATTAGTATCGAATGTTATTGCATAGTAGTGAATATTGTACTGCAACAAAAATATTTAGTAAGCAGGCGATGGAAACAAAAGAAGGTAAAACGACGCGTCATTTTGATTTGACAATTAAGAATTGTTTACTTGGTAGCAATTTAAGTATTTTTCATTAAATTATACCTAAGTTATCACGTTTTTAACTCTATTTTGCCATGTATTCACGAAATGAAAAAGTAGATATGCTACTAATCTATGGCGAATGTAAAAAAAAGCAGGCAGGCTGCTGTCTTATATGAAGAAAGATTTCCCGAAAGAATTCATCCACCAAACAACTATTTTGTAAGAGTTGAACGGCAATTCAGAAGTGAACCAGAAGTACCGGAAAATAATTTCATTATCGATGAAGACTCGGAAATCAATGTACTTGCAATTGTCGAGGTAGATCCCACGATTTCGATAAGACAGATTGAGGACCAAACCGGTGTAAATCGGGAATCAGCTCGACGCATTTTTGAAAAAACATAAATTTAAATCATACAAGTACCAAATACACCAGCATTTATACGAAAATGATTTTCAAAGAAGATTGAACTATTGCAATTGGTTTCTGAACAGACACAATTTGGATAATAATTTTCATGAACAAATTTTATTTTCCGACGAGTCCAGGTTCACTAATTTGGGATTATTCAATCGTAACAACACCCGTTATTGGGCACAAGAAAAATCCCAGAAATATGAGAGAAAGTGCATATCAGGAGCGATTTAGTTTTAATGTATGGTTAGGAGTAATTGGCAGAAGAATTATTGGGTCAATAATTTTTGATGGTCCATTAAATGGAGAAAGATATTTGGGATTTTTGCAAAACCAGATACAAGATTTTTTGGAAGAACTGCCACCTAATGTTAACCCAATAATTTTTCAACAGGATGGGGCTCTACCACATAACAGCAGAGTTGTGGTGAATTATTAAATGAAAGGTTTGGAGAAAACTGGATGGGAACAAATGGGCCCGTTCGATGGCCTGCAAGATCACCAGACCTTACGCCGCTTGATTTTTTTGTATGGGGCCACCTCAAGAAAAACGTTTATAGGACTCCACCAACAAACAGAGAAGACATGGAAATGAGAGTCAGAAGAGCAATCGATGGGATTACTGAATTACAGTTAGATAACGTACTTAGGGCTACCGTCACAAGAACACGATTGTGCAGAGATAATAACGGACAACATTTTGAACATCTGTAGTAAAAAAATGTTTTCTGTAGTACTTCAGTAAATATTTTATTTTAATTTCATTCATTCGGTGTAAAAATGTATTACATAGTGTAATGGTTTTTCATCAATTTTGTTCAAATGTGTTTTACTGATGTTTCTTATTTATTAAAAAAAATCGTTTTACCTACTTTTATTTTGTTTCCACCGCCTGCTTACTAAATATTTTTGTTGCAGTACAATATTCATTACTATGCAATAACATTCGATTCTAATTTTAATGAAGAAAACAAAATATGATAGGCACAGCAATTGTATCGGACAAAAATAAAAGATAAATAAGTATTTTTTAACTAGGTGAAGTAAAAAAATGGGGTTCCTATCTTGGTTGTTTAAAGTTATTTTTTTTAAATAAGTTAGATCTTATTAGTCTCTTGTGTCACCCGGTATATATATATCAATATATATATATATATATATATATATATATATATATATATATATATATATATATATATATATATATATATATATATATATATATATATATATATATATATATATATATATATATATATATATATATATATATATATATATATATATATATATATATATATATATATATATATATATATATATATATATATACAGTAAGTCCGCGGATGGGGTTTACAATAGGTGTAATGGCTAAAATTTTTAACTTTTTGAGAAAATGCATTTTTTATAAAAATTTTTGCTTGCCTAAAAAATAGTAGTGACGTTGACACAAATTATATTTTTTATACGGGGTGATGAAAAATTTCAAAAAACTCAAAATTTCGTAAGAGTAAACTGGTTCTATTTTTTATTTTGGAATAAAATGTGAAATAAAAAAGTTGTTTCTAATTATATAGTCTGTCTAAATCCAAACTTTCATTTGAATATTGCAATGTTTCCGAAATTAGTGAATTTTTAGTAAAATTTTATTTTAGGAACATCCTGTATAATTCCTATAATGTTCTTTTTGATTGTTAGGTGCGTTGTTACCTAGGTACGTCCACATATCATGACATATCTGCATTAAAAAATAATTTTTAATATGTTAACTGTCGAGCAAAGAATTCTTTTAGTACAGTGTTATGGAGACGGTAAAAGTTCATACCGTTACGTTATTTAAAAATTTAGTCAGAGATTTCCCAATGTGTATGTTTCGAGAATGGTAGTTCATAAATTGGTCAAAACATTTAATAAAACTGGTTCAGTGCTTGACGCAAAGAAACAGAAGAAAAAATATGATCAAAAATGACGCCGCCACATTATTAGTGTTGGCATCTGTTGCTGGAAATCCCAAAATTTCGTTGAGAAATCGAGCCCGGCATTTGAAGGTGGTTAAAAAAGTTGCATCCAAAAATTTTTGAAAGAAAATAAGATATTTCCATACAAACCACATTTTAACCATACCTTAGAAGAAGGGGATGAAGCAAAACGACTAGATTTCTGTTTATGGGTAGGAAATGAAATTTTAAGTGGCAACACGAATTTTTATAAATTTATTATGTTCTCCGACGAGTCGACTTTTTCAACAAATGGGACTGTAGTTTCACAACATGCAAGGTATTGGAGTGAGATCAACCCCGAATTTAGAATTTCTACCGGAGGCAATATTTAAAAAAAGTAAATGTCTGGTGCGCTATTTCGTATCATGGTATAATAGGGCCATACTTTTTTGAAAATACGTGCAATAGTAACTCTTATTTACATATGCTGAATATATTCTTTTTTGATCAGTTAGAAGCCTTGCCGTTGGAATATCGTAATAGAATGCATTTTCAGCAGGATGGATGTCTAGCACATCATGCCTGCGTTGGCGTCGTACGTAATTGGCTTAATAGCAAATTTGGGCAAAGGTGGATTGAACGATCCAGTTTTTTAGGAGGCCCTCCAAGAAGTCCTGATTTGACAATTGCGGATACATTTCTCTAAGGGCGTCTAAAACAAATTACCTACCGACAACCCATAGACAACGACGTTGAAATTCTAAAGCAACGCATTTCAGCAGTTGTGCAATCAATTTCCATTGAGGAAGTTAGAAGTAGTTTACACAACATTCGAAAACGAATGGAAACATGCGTTTAATTTGGTGGAGGAATTTTTGAATTTTGATATTTAATAAAGTCAGAAACTTCAAATATGTATGCACTTTTATAAAATCAAAATTGTTTATCAGGTATTTATTCTCCTTGTTCAAATGCAATTAGCTAAATAAAAATTTGACAAAAACCGACTAGTATTTTACTAAAAATTCACTAATTTTGGAAACATTGCAATATTCAAATAAAATTTTGAATTTGGACAGACCATATAATTAGAAACAACTTTTTTTATTTCACATTTTGTTCCAAAATAAAAAGTAGAACCAGTTTACTCTTACGGAATTTTAAGTTTTTGTAATTTTTGATCACCCCGTATAAAAAAATATAATTTTTGTCAACGTCACTACTATTTTTTAGGCAAGCAAAAACTTTTGTAAAGAATAACATTTTCTGGAAAAGTTAAAAATTTTAGCCATTACACCTATTGTAAACCCTATCCTATATATAATATATATATATATATATATATATATATATATATATATATATATATATATTATATATATATGTATATTTATATATATATGTGTATATATATATATATATATATATATATATATATATATATATATATATATATATATATATATATATATATATATATATATATATATATATATATATATATATATATATATATATATATATATATATATATATATATATATATTATGTTGTTTTTCAGGTTTTCGCGGGTGGTGAATGTTAAATTCGTTTTCCGGGTATACTCCCCGTAGGTGATAGGCCCCGAGGAGGGACCGCGGTTGTCTGACAACCGCGGTCCTCTCGGGGCCTATCACCTACGCGGAGACCGAGGTTTAACATATATATATATATATAAAATATATATATATATATATATATATATATATATATATATATATATATATATATATATATATATATATATATATATATATATATATATATATATATATATATATGTACATATATATATATAAAATACTTTTTCACTTATACAGGATGTAACTGTAAAATAACTGTATTGTAAAAAGTTTTCCTCATGAAAAGATGGACATTTTCCACTGGATTAATTTTAGATTAACTTAGAGAACAGCAAAAAATTCAACCTGTAGGGCATTTGGTAAATAATCCTCCGCGGATTGACAGGTGAGTCTTACCCCAATTTAAGCAAAAAAAGTGTATGCAACATGTGTCCGTAAATGCACCGTTTTCAATATAGAGGGCAATGAAATTTCCGGATTGTTTTTCACATGTACTTTTTAATATAAGAAAAAAGTAAAAATCAATAATAATAACAGTTCACAGTAATTAATTGTACGAAATGTCTTTCTAAACACTACTGACATCTACGGATTCAGTTTTCATGAATATTCCTGGTTGATTTCGTATATTATTTGCTACTTCAACTGTTTTATTGTAAATTATTATCTTCGTTTATGATTTCAGTGGAATAAACTATACTTTTATGTGGCTACAGAAGAAAAATCGAAGAGTTTGATATCCGGTGAGTGCGCAGAGCATTTCTTCCTACCCACCTATTTTCAAAGGTGTTGTTTAGAAACTCTAGTACAGGGAGGCTTCAATATATTGATGCGCCAGCGTGTTAGTGCCACATACCCATGCGGGTTTGGTAGAACCCATCGTCTAAGTTATTTGTTAAAAATTCTAAGTAAAGTTGACCATTTCATTTTTGTGGCAAAACTAATGAGCCAATTAAATGTCCCCGATAATGCCGACCCAGACGTTGATGGAAAATTGATGTTGGATATTCCTTTAAACCCGTAATGTGGGTTTTCGTTGGCCCAAATATGGGCTTTATGGAAGTTTCATATTCCACTCTGCGTAAAACTTAATTCGTCCGTAAGTTAAAAAAGCAAAATTGGGATTACCTTAAGCACAAGCAAGGAACCACCTACAGAAAAATTTTTGGAGTGAAAAATCAATAAGTAAAATTATTGAACACTCTATACATAATACGGGTGTACAATTGTTCCTTTAATACGCTGTGAACTATCCAAGTACATACATGAAACTGACGCGCAATACTTCTGGTGCTAAGCTGCATCTAAAATTTGTTCTTCTGTTTCTGGTGTAATTTGTTTTCTGAAACAATTTGCACATTTTGAATAACACTTCCAGTCTCCAAGTAATCATTTAAATTTCTGCAACAAATGCGTTTTTAGATGGCAGTCGCCTCGCTGTAATTCGCTTATACGTCTTGCTCTTAACGCTTTGGATCGGGCTTTATCGTGAATGAGTAACTTGTCATAATACTCTCACAGAAGGAACACTGGTATTTTGAAATATGATTATACAAACAAAAAAAAAACGGTATGAAACAATAAAAAATATTAATGAGTGGGCACACAAAGAAAAACTTGACGTGTCACAAATTTATTTAATAACGGCTGTCATTGTACCACAACAAAAGTTACTTTGGATTACGGATTACGTTATTACGTGGAATAATAATAATAATAGATTATGGCGAAACAGCCATAGATGTTGAGGAACTACAACAGAGGTTTCTTTCAAAATTAAATAGTATATACGTAGTAGTTACTATTCTTTCTTGGTAAAAGTCCGTACTTTTTTATTTGTTTGTTACTCATTACCCATATCTCTGCCACTGCTTGCTCGTAGAGGAATTGAAGCACTCTATCCTGGTATATTGCGTATCCAATTTGGTTAATATATCTCTATTACTACTGAAAATAAGACATACATTTTTTCTGGTAATTTCAACGTCATTTATATCGAAAACGGAAAATTTGCGGACACACGTAAAAACTTTTTTTACTTAAAATGGGGTAAAGAATCACCTGTGAAAGCGGAGACCATTATTAACCAAACACCCAGTATAGTTTATTTACAATCCGATATAACTATGTATGTCTTCTTTCTACATATTTCAGACATTTTCAGTGTAAATTTGTCTATAACACAGTGCATTTTTATTAATAAGATTAGTTATGATATTAAGTAGAACATAAAATCATTTATCTTTTAAATTTTCATATAGGGTCAATAGCGGCAAGAGCAGTTTTGGTGTAAGTGTATATTTTCGTACTACTGTGAAATTTAAATTCGTTATAATAATAATAATAATACATTTATTGGTCCACGAGTTCACACTACAGGAAATAGGACAAGTCAAACAAACAATCATTTACTCTACTAAATTAAAACTAAAGAGAATAGTGACTTATACTATAATATATGAGAAAGAAAATCATTTACAGAGTAAAAAACATTGGACAATAAAATACTTTTGACACGAGGTAAATTTGTTCAAACAAGTATTTTTTGTTAGTGGGTAGTTTGTTATATAATTTTGCACACATATAATACGGACTTGATTTGTACAATTCAAATTTATGTAAGTCATATCGCAAATTTTGGCCATGCCTGGTATTATAATCATGGTATTCATTTTGTAGATTAAAATCAGAAATATTGTCTTTCACAAATTTCAATATATCTAATAATAATGATACAAGAAAAAGGTAATATTTGTTCTTTAGTAAAAGTTTGTTTTACAGGATTCTCGATATTTCAAACCAAACATACTATGTATGGCTCTTTTTGCATTATGAATAGTCTATTAGATCCAGAAGAATATCCGTAACAAATAATTCCATATCTTATAGCAGATTCGAAATTGAAGTGACAAAAAAGTTTTTGTAACTTCTTTGCTAGTGATAGAAATAAGCATTTTTAATGCAAGACAAGAACTTGAACATTTTTTACAAACATAATTTACATGATCCCGCCACGTTAATGATAAGTTTATGTGTATTCCAAGCAGTTTGATACTTGTTACTTGTTCAATTGATTTAACTTTCAACTTTATTAGAGGGCTGCTTATATAATTGGCATTAAGCGATTGAAATTGCAAAGTATGTGTTTTTTTCTTTATCTTTAAGTGAATACTGCCAAGATAGTTATACATTGCTAATACATTGTTAATTAATTGCTTAATTACCCCATCTTCGTTTTCATTATAAGCAACTAGTGTCATGTCATCTGCAAATTCACAGTGAGAAATTGAAAGGTACTCATCTAGATCATTATAATGTATTAAAAACAACAAAGGACCTAAAACACCTCCTTGTGGTACACCAACGTCGACAGTAAGCTCGTCAGAGTTTTGACCAAGGTAATTGACAATCTATTGTTTAGGTATGATCCTAATAAATCGTTGCCTTAGTTTACTATTAAAAATATCAACATCTTTTTCAATAACTTGATAATTACGACATATAACATATAATGGAGAAAACCTTAAAATATTTGTGTATACATTTGGTACATAAAATAAAGATGTGGATCTAGTTGACCTAGTAGGTGCTCTAAAATTATATTTTCCACATTCCATATTTTTAAAAGTTTAAATAAAAGTACAACACTTAGCATGTCTCTACGATGCTTCATAGAACTGTATGAGAAACGATTTGGCAACAATAGTTGATCATAACCCACAGGTATCCCCCTGTGGGTTATGATCAACTATTGTTGGTCGATTTTAAATAACAAAAATTTTTAAAACTTTCTTTGAATATCTTCAATATTATTAGCATGGATATCAACATAGGTCCCAAACCACATTCAAGCCTAGGTCGTAGCAGCGTGTTGTATAAAGTCTTTAGCGTAGTCGTATGACGATACGGTATTATTTGTATGCTCCCTAAAAGACAGTGCGACACCTAGATCTTTAAAATTGTCGCAACATTCCAGTGTAGTACTGACAATGTCGTAGTCGAATTGTAACTTGTTTAACCTCTTGGTAAACGAAACCATATTACATTTACTGATATTTAAAGACAATCTATATTTTTTGCATCAGTTACTGACTGTGTTTAACTCTGCCTGTAATTTATAACAGCCGGATATACTATCAATTTTATAGTTAATTTTCAAGTCATCAGCATATAAGAGAGATGGATATTAGAGGTCAAGTACGATATCATTTATGAATATGATAAACAATAAGGGGCCCAATACTGAACCCTGTGGAATGTCGGATATAAAGTAAGAGGGGCAAGAGCATATAAATATACTGTGTGTCACCGGATTGATTTTAGAGGAATAACTTTTTTATTTTTGATTTTACGACAGAAACTTATCCTTTATGAAAATGCGTGCTTTCTAAAAAAAACACGATTGCAGTTAAGAAATAGGTACAAAAATTTAACATGTACTAAAATAAATAAAAGTATACAGGGAACCACAAAAGTCAGACAACATGAAACGACTTATAAGTAAACTACCCTCAATTTTAACGTACTTAATACGTTTCAGCAGGCGAAAATAATCTTATCCCAGACTAAGAGGAAAGTGAATATTCGAGCACCATGACACAGTTTATTTTTCTTATTTACTGAAACTAAGTATGGATTTGAAAGTTTACATGAATGTTTTAAACATTCAAATAAAGAACATATATAAATGTTATGACGAAAATTGCGATTTTAAAGTATAAAGAAGCTGCAAATTTGAACTATTAATTTTCAAATGTGACCCTAACTCTTCAGAACGAATATTAGCCAATATGTGTGTCAATTAAAAACACGTTATTATTATTCATTATGTTGTTATATCGTTTAATAATATTGTTATTATTATTAAATTTTACATATCAATAAATAATACATACTTGGTTGTGTGATAATTACACTTCTTGCTTATTATTTAATTTTCACCTAACGGAGATTCTCCTGTTTTGTTTTTACAACATAATAAATATAGTTGTTAGCGTAAATCAAAAAAAATTACCACGTACTTCTAGGAAGCTTCTAACTAATGAGGGAGTTTAAAAACAATACTAGACAAGATGAAACATGATAATAATGTACCTACGTTATTACGTAAGTGACTGTCATCAGATAAACTTCCTAGAGAATTAAAGTTAGCCCATATTTAAGTCACACCTAAAGGACAATAAACACCCATAAAAATACCTAAAGAGGTTGTAAATTAGACCACACCAGTTAGTCATATTAACACCATATCATGGGCGTGCGCATAGGTAATGACGGGAATATTTTTAGGTATTCTGGAAAATAATATGTAGTTAGTTGGTAATATACAGGGTGTGGCAATAGTGCGTCGGACTTCGATATATCGAGTTCTATGATAGCTAGAAATTAAAGAAAAATTAAAAATAAACTAGATAAAAAAGTCTATAACCGGAAATTATTCGAATACAAAGGGAGAGCCAAGACGAAACTACAGGATCAAATGCCTTTTTTTTTAATGGAATTCTATGTATATGAGTAAATTTTTTTAAGCCTCTTTCTACACTCTGTTAATTCCTATATTATTATTGACTATCTCTCAACCACTTGGATGTAATGAATTTTTTTTGTTGAAATAATGCCATCTGCAGATGCATACTGAAAAAAATCACCATTATGGGTTGTAAGAAAAACTTATGTGAATACTAGTCACGAGACACCTATAACTAATGTTATTCAATCATTTTTACTTCCTAAAAATGTACAGGGTGGCCAAAAATTATTTTTCAATTAAGAACTTTTTTCACTCATCCTATTTCCAATCCTTTCAGAAAGATTCGCCAATAATTGTGGCAGATAGTTTTCCAGAAAATGAAGATAAATAGCTCCAGTCAATATACCATCAAAGAAATGTGGCCCTATTACATATTATCCAATACTTGCTCCCCAAACATTTATAGATCATGTGTGCTGGTTATCAACTTGCCTAGAAAAGTGAGGATTTTCTGAAGCATAATAATGGAAATTGTGCATATTAACAAATCCATTTTTATGAAAAATGGCCTCATCATTGAATAAAACTTTACTGAAGAAGGTGACATCTTGCATTTTATCTCTGGCCCAATTACAAATTACATGATATGCATGAAACTTATTTGTTTTTAAGATTCAACTAACAGACCGTCTACTTATTCCTACTAATGAGCTGACTTCTCTCTGACTAATATGGGGATTCTCAACCGTTGCCAGCACCACAGAAAACCATTTTCTTCGTTCATAACACGTTTCACTTCTTTCACTTTTTTTATATTCGACATTTCCAGTTTCCACAAATCTATCGAGAAGGTTTTGGAAGCTGCTAACATCAGAAATCCTTCATTCAGGATACCTTTGCTTATAAATTCTATTGGCAAGCAAAAATTTCTGTCTGACTCACCCAAAATAAAAGTCATGTTTACAAGTTCCGCTTTATTAAAATTCATTTTGTAAAACTCAAAATATTTTCAATTTAATAAAAATGATAACTGACGACCGATAAGTGTGATAAATGTTCGTTTGTACACGACAATTTATACTAAACTGAGGTTTTATTGCTTGTCGACTAATGAAAAGAGCAAAAAAAATTTTCAAAAAAACCTATTACAGTAAGGGACCAGTTAAATACTATTTACCCACTTCTATGGACTGGAAGAAATAGTCCCGCTAAATGGCGTCATTTCAAATGCGCATAGAGACGTGTGTCTATCAAAATGGACAACATGTGGAGCACCTATTATAATTTTTTCTAGTAAATTATTTGAAGAAACCTCTATTTTTTAAGTCTTGAATTTTGTACTTGTTGTTCAATAAATCGAAAATGGTTGCAATTAGCCATAGGGAAGTACTTACAAAAAAATGTTCGTTTTTCATTTCTACATCACATCGTTGAAAAATATACAGGTTGTTCCATTCGAAAAAATTGAGAAAATTCAATTTAAAAAGTTCTTAACTGAAAAATAATGTTTGGCCACCCTGTACATTTTAAGGGAGTAAGAATGAATCAAAAACATTAACTTGATGTCTCGTAACTAGTATTCACATAGGTTTTTCTTAAAACCCATAATTGTGACTTTGGTGATTTTTTCGATATGCAGATGGCATTATTTCAACAAAAAAAGTCATTACATCCAAATGGTTGGGAGATAGTCGATAATGATATAGGAATTAATAGAGTCTAAAAAGAGGCTTCAAAATATGTACTGATATACATAGCATTCCATTTAAAAAAAAACACTTGATCCTGTAATTTCGTCTTGGCTCGTCCTGTGTATTAGAAAAATAATTTCCAGTTATAGACTTTTTTATCTAGTTTACTCGTATTTTTTTTCTTTAATTTCTAGCTATCGTAGAACCCGAGATATCGAAGTCCGACACACTATTATCCCACCCTGCATAATAGAAAAGGGATTGTAAAATGGAGTGAAAAATGGCAGTTACAGTAATTATTTTTACAACTAGAGATAGGAATTTTGTCACCCAAAGCTCTCATCTCTAATTATAACTTATAACTAAAGCTGGCCAAGGTGGCTAAAGTACAGCCACGGTCTTGCGCTGGCGTCACACGTGCCGATTTAGAAGTGATTTACGGTGCAGTCTTATTTGAAAGGTTAATGCGTGAGGTTGTACCTAGAAATTATACATAATGTCAAACGCGCCAAAGGGTAATAAACGACGGTACGCTGACACAGTGAAAAAATTCATAGGTGAATTTCCGGATTTATTCTATGACGGATGCAAAATAATTTGTAAAGTTTGCAATCAAGACTTAATGTGCTGGCACAAAACAGATTGTCGTCGTCATATCAATACCGTGCAACATCAAAATAAAAAAAATGGCATGCCTTTGACAAATCAGTTTATGTTTGATTTATTGTTAATGTTAATAGCCTGTAATATTCCGCTACACATACTGGATAAACAACCATTTCGGGAGTTTTGGAATAAATACAATCCCCAGGTGAACTTACCAAGTCGTACATCGTTACGTAGATATATTCCAGCTGTTCGTGAAGACATTGTAAATAGGATTAAATGTGGATTAAAAAATACACGGCTCTGGTTATGTATTGACCAGACGACAGATTGTAAAAAAGATTCTATTTTAAATATTATAGTACGTGTACTGGACCCTCTTAAACCAACATTTCCACTTTTACTAGCTAATAAAAGACTAACTGCGTCTACTGGCGAAATAATTACGCGTGTGGTGTTGGAGCCATTCGAAAAATCTGAACTTTCAACAAGTCAAGTATCGATGTTTGTGACTGATGGTGCCGCGACAATGCGCGTGGTAGGCCGTTCTCTTCAAAGAGACAATTCTAGGTTTTTACATGTTACGTGTAAAGTGCATACGTTACATCTTGTGGCAGAAACGATACGAAAATGTTTTCCAGAGGTAGATGCATTAATAGCAAATACAAAAAAAGTATTTCTGAAATCTCCTAAACGGCTTCGAGCATTTCACAGACAGTGTCCTGGTATCCCTGAACCACCAGAGCCGATTCTTACACGTTGGGGAACGTGGTTGAAAGTGGCTTTTTATTATGCTAAATATTTTCAACAAATAAAAGCTGTGATACTACAGTTCAACCCTAACGGGGCTGCAGCTATTAGAGAAAGCCAGACAAGCTTTCAAGATGTTTCCCTTGAAATAGATTTAAAAACTATTAATAACAATTATAGAGGACTACACGACGCAATAGAAAAATTGCAAAATAGTTCGTTGTCGTTAGTGGAATCGCTGCAAATAGAGGACGACGTAAATACACAGCTACAGGCGTTAGTGAAAAATTCGAGAATGTATTACAGAAAGATCCTGATTTTACCAAATTAAGACAAATTTGTGATGGTGCATCTACAACTTCGCTAAGTGAGTTCACAAATTGTTTTACTTATGCCTGTATTACATCCGTAGATGTCGAACGGTCATTTTCAAAATACAAACATATTTTTTTCACCAAAGCGAACATCGCTGACGGAGACAACTGTAGAAACATACCTGATGCTATAATACTATAGATCTTCCCCACTTGTGATGACGACAACCAAACTACTTCATAAATCTGCTTAAAAGGGTGAGTTTTATACAAATTTTTATAAAATGTAACATTATTGTTAAAATTTATTGTACTTATTGTACTTATTCAAGTATTATGATATGATGTAAACATATGAGTCATATGACGGCTCTGTCGGCCAGGTGACCTCGGCCAGCTTTATTTATAACAAGTGGTGCCTATTGTAGGTGACTAAAGTGTTGGTATCAGCTAACGACTACTAAAATGTACCATGAGAAAATTTATGTCATTTAGGTAATATAGAATTAAGCTGATGTTTATAGTAATGTTGGCAAAAAGTGAGGACTAAAGAAAATATGACTATTCTTTTTCATTCTTGGGGTTTACTACCACATGAATAATTCTTGGTTATCTAAAAAAAACATGGTTGGTTACTTAGATATGATACTGAAAAAATAAATTTCTGCGCTTGTAACTTTACGTCAAAAGATCAGTCAGAGCGTGTTTTTAGTAATTAGTATAAGACAAAAAAAAAAAAGTATTTCCCTATCGTTTCGAAAACGAATCTGTATCAAAACCTTCAAAGTTATGTCATAGTGTAAAAAAGAACTAGTTTAGACAGTTTGATTTGCCGCGCATCTCCGTTTTATCTTCGTAGTAAAAAAAATGTGTAGGAAAAGACGTGCATCGTAAAATTATTAAGAGTAATGAATATATATTGTTGTCTCTGTTTATATAAGCCATATTGGTACGTATAACAAAAATAAAAAATAATTTCATATAGTCTACTTTTCGTAAAATATAATCGTTTATTTAAACTGTTTTGAATGTAGAAAATAAAAAAAAATAAAAAATAATTTAAAAACTTGCTTATCTTAGTCGTAATAAAAAGTAAAAAAATAATTTCTTTGCCAAAAAAGTCAAGGCGTGCGCACTTTGTATGATTGTACGCAGATTGTACAAAGTGCGCACGCCTTCCATTTTTTGGCTTTTTTTTTACAAAGAAATGGTTTTTTTACTTTTTAGTACAACTAAGAAAAGCAAGTTTTTAATTTTTTATAAATTTTTTTTATATTTTACTTTTTAGTCATACTCTAATTAAATTATTATCATACATTAAATTATATACATACTTTAGCAGATTTTTCAATTTTCACTCCTGCGCTCCTACGTAGAGATATTTGCAAAAGTAACGGTGGAATATTGTATTGCCATCCGACCTTAGTAACTGCAAAATTTCATCAAATAGTTATGTCAGGAAGTGTGTTAAATGAAGGACGCAAGATTTGAA
This sequence comes from Rhamnusium bicolor, assembly GCA_029963845.1. Lineage (NCBI taxonomy): Eukaryota > Metazoa > Arthropoda > Insecta > Coleoptera > Cerambycidae > Rhamnusium > Rhamnusium bicolor. Next base: position 226,920 of record JANEYF010001046.1, read on the forward strand.
GACAAACATTCTGGAAAAAAACTACATTGTAAGTTAAAGAAAGGCAGGTAATAATTAAAGGAATATTTTAAAATAACTGCGCCATCTGGCACCGAGAAGCGGTACTACATAGTTAATAGAAACATTGATCTATTCTGACGAAGCGACGAAATATAATTGAATAAATATTTTATTTAAAATGAATTTTTATGCAGTAGGATAATTTATTTTATGTAAACTATCAGTACAATGCTGTCAAGCACTTGAGAAACACTTCCTACTTTTATTTTCCTTTCCTACTTTTTCCTATCAAACTTTAAATTTAGCGCATTTTCCTACTAAACTCAAGGTCACACAATTTCAGAACAACGTTTCATTCATAAAAATTAGTGCTGTCCCAACTTATATTCTTTAAATACATAACCATATGTAGTATTTATCTTTTTGTAGAATATGTGAACTGTGAAACTTGACACATTGATTATTTGTTTATATAATATCCATAAATATTTACATAGATCAAATAATAAATGAGAAAAAATTCATTAAAGAGGTTCTAAGACATAACGAATATCTTGAACTTTTTGTTGATAGAGTTCTAGTAAATATTAAGAATAGACTTAATAATCCGGCATAACAAAAACTTAAATATCATTATACAAAAATAATTCCTCACATACAAGGTTTACCTGAAAAACTACATCGTGTTCGAGATACGTTTCATATTAGCACAGCGTTTTAAACGAGTAATACCTTGAGATCCAATTTAACTAAACAAAACCGGTAAATTGTGAGCAAAATTCAAAAAACTGTATTTGCAGCAATTCGTGTGAGTGTAATAAATATTATGTGGGAGGGTCATCTCAATTTAAGGTTAGGTGAGCATAAAAATTACATTAGGAAGGGTGAAATCGATAAGTCGAATATATGCGAATATGCTTGGTAAAATGTACATCGAATAAACTGGGATTCGGCATAAATTTTAACGAAAAAAAGGGACAACAAAAAAAATTAAGGAACTAATTATATTATTGAATGAAGAAAAATGTTTATCCCGTTGTTCTCTAGATTCTGGTACAACGTGGTTACCGGTGTTAAAAGAAGAACTGAACAAATTTGCAAGAAGAAATAAATATTAAAAATAAATATAGTTTAAAAAAACTGAAAAACACGCTTTTAAAGCACATCAAACTAAAAAAGTGAAAAATAATTATTAATATAAACTGAAAACAATAATGAACGAAAAAATACTAGTATTATTGTGAAAAAAGCGTGGGTTGCTCGATATACGAAAAATATGGCACAAAGCGCCCCACGCTTTTTTCACAATAATACTGGTATTTTTCGTTCATTATTGTTTTCAGTTTATATTAATAATTATTTTTCACTTTTTAGTTTGATGTGCTTTAAAAGCGTGTTTTTTAGTTTTTTTAAACTATATTTATTTTTTAGTTTGATGTGCTATGAAAGCGTGTTTTGTAGTTTTTTTAAACTATATTTATATTGCTTATTGATGCTGATATTATAACATATTACGATCCAACAGATATTTCTGAAAAAAAAAATATTTTTTTATTTCAGCCATGGGATTTGAACTCACGCCCGAGGAGTCCGTCGTTTCGCATCGACTAAGACTTGCCCGCTCGGCCAAAGACCGAACTGAGAATCACGGAATATACTTACAATATTAAGCCTCTTGCTCTCACGCAGAGGATACGTGACGAAAGGACTGGCGATCCTGATCAGGATAATGATATAAACTTATCAAATTATTGTATTGTTACCGGTTCTTCGTAAGTGTACAAAGTTTCAATTAAATCTGTCCGTTTAAAGTGGGTCAAAATCGAGTCCAAAGAGTCGGTTACAAACAAACAAGCAAACAAACAAACAAACAAGCAAACAAACATACAAGTGAATATAATAAAAGCGTGTTAATAAATAAATATTTGCAATATGCAACAATTTGTTAAATCCCTTATACTTTGAAAACTATAAACTCTTTGACGAAATAATTTAGTTTAATACAATCACAATATATCTGTAGTTAAAGACTGAGGACAAATCTCGCTCCAGAATATTTTAAATTTCTAAAGCCATTCCAGATACTCGGCCAAGTACAGTAAAAAACCATAAACATCCTGTATTTCAAAATCGGCCAAATCTCAAGGGTAAGTTTGGGGGTGTTTGAACTCAGCTAAGTGTGCTTTACTTCCCATAATATTATGTCACTTTATATCTGAAGCACCCTGTATATTTCAAGACATAAACACTGCATGTTAGATTAAATAGGAATGCGGCTACATCTGAGCCTATAAAAGATGTTTCAATGTTACAGAGACGTACAGTTTATTTCAAACTTATTTGCAACATAATAAGCGTCGGCTTCTTTGATCTATTTACCCCCCATCAAAGACGCCGCCATTTTTTATGTTGCAAATAAGTTTGAAATAAACTATGGTTACATATTTCACTTTGTAATATTTTTTCCTACAAACAATTTTTTTAATTGAACTAATAACATGTGATCTCCACTGAATGAAAAAGAAATTCATACATTATGAGAAATTTGAGTGATATATCAACTGGCGAGAAGTGTTCTACCTTATCAGTAAAGCTGGCCGAGGTGCCTGGAGTACAGCCACGGTCTTGGGCTGGCGTCACACGTGCCGATTTAGAAGTGATTTACGCTGCAGTCTTATTTGATAGGTTAATGCGTGAGGTTGTACCTATAAATTATACATAATGTCAAACGCGCCAAAGGGTAAAAAACGACCGTACGCGGACACAGTGAATAAATATTCTATGACCGATGCAAAATAATTTGTAAAGTTTGCAATCAAGACTTAATGTGCTGGCACAAAACAGATTGTCGTCGTCATATCAATACCGTGCAACATCAAAATAAAAAAAATGGCATGCCTTTGACAACTCAGTTTATGTTTGATTTATTGTTAATGTTAATAGCCTGTAATATTCCGCTACACATACTGGATAAACAACCATTTGGGGAGTTTTGGAATAAATACAATCTCCAGGTGAACTTACCAAGTCGTACATCGTTACGTAGATATATTCCAGCTGTTCGTGAAGACATTGTAAATAGGATCAAATGTGGATTAAAAAATACACGGCTCTGGTTATGTATTGACGAGACGACAGATTGTAAAAAAAATTCTATTTTAAATATTATAGTACGTGTACTGGACCCTCTTAAACCAACATTTCCACTTTTACTAGCTAGTAAAAGACTAACTGCGTATACTGGCGAAATAATTACGCGTGTGGTGTTGGAGACATTCGAAAAATTTGAACTTTCAACAAGTCAAGTATTGATGTTTGTGACTGATGGTGCCGCGACAATACGCGTGGTAGACCGTACTCTTCAAAGAGAAAATTGTAGGTTTTTACATGTTAAGTGTAAAAGTGCATGCGTTACATCTTGTGGCAGAAACGATTCGAAAATGTTTTCCAGAGGTAGATGCATTAATAGCAAATACAAAAAAAGTATTTCTCAAATCTCCTAAACGGCTTCGAGCATTTCACAGACAGTATCCTGGTATCCCTGAACCACCAGAGCCGATTCTTACACGTTGGGGAACGTGGTTGAAAGCGGCTTTTTATTATGCTGAATATTTTCAACAAATAAAAGCTGTGATGCTACAGTTCAACCCTAACGAGGCTGCAGCTATTAGGGAAAGCCAGACAAGCTTTCAAGACGTTTCCTTTGAAACAGATTTAAAAATTATTAATAACAATTATAGAGGACTACAGGACGCAATAGAAAAATTGCAAAATAGTTCGTTGTCGTTAGTGGAATCGCTGCAAATAGTGGACGACGTAAATACACAGCTCCAGGCTATAAATGACGAAAAAAATAATCGCGTTAGTGAAAAATTCGAGAGTGTATTACAGAAAGATCCCGATTTTAGCAAATTAAGACAAATTTATGATTATGCATCTACAACTTCGTTAAGTGAGTTCACAGATTGTTTTACTTATGCCTGTAAGCGAACATCGCTGACGGAGACAGCTGTAGAAACATACCTGATGCTATTATACTATAGATCTTCCCCACTTTGTGATGACGCCAACCAAACTACTTCATAAATCTGCTTAAAAGGGAGAGTTTTATAAAATGTAACATTATTGTTAAAATTTATCTCCATTTATTGTACTTATTCAAGTATTATGATATGATGTAAACATATGAGTCATATGACGGCTCTGTCGGCCAGGTGACCTCGGCCAGCTTTACTTATCAGTAATAGTCAATAATGCAAAATTAATGGGTCTGATAGATAAAAGGCAGCAAATGCTTTTACTACATATTTTTGAAGCAAAACTTTTGATCTAAATGATTAATATTTTCAGAGCATTTGCTTAAACTAAAAGCATTTGCTTTGCTAGAAGCAAAAGCTTCAACAAATATGGTTAAAACTAATTATATCAATAAAACTGCGTGTTTATTATCTACCTTGGTATTTGTTTCAATAAATGTGTAGGTACCTCAGTAGTAGACTTCGCTTTGGTAAAGAAACACCTAATGTGCGAATTATGGTGTTTTAAAATCAATATAGAAAATCGAGCGATACACCATCAAACGCAGCATTTTTTTTACAATAGATGAAAAAAAAGAGAGGGGTCGATTTTCTTTTAAAAAAGTTACAGACCAATAAACGAAGAGATGTCAAAATAGCATGCAACCCAACTTTTCCATCACTTACACCCTTTTAGTAGAATCTCGAAAAAAAAAATTAAAATTTCATTGGAAAACTATTTTTTTTTTTCAAAATTGATGACAAAAAAATATCTTCCTCAAAAAACGACATTTTATTGGAAAAAAAAGTTTTTTCAATTTGAAAATTTTTTTTGTTGGTTGATGAAGATTCGTTAAAAAAATTTTTTTTCCAAATTCTATAAAAATAAACCATGTACCAAAAATCAAAATAAACATTTAGGCATTAACAAACATTAGAAAAGTAATCTAAGACGTTAAAAGATAGCATTGGCTACGATACACCATCAGACGCAGCAACCTTTTTTAGAATGTATTAAAAAAAAGAGGTAGGTCAATTTTCTTTTAAAAAAAGTTACACACTAATAAATGAAGAAATGTCGAAATTCCATAAAATCCAAATCTCCATCACCTACACCCCTTTTTTTAATTTTCGACAACAAATATCTTCTTCAAAAAATGACATTTCATTGAAAACAATTTTTTTTAAAAAATTACAATTATATTTATTGTTGGTCAGATGAGTATTTTTCTTAAAAAATATTTTTTTTTCGAAATTCTATAAAAAAATACCATGCACCAAGAATTAAAATAAACATTTAGGCATTAATGATATTAAAACAGTAATATAAGATTTGTTAAAACATAGCATTGTCTACAAAGTCTGAAGTATTTGCTATGAAGCATAAGCAAAATATTATTCACTGAAAATGAAGCAAATGCTTTCGCTACTACCTTCTGCTTCGAGGGATTTGCTTTTGCTTTTACTTCTTACTTTAAGCAAATGCTTCTATTATATTCATCAGACCCAATGAAAAGTATCTGCAAAAATATACTATTTTAAATATTCTTTTTTAATAAACTGAGCACTTCCGCAGATAATGCCTAATTGCTAAATATAATAGGTAATAAATAGATGAAATGGAAAAATTTATATTACCTCTTCTTGAAATATGGAAAACAAACTACAATCGACGAATATTTCTGTTGGAAACGCTAAAAGCTAATAAGATATTTAATTAATAATTGGCAACTTTGTCTTCTCCAATAAAACTGTTTATGATGTTATGACCATTAGCAAACCATACTTATTTTACAGGAAGTCATTACGGGTTATTTTGTAATAACAATTTGCATAATTTTTACGATGTTAGTTGTTAGAATCAGTTAATACAGAATACAAAGTCCAGTCAATTATTTATAAATAAATGAGGAAACTATATAACAAATACGATGGTATTGCACATGGATTATTTGGGGCATATATAAGACAATTATCTACTTGTAAAGGATCGTCCCTGTAAAACTGTGTTCGCTCTGTTATATCATTCATTGTTAACATTTATTTATTTGGATACATCAGTTAATAGCCACTAAATATATTTTTAACAGCCTTTACTGAGCAACTAAATATGTCGATTCTATCCTGCAGGTTGTTATTGTTAGTCAAAATTATAGTGATTATTTTAATAAGTTTGTTTAAAGAGTTGGAAGATAAAATCTTTCGTCAGATCTAGTTCGATTCTTGGCATGCGAATACTAAAATTCGATAATATTTCAGAACAGTAATATTTATTATGTAATATTTTAAATAGGAACATGACTGAAGCCTTCTGCGATCCTCTAGGCTAAGCATTGAAAATCTATTAAGGAGTATATTATAAGGTGTTCATATTGTAGGATGAATACCTCATTAATAATATAAAGAGAAGTAACACCCATAAGAGAGATACACGGATTATTATGACCGATACATCAACAACAATTTGCATGTTTAAATATCAACGTATTCAAAACAAACGTTTATTAAATATTTTTGTATAAATATTTTTTTTGATAAAATGTGGATTTTTTACTGTTCAAATGGAATCAAATGTTGTTGTTTTTGTTTTTGTAAAGCTATCATTAATTTAAGTTATTTTTGAGATTTCACACTTTCGCATTATGCCAGCTCTGATTTGTTTTGTTTACTTACCTGTAAAAAGATAAACAACCCCGTGGTTTTCCTCTTTGATCACACACTACACACTTATTAGCCATTGTTTCTCAATAAATATTTATATACAATTTTTTTTATAACTAAAAATCGATTACTAATCACAGTACCAAATAACAAAACATTAAATTCAGTTAAAAACATAGATTAAAATGACAGACGTCCATCTTACAGAACACTATTTGTTGTCAAGACGGTGATAAGTCGGGCATCGATCGGGTTTCTCCATGCTGTGTTCATGATTCTGACCAATAAGAATAAAAGCAGCGATAATATTTACGTATCTCGCTTGGGATCTAGATAAATCAGACAACTTTTTATATTTTGTTACTCATCTTCTAGTATTATTAATCTGAGATAAATACCGTTTACTCTATAACAAAGAATTTTTCTCTGTACATATCCAATGCAGTCATTATATTTTATATACTTTGGGTACCAAATTAGAATCTTACTCAATTTTGGATTTTACAAATAAATTCAAAAGCATTGAAAGAGTGTCTGTAAATTTATATGAATTTCTCATGACAAAGCCAAGAATTTTGAGGAAGACGGTATAATATTTTCAGTGTAGAAAACGATAATTTGTGATTTCTAAGTCGCAAGCGATTTGGGGCGTTCAAGAATTAATCCGTTTAAGTAATAATAGAGTGTTAATTTTTGGGCATATTTCGCCACATTTAAGGGCAAATTATAATTGGTATAGTAGTCCTGAATTATTTATTTAAGTTATTTTATACCTTGTGACAGTCACCTAAAGGCTCCATACCCTAATATAGTTTCAGGTCATCTGTATAGGGTAACTAGTGTACATTTAATACATCCACAACGTCATTAATAAATACAATAAATACGAAAGGTCCCAGCATTGACCCTTGGGGTGCACCAGAAGTTGACGATGGGATTCCCACTACGATGTGATTTAAAAAAGTTGATAAGGAATGCTGAAAAACGTACATGTATTTTTTATGACTTATAGAGAACGTGTGCCAGTATCAAATATACAGGGTGGGGTAATAGTGCGTCGGACTTCGATATCTCGAGTTCTAAGATAGCTAGAAATTAAAAAAAATAAAAGTAAACTAGAAAAAAAAGTCTATAACCGGAAATTATTTTTGAACATACAGGGCGAGTCAAGACGAAATTACAGGATCAAGTGCCTTTCTTTTAAATAGAATGCTATGTATATCAGTAAATTTTTTGAAGCCTCTTTCCAGAATCTATTTATTCCTATATTGTTATTGACTATCTCCCAACCACTTGGATGTAATGAATTTTTTTGTTGAAATAATGCCATCTGCGCATATTGAAAAAATCATCAAAGTCACACTTATGGGTTTTAAGAAAAACTTATCTGAATACTAGTTACGAGACATCTAATTAATGTTTTTGAATCATTTTTACTTCCTTAAATTGTACAGGGTGGCCAGAAATTATTTTTCAATTAAGAACTTTTTGAATTAGATTTTCTCAATTTTTTTCAAGTGGAACATATTTTTCAATGATGTGATGTAGAAATGAAAAACGAACATTTTTGTTTTATTAAGCAATAAGTAAAAAATTCAAGAGTAAACTAAAAAAAATAGAGGTTTCTTCAAATAATTCATTAGAAAAAAATGATTATAAGTTCTCCACATGTTGCCCATTTTGATTATCACATGCGCTTTTGAATTGAAGTTGCTACTGTTCCGAAAATTGCCAGTGTGATAGATCTAAAAGCAGTTATTATCCTTTCCTTCATATTTTGTAATGTTGTTGGTGTGTCTTTATAAACAATTTCCTTTACGTATTCCCGTAAAAAGAAATCCGTTTTTGTAAGATCTGTGGATTTAGCAGGCCATTTAGTAGGTCCATTTCTTCCAATCTATTGAAGTGAGTAGGTATTATTTAAGTGGTCTCTAACTGCATTTAAATAATGGGATGGAACACCATCTTGCCGAAACCGCATCCTCTTTTAAATCCTTTTAGGAAAATTCACCAATAAATGTGGCAGATAGTTTTCCAAAACATAAAGATAAATAGCTCTAGTCAAGGTACCATCAAAGAAATGTGGCCCTATTATGTATGTTCTCCAATAATTCCTCCCCAAACGTTTATAGACCATCTGTGCTGGTTATCAACTTGCCTAAACAAGTGAGGATTCTCCGAGGCATAATAATGGAAATTGTGCCTATTAACAAATCCATTTTTATGAAAAGTTGCCTCATCAGTGAATTAAACATTACTGAAGAAGGTGACATCTTGCATTTTATGTCTAGCCCAATTACAAAACTGTAGACGCCTTTAAAAATCGTCATCAGATAGTTCCTGGTGCAATTGAATATGATATGCATGAAATTTATTTGTTTTTAAGATACGACCAACTGAGGTTTTATTGCTTGTAGAGTAACGAAAACAGCAAAAAAATATACAACACAACTATTACAATGGTCCCACTAAATGGCCTCATTTCAAAAGCGCATAGAGACGTGTGTCAATCAAAATGGGCAAAATGTGGAGCACTTATATAATTTTTTTCTAACGAATTATTTGAAGAAACGTCTATTTTTTAAGCTTATTCTTGAATTTTGTACTTATTGCTTAATAAAACGAAAATGGTTGCAATTAGTCATAGTAAAGTACTTACAGAAAATGTTCGTTTTTCATTTCTACATCACATCGTTGAAAAATATACAGGGTGTTCTATTTGAAAAAATTGTGAAAATTCAATTTAAAAAAGTTCTTAATTGAATAATAATTTTTGGCCACCGTGTACAGTTTTAGGAAATAAAAATGATTCAAAAACATTAATTATATGTCTGGTAACTAGTATTTACATAAGATTTTCTTAAAACCCATAATTGTAACGTTGGTGATTTTTTCAATATCCATCTGCAGATGGCATTTTTTCAACAAAAAATTCATTACATCCAAGTGTTTGAGAGATAGTCAATAATAATATAGGAATGAATAGAGTCTAGTAAGAGGCTTTAGAAAATGTACTGATATACATCGCATTCCATTAAAAAAAAAGGCACTTCATCCTGTAATTTTTCGTCTTGGCTGTATAGTGGCTAGTTACAAGAAGTACTTTTACGCTTTAAAAGAGCATTTATTAGCTGAACCAATTCTAGTATAGCTGAAATCTAGATGTAATCTATTACTTCAATTTACAGAAATTATATTCTGTCCTATATATAGATTAAAATAAAATCCTTGGCATAAAAAATTACCTGTCGATAAGAAATTAATGACAGGCAATGTGTAAAATGAAAAATCTAAGTTTATTTACTTGAAATTCAAAAATTACAAAATTACCCTTATGAAGCAACTTTTATAAAAATAAACGAAATCAACTAATATAGTGGCTTTTATTATATCTGTACACAATACAAAATAAAAGTAGAAAAACAAAGATTGCATTTAAAACAAATATTTAAACTTGCCAGCGTTTTATATATTTAACTAAACGCTAATGGTAAAGAAAAACAAAGGACAAGTACCTTCTTAAAATTTAACTTTCTGTCCAAATCTGTAGGGTAAGAAGATACAGGTAGTTACGATAAAAATTTCATACCAAAAGAGACAGATAATAAATAGTGGTAAATGTAATAAATAATGGCAAATATCTTCTTACCTTGTGCGTATAATATCGTTCCTCTAAATAAAAAAAGGGAATTATACCTCATCGATTTGGTTGGGATTAAATCTAGAACATTCTGGTGGAGGGACGCACATGTCACTCCACCACACTGAACCGATTTTCTGGAAACAAAAAATCCGTCAAAAAATATCTCTGAAATTATTTTCGAGAGTAACATGAAAACTGATAATGAAGAAGTTTGTATCTTATCTATATATTTTTATAATTGTTATGTATTAAAAAAGTACTATTAGATCAAATTTTTAATTAACGTCACGATACAGGGGATCTTTCAAATTTTTAAGTCATTATATGAAATGGTAAGACGTCTGCAGCCATTGTTCAGAAAATCAACATCAGCAAGCATATAATGGACAAGAGGATTTTGTAAAAATTAATTTTATTTAAATACTCTGGAACAAATCAGATAACCTTTTTAAATGAAAGTAAAAAAAAAATGATGTAAATAAATATAATTAAAACCAAGTAATTGATTACTGTAACTTAACATTCGGAATTTAAGTTTATTACTCCATTATAACAAATTTTAAAGATTTACAAAATGTTTATTGAAAAATATCCATTTGCTCACCTTTTATAAACAATTTTTTTGATTCTTTTGCTTTTTACTTTCTTATACCTGATATAAGGAAGTATGGTAATCGTGATTTTTTTCGACCTAGAGATTTTGATTGATATATACGTTTTGAACCCTCCTGAATCCATTCTGACTATTTTCCGAATGATGTCTGTCGGTTCGTGTGTGTGTGTCGATGTGTGTGCGTATAGAAATTAATTTCATGGCGCTGAGTGTGTAGCACGATTAAGTATCGCTCCGTAAAAAGGTGAATAAACATGGTAAATACATAAAGTAATAAAATAAATTCTGTGGCAAATTTACTATAAGTGCGGTAATAACCAAACAACAAAGTTAAAATGCCACCAAAGATTACGCAAGAAATGAAAAATGCAGTTAAAGAAACGGTAAAGGAATTATTAGCAGACGAAGATTTCATTAATAGAATATTTATGAAGGTGACAGAAAAAGTCAATGCCCTAGAAAAAACTATACAAAAACAAGAACAAAAAATCTAACAATTAGAAGCTAAACTTGAAAACACAGAACAAAATTATAGGCTAAACAATATTTGTATTTATGGACTTGATGAAGAGGAAAATGAGAACTTAAATGAAAAAGTACTGAAATTATGTAATGAACGAATTAAGGTATCATTAAAACGTGAAGATGTAATTAAAAGTTACAGAATTGGCAAAAAATCAAATAGAACCCGTCCAGCCATAGTGAAACTTGAAAGACTATACCAACGAAACAATATAATAAAAAACCGAAAAAACTTAAAAGGAACAAAAATTGTGATATGCGAGGATTTGATAAAAAGTCGATTATTACTATTTAAGGATGTACAAGAAGCATTCGATAAAAAATCTGTCTATACTCATGAAGGTAACATCTCCATAAAAATGGAAAACAACATCAAACAAAAAATTCGAAACCACGCAGAACTACAGCAAATAGTGACTGATAGAATAAATTAATTTGTTTATTACATGTATTATATTACAATAATTATAATTTTGAAATATGTATATGCAGCAAACTACGCCTTTTTATATATGAGCGTATACAGTAATCTTTTTTCTTTTTTATTTTTTTTGGAATACACATATTTGCTTTTTTTGTATGCATTAAGAAATTTATTTCTCAAATCTCTTTATATTTTTAAAATTAGTATAAGAGATATCATAAAATCATTTTAGATTATCTAAATGCAGTAGAGGAGTATGGACACATAGACACTTTAGTATCGACAGAAGTTAATGATATCTGGCAGCTATTACATGGAGAAAATAAACTAAATATAATACACTTGAATATCAGAAGTTTAAGAAAAAAATTTCGATGAGTTATTAATTCTTTTAGATCAAATGAAAATAAAAAATATTGATATCATTATATTGTCAGAAACGTGGCAAATTGATGTGGTGAGTAATTTTAATATAAATGGTTTCAATTTACACTATAATGAATCATGTTTTAATAAAAATGATGGGCTTATAATATACATAAAAGAATCTTTACATATAAATAATATAGAAAAAATAATACTTACTGACATAAATTTAATAAGATGTACTTTTGAAATTGAGAACGTCACATTTGGTATAACATGTACATATAGACCTCCATCTACCGACATAAACACTTTTTTAGAAGACTTAAGTAATTATATGTCTAATTTAAAAATAAATAATATAGACATTTTTATTGGAGATTTAAATATAAATATTTTAGACAAACTAGACAATAATATGAATGATTACCTTAACATTCTGAACAAGAAGGGATTTATTTCTTATATTAACAAACCTACAAGACAAACTGAAAACTCTTCAACTATTATTGATCATATTTTTGTTAAGTCTGACACATTTAAAACAAAAATGTTGAAATGCATCCTTCCATTTTACAAACGTCTCTGACTGATCTTTATACTATATTATTAACAATTAATATTTGCAAACCTCAGTTAAATATAACAGATAAAAAAATATTAAAAAGATTAATTATGAGAAATTAATATATAGATTACAAAATAAAAAATGGGAAGATGTATTAAGTTGTGATGATGCTGAAGAAGGAAATTTTTTGTTTATGTCTAAACTGTCAAACTATATTGAAAATTCCTCAAACATATCTAAAATTACAAGTAAATCTCATAAAATCAAACCATGGATTACAATTGGTCTTATAAGAGCAATAAGACGTAGGGATAAAATGAAAAAACAGATAACAGAAAATTTCACTCTTGATGGCAAATTAAAATATAAACAATACAGAAATGAATTAAATAAAATAATAAAAAATGCAAAAAATAACCATTATAAACAAAAAAATTCTTGAATCCAATAAAAACTACAAACAAATATGGGGTATAATAAATGAGGTGACAAATAAGGATTTAAATAAGTATACAAAAACTATTAATTTAAAAGACAAAGATGGAAATATAATAACAAATAACAAGGATAAAGCAGATCGGTTTAATGAATTCTTTATAAATATAGGACAGGAAATGGCTCAAAAAATTTTACCTGCTCAAAATCAGTTCTTAAACAAAAATAGGCCAAAAAACTCTTTATTTTTAAACCCAGTAACTGAGCATGAAATAATTTTTAACATTTCTACATTAAAAAATAACTCTTCCCCGGGACCAGATGGAATATCATCTAAACTTATTAAAACTGTTCATTTGTACTTAATAAAACCACTTAAGCATATAATCAATTTAACTTTTCAAACATATAAAATACCCAAAGAGTGGAAAATTTCAATAGTAACCCCAGTTTATAAAACAGGTGATCGTACAAATCTAACAAATTATAGACCAATATCCCTTATCAATAACTTTGGAAAAATATTTGAAAAATGCGTGAAAAAAAGGATCACAGAATTTTTAGATAAACAAAACATTCTTTCCAATAAACAGTTTGGATCCAGATCTAACAAAAACACTGAGGATGCAGTTTTTGAACTTACCAATTTAATAATGAAAAATTTAAATAAAAACAAAAGGTCTCTTGCCGTATTTTTAGACTTGGCTAAGGCATTTGATACTGTGTGTCATAAAACTCTAATATCCAGGATCGAATGGGCGGGAGTAAGGGGTCACTCGTTGAGCTTGTTTGAAAATTACTTGAGTGATAGAGAACAAAAAGTAAAAATTGCAGAATCATTGAGTGATCCTCGAGTAATCTCAACAGGGATACCACAAGGCACTGTTGTAGGACCTGTTCTCTTTCTTTTGTATATAAATTCAATTGGAGACATCTTAACTGATGCAAGTGTCATTTCATATGCAGATGACACTGCTATAATATTTTCAGGCATAAACTGGTATACAGAAAGACAGAGAACGGGCTCAGTGAAATTCAAAACTAGCTAAATAATAGCCTTTTGAGCTTAAATATCAAAAAAACGAATTACATGACATTCTCCACTACAGTTGCTGACCAACCAGATATAAATCTTATTAAAATACATACAAATAACTGTATAGAGAACCCAGCGACAATGTGTTCATGTACAGAAATAACAATAATAAAAAGCATAAAATATCTAGGCGTGATAGTTGATCAACATCTGAAGTGGACTGACCACTGTGATTATATTACAAAAAAAATTCGTAAAATGTTTTATAAATTCTATCAACAAAATTTATTTCCCACTGATTTCCATAACTATGAAACTAGATCGTTAACAAATGAATCAATAGCAATTCCTTTATTTACAAAATCTCATAATCAAAGATACATCACTTATTTCGCCCCAAAATTCTTCAATGTTCTTCCAGCAAAAACAAAATCAATAATTAACAAACCTCACAAATTTAAAAATGAAACTAAACATTACATTATTGATAATTTCTCGCAATTTCATAAAATATTATATGGATCTCAAATGTATCACGATTCTCTAATGAATTAATTACCTCTGCCCTCTGCCAATGAAATTTCCCACATCTACACCGCATATAACGTAGTGTCTTGTCTCTATGCTCCCTTTACTTCTTTTACTTTATTTTACTTTCTTACTACTTATTGTCATAATTGATTATTAATAACATTACTATGTCCAGCGTTCATGGTGGATTTAGGGAAGAGATGTTCACAACACAGGCCGGATATCCTTGGATATACCAAAGCCTAGCGTGGCACCCCTTTCCTATGTTTACATTACTTTTGTAAAGAAAACTGAATTGTTGATTAACTTTATTAATAAATTAATTTGATTTGATTTGATTTGATGTATATGTTTGTGGCTACGATAACTCAAAAAATATTAATGTGAACCATCCTAAATTTAGCAATTAAGATTTTCAGCCACATTTTAGGTGACACATTAAATTTGATGAATGTGGTACCACCAGAAGAGACATAATGAATGAAAGAAGACAAAGGTACAATTTTGGGGAAAAAAAATTAAAATTTTTTATTGCATTTCTGGATGAATATCAATGAATTATAATGAAAAAACATAACTTAATGGAGAAAGATCTGTCTGCATGTCTGTAGTATCGAGATAGCAGCCACAGTTTTTGAGATAAAGCTTTCAAATTTGGTACACTTGTTCTAAAGGCCAAAGTCAATGATAAATTCGGTGATGAGCAAAATTGGCCAGCTGAAAGGGGTCCACGGTACCCAAACTTTTTGTATTTGTCTTTAGAAAAAAAAATCTTGATGAATGGTTATAAATCATATCTACTATATCAAGCCAATAAAATATATTTTCCAAGTACTTCAATAAAGCTGATGTAAACTGAAATTTCTTACACATTTGACCTCATAAAATGAGGTTAGGCTAAATTTGGCAGTTTGACATTTGAAATGTCTAATTTAGATACAAAAAGTCAATGTCAATAACAAGAAATTGTTAAAATATATGACAGCATCGAACGACGCTGATAATTACTTATTTAAAAATCTTAATGAAACATTTCACGGTACGATATTAAAATTTGATTGAGGTAAGTGAAGAATTAATTAGAATGATTTTTTTTAGATCAGTATGATATATACTGGTATTAAGAAAGTTATGTGCTGGCCACGTCGGATATTTTTTCTTAATTTCATTTTGCGTTTAATCAGGAGTACTAGTGTTAACATAGGCATTTATGAGAGTACTTTCTGACGTGGGCTATTGTTGGCCTTGGTAACGGAAATAGTTATATAAGAAATTAACCAAAAAAAAAAAAATTAAGTTACGACAGAAATAATATTAATGAAAATGGCAAAGAATTCTAAAATTCCTACAAAATATTTTCCAAAATTCTCGGTAAAAAACTTTCTATAAGTTCGAAAATTTTCTACGTACGCCCGTGATAAAATACTTCAGCTACCTACGCTTAAAAATTACGTTAAACGGAATGTTTCTTGTACCTGTTAATTGTAAAGATCAAGATTTGAAAAATTATGCTTTATTTATTTTGATCTGAGCTGAAACGTTGATAAATAAGAACTTGTAATGTGGCATTAATAAATGTCCGTTTTAAAAATTGCATGTTTAGCAAATCCCTGGTAAGTAGCGATATCATGTACGCAATCTAAGTGATTTGTTATTAATTTTTTCCGACCCCTTTGATATTTATCTATGCAACAGCAAATGAAGAATGGAACGTGAAACGGAGAAAAATAATTGCGAATCCTCTGTCATACTTTTTCAGTTTTCAAGCTAGCAGTAGCATTTGTGTTATTTTAAACTTTTTATCACAAAAAAGCAGACATCTGCACCGTGGAGCGGAAAAATGGGATATATTCATTGATAAATATAACCCTCAGTTTTTAACAAAAACTTGAATTGTTATTATTTGAAGTATGCTACTGAATATGAATTGGTTGATGTCGAATCACTTTTTACTTTCTCATACCTACTATAAGGAATCGTGATTTTTTTCGACCTCGAGATTTTGATTGATATATACGTTTTGAACCCTCCTGAATCCATTCTGACCAGTTTCCAAAGGATGTCTGTTGGTGCGTGTGTGTGGGGATGTGTATGTGTTTATGTGTGTGAATGTGTGTATCCGCAATAACTTAAAAAAATACTAATGAGAGACGTCCCATATTTGGCAATTAAGATTGTAAAATTTCACTTTGTTATCTTGTATTTCATTTAAACCATGTATTAACGAAAACTTGTGTGAATAAAGCAGTCATTATATAATTAATGGTTCGGTCTATGTCAATATTCTCTTGTAATACTTTACAATAAGAAGAGTGTCCTGCTGTCGAACAAACTTATAATAATTTAGATGAATTGTTAGGGTTCAGAGTAAAATATTACAGACATGTTTTCATATATGTTAAAATGATTTTATGTTAATAATTTCTAGTAGTGCTAGTGCCGGTCCTGAACAAAATTTTCTTGCATTTCAGTCGGTGCAATTTAAGAAACAAAAATTAAAACATGTGTTAAGACCTCATTGACCATATCATATATCTCAAGAAATGCTTGCATATTAATGTGAAGAATGACCAAGTTCCCATGTATAATTGCTCTGATTGTTTTTAAGGTCAGGTGTTAACGCAACATCACACAAGATTCAAGTTCACAACTGTTAACTGTATTATTTTTTCAACTTGTTTTAATTAATGTAGGTAAGCAGAGTGTTATATATTAATGCTGATTGTATTAAAATAATTTTTTTTTTTATTACTGTTATATTTTCTTATGCATATACCATATGTTTTTAATAAACAACAAGTAGGCAGTAACACTTGTAAAGATAAGTAATTTTCACACATTATTGGCTTGATTAAATTTTATTTACCTATGACGTCCCTGAAATCAGAGGTATAATTGGTACCAGATTCCTTGTCGAAAATAAAAACGAATTTCCTATACAAACTTATGTCCTAAATTATTTTTTTTTAAATGTTTTCAATTACTTAGTTGAAAATAATAAAGATATTTGGATATAAGCTATCCAAGAATATTTTAGTGGAAGGATACTACTATTAATGTTATCATTAAACTAGTGATAAACATAAAGGATAGTGGTCTTTCCTTTTTTATTCTCTTGTGTTTGTAAAATTTAACTTTAGCTTTGTTAAATTTTACTCTAGTGTAAACTATATTCATTTTCTGTAGTCCTACCTAAAGATAGATTTGCGCGTCGTGAAGTTGGCAATATTTTTTTAGGTTAAGTGATCTCATTTACAGCCATGACATAAGATAAGATAAAATCTTTATTGGCCACAAAAATACACAAAAGTGCTTTGACAGGTCATAAAAAAACAATAAAAATAGGTGTATACAGACAAACACATATACATACATATAAAATATGAAAAAGTACAAATCTAGAAAATAAGAGATATTTGATAAGTAGACTTCATTAACAGAATTAGAAATAACAATAAAAAAAGAAAAAAAATGCTAATTTATAGACGTAAAAAAAATAAAAAACAACTACAATATTACACTTAAAAAATAATGAAATTATAACAACACTAAAATGGTAAAAAGATACAAATGATAATAAGTACCTATCAAAATTGCAGGCTGTACAGGTGGAAGAGTGAGAAACAATAATAATAAAATTATAGTATTATCTGAGAAAAATCGACCGACGTGTATTCGTCAGTCATAAAACGCATGCTCTAGCAAAAAACTTTTAATCACAAATTTAAAACGTTTAGAGTCAAGTTCTTGAATAGCATTCGATAATAAGGAAAATTGTTGCGTAATAATTTATCCAATTTCTAGACTCTGATAAACGAAAACAATTTTAGTTAATTTTGTCTTTATTACGTGTTGAATAAGAATGTAAACTATATGTGTCGAATAATTATTTAGGTTATCTCTTTTGTAGACAAGACACTAGGGCAAGGTAAGTATTTTTAGTTGTTTAAAGGCGTTTTTACAATCGGCCCTGTATGTTAATCCTGCAATGATTCCTACAGCTTTCCTTTACAATGAAAATATTGTTGTGGTATGAGATGAGTGGCCCTATACCAGAATAGCATATGTTAATCTAGATTGAATTAAAGCATGGTATGTTACTAGTCATAGTGTAAAATTTTATATTTTATGGTTAAATACATTTCTAGAGCAGAGGTAATATTTTGTAAAAATATTTCAATTTTTGCATCAATTTCCAAAGACGAATCATCAACAAATCCTCATTTAAGATTTTTCACATAATTATTTAAATTGAATAAACCCATAAAAAAGGATCGTATTTGAATTCTTGGGTTTAAGTATAATTCAAAATAATTCTCATTGTCATATATTTTTCATAAAATCACAAAAGAAGGTACTATTAAATATAATTATTAAAAATATTGAAAACAGAAAATATGAAAAATCTAATGCATATAACGCACTGGCGGTTCTTCTATAGGGTCATTTGGTCAATGACCTTCCACAAACAAATAAAAAAATAGAGCTATTCATTTTCTGAAGTTTAATAATACATAATATATATATATATTTTTAATATTCTTAAAAATATATATACAATATATTTTTAAATTTCAGAAAATGAATAGCTCTATTTTTATTTATATGTGGGAGGTCATTGACCAAATCACCCTATTGAAGAACCGCCAGTGATATAACGTATAGCAAAATGCAAGATAGACGGCAAGGAGTCTGTCTTGGAAATTAAAGGTGTTGACCTGAATTTATATTTGTACAGTAAGCGGTTTATTTTTGTTTTCAATTTCAAGCTATTGCTGATCATCACAAAGCTACCAGTCATTGCTGTCGCAATCTTGGGGCCTTTTCTCTTCAACATGCTTAAGCCATATCAACATTATACATATACAAAATATACATATCTATTGGTGAATATCTAAAAACCCGTAATAATTTTTATACAAAGAAAAGAAATAATATTATTCGCTAAACATTTTAGAAAGTCATGTAACAAGAAACCTGAGAAAAATATAACACCTTCTACGGTTTATGCTTCGTAATTTGAAAACTTAATGTGCCAAAATGTAGACTTAGTTCCCTTCCTCGCTCATCATTACTTCATCAAAATCAAATTCTAGCTCCGACTCTGTACTATCAGAACCCGAAGATTCTTCTAAAGAAACGATGGTTGGTGAAAGGTTTTCAAAGCTAGCATCCCCATCATTTTTTTCCAGTATTCGCGTATTAAATTTTCACACTCTTAATTGAGTTGGTCCACATGTCCGTCGTAAAAGTAGAAAAAGCCTTCCGATATAAATCCAAATGTATCTTTCGATGGGGGGCTCCTCATTTATGTGTTTATTATAGTAAATCTTAGTTGCCCCTAGGCCATTTTAGTAAGGGTATATTGACAATGATATTTATTTATTTATTTGCAATAATTTATCCAATGAGTGATAAGACCCAGTTACAGGAAAGATAAACAATAGATATACACAAAAATCCAAAATAGGGAACAATAAATATCGTACAAAAATATATAAAAATACAATAGCAAAAATATAACAACTATATAACAGCTTGCAAACAGAATAACATAAATTAAAATAAAATATCACACAATGCATAGAATATAAACACATTAATTAAATATGCATTAAATAAATATTTTTTTATATCAGCAATTTTACAGTTAAATATATCCAGACTGTTCTCGATATTACTATAAGTACATTTGATACATAGGAGATGCAATTAAAACGTTTGTACGAGAGGTAGGAAGCATAACTATATTATTTGTCCTTGCACTTAATCTGGAAGTTCTATATTTAATAAGTGAGGTAATAGGGGGACAGTTAATCTCATTATTAATTATTTCGTTCAAAAAAATTACTGAGTGCATCACTCGTCTTCTAATTAGACTGCTTGTTTCAAATTTGTTTAAAAAGAATTCTTGAAGTGTTCCTCTAACAGGATATGTACTCTCCAGAATGAAAATTGCAGATTTGAAAAATCTTCGTTGTACAGGGTGTTGACGTATATTTTGAACTACCCCTTAACTCATTTATTTTTTATTAGAAAAAAAATTTATAATTTTTTTAATCCGTATTATTACGGATTTTAATGTTTCTTTTGAAGAATCAAAATATGCTATCAGAAAAACAATTGGACATCTGAGACAACAAATATATGGTAAACTTGATTTTTCTTAAATGATAATAAAAATTATGACCAGTCATCTTCGACATCAGTAATAAATGATACAGCATGGAACAACAATTTTATTTTAAGTTTTAACGTTTGAGTATACTATTGCATTAATTAATGTGTACGTTAGTACGTTATAAGGAAATGGGTTCCCCTGAAAACGTAAAGTATGATATATTGTGAATATATCTAAAGAATAATAAAAATGCTGTTGCTGCACAACGAGAATAATCTTTTTTTATGGCGATCGAGTTATTCCTTGCAAAAATACATTTTGGAATATATATGCATTATTTGAAATGACAAAGACGTTGAAAGAAAAAAAGCGGGTTGTTGTTCGAGATGAAAATGAAGAGGTGAACGTTTTCCCTCATTTTCAAAAAAATCGAAAAAGTTCGATTCGCGATGCGAGAAGAGATTTGAGTATATCTTTGGAAAAAATATGAAAAGTTCTTCATAATCATATGGTTAGACCTTTTAAATTGTTACCAGTGTCTAAATTGACTGAAGCAAATGTAAATGCAAGAATAGAATTTTGCCGAATATTGGATGATAGGTTGGACAACGAATCACTTTTCTTTAATAAAATATTGTGGACGGATGAGGCTAGTGGAACAGTGAAGATCCGCATCAGATAAAAGATATAAAGTTTCAAGGACTACAAACAATTTCGGTTTGGTGCGGGATTTATAACAATCATGTGTTAAATCTTATATTTTATAGGCAGTGACTAATTGGTGAACGTTTTTTAAACTTCCTACAAAATGATATTAAGATTATTCTGGAGGATCTACCTGTTATAGATTATAAATCAAATAATGTGGCACCAAGTTGGTGTGCCAGTACACAATACCATTCCAGTTCAAAACTATTTAAATGGCCGATTCCAAGAATGGATAGGCCAACTTGGAACTATTAGATTGGCTCCAAATAGCCCGGATTTGTCGTTGCTTGACACCTTTCTTTACTTTTGATAACATTTAGAGGGAGAAGATTGTTAACTCATCAGTTGTTAAGAATGTCAAGATTGTGCTAGAGTCTCAGCCAATCAAAAGCAGAGTTTATGTAGAAATGTAATTTTAGATCATCAGCATATAACAAATAATGTACATCTAGGTTGACAATAAAATTATTAATGAATAATATAAAAAACAATGGACCGAGTATAGAACCTTGCGGCACTCCAGATGTTTGAGTAAATTCAAGAGATTGGTAACCACGATATTGTATAAATTGAGGTCAACGAGATACATAGAAATATAATAAATATGTCAAAGAAATGCTAAGGTCAACGTCTTTCAGTTTTGTTAATACACCGTAGTCCAATCTGTCAAACGCCTTAGAAAAGTCAGTGTAAATAACGTCCACCTGACCTTTACGATCTATCGCTTTAGCGATAAATTGAGCCTTGCACACAAGGTTTGACACTGTGGACCGTCCCTGGATAAATCCATGCTTATCTTCAACAACTACAATTTTAGTATGAAATTAAATATAATCATACATTAAAATACTTTAGAGAAATTGCATAAGATGGTAATGGGATGATGATTTACAAATTCGTGCTTATTACTCTTTTTAAATACTGGACAAATTTTGGATTGTTTCCAAATGTCTCAGTTTCTAATATCAAATTAAAAATAATGCAGAGTGGTTTATAAAAGGCAGTAGCACAATCTCTAATAATAAATGCAGGAACTTGATCAGGTTCAGTGGTCATATTTGCTTTCAGTTTTTTAATTGACTTAAGTATCTCGTTCTTACCAAACTGTCCAATGCGGAGGGCGTTATTATTACATAAACTGTTGCCAGGTATGTACATGGGGATAGCCAAAGAACTTCATTGCCGTGTCTGTCTAAAATCATGTTTTGTAGGAAATTCCTGCATTGTTTTTTTATTAGACGTAATACTTGGTCGTTTATGGATAAGTATTGAATAATATGGCACGTTGTCCATAACCACCAGACATTTCCTATCTAATTCGAACAGTGCACGAATTAATTGATTGTCTACCCATTTTCGAAATATGTGTCCAGTCATTGCTTTGTCTGTATTGCTAGAATCCAAAAGTAGGTCACAACCGTTCAAAGATACCAAAGCACACCCCACATGTAAAATAGTAAGCCGCTTTTCCTCCTCCTTAATTTCCCTAAGGTTACTTTTAGAATCGGTTATGGCACGACTGGCATACAGGATTAATCGTTCTGATACAACCAAGTCTCGTCCAAAAATTTATTTTTCCCCAGAATTTGGATGAAGGTATTTTCTAAAAAATTTCGGTCCGTCTGTTAAAACATGCTTTTGTTCGCATACAACTATTCGCTGGTTTAGAGGTTTATGTAAAAAATACATAGATAAATATATAGAGGGCAATTTTAGTTCTCTAAATTTATTTCTTACATCATCCCGATAGCCCAAATTAGCTATAAGTCTTACAATCTATCTATTGTAGTGAATGACCCTAGGCTAGCAGAGCATAGGAACAATGGGATATGAAAAGTGATGAGAGACAATGATAATTGCTCTTTTAGGGATAATATTTATTAAACATCTTATCGCAGATATGCTCTTACCTAATTTGTTTACCAGTTTGTCAACATGAACATCCCAGGAAAAAGTTGGGTCTAAGTAAATTCCCAATAATCTTACATCTACGTCACTGTTACTACTGATCTATGTGTAAACAGAATCTGTTTGGTTTTATTTTCATTTAGGATTAAATTATTGCAATTAAACCATGTTTTGGCGTGCACATGTAAGTTAGACAAGCGCTGATTGAGTAAATCAAGATTTTCTTCTTGGCACATTATTATGCAAATAATATTGTATCCAATTGCACATCAGGTAGTTCAATATTTACGGCCTTTATGTAGATCAGGAACAATATAAGCCCTAAAGTCGATCCCTGAGGTACACCGCTTGTAATGTCCTTTATATCAGATTTGTTAAAAACGATTTCAATATTGCAGTAGTCATATCAAATTATAATATTTGAGCTTATCAATCAACACAGTGTGGGATACACAGTCATATACTTTTTGCAGATCGTAAAAAACAGCTGCCAGAACGTGATTACCTTCGTGACTATCTACAATTTTTTTAATTAAGTATAAGATAGCATCTATTGTTGACTTATTAGTTGTGAAACCATATTGATTAAGGTAAAATGAACTATTGTTTTCAAAATGCTTAGTGATTTGCATTTTAAAGCTAATCTAAAAATCTTCGAGAATACCGGTAACAGTGAAATTGGTCGAAAATTGTTTTCCTCCCTAACTGAGCCACCATTATATATGGGAACAATATATTTAAATAAGAATGAACATTTTTGGAATATAAATCCCAAATTTTTTCTTAGTATAATAACCCTGAACGGCTTTTCGGAAACCTAAACAAAAAAAAAGTCACGAGCGGGACTTCATTCTTTAACCCAAGCTAAGTTAATGTTGTATAATTGGTTCCCTTTGACATGCAATTTAATTTTTTATATAGAAAAAGAAATATTTTTAATCTTTCATTTTAAATTATTGCATATATTTACCTTAATATGATATAATATTTGTTTCTCTTAATACGATCCTGTTTATTCACCGATGACTGATGTAGATCGTTATCATCGATTACATTTTTTTGCTATGGTTTTTATTTTCGATTACTAAAAGTCTAATTGCACACTGACAAGTTTATATTTAAAAATTAATTAATAAAGTATCATAAAACTTGAAAATTTCAGATAGGTACCATTTTTTTAATATTTTCTTTATTTCCAGTGTTTCCACCGAATAATTCTAGAAAACACCTATGTACTGCCTACTTTGTGGCTTTATCTAGATTTCTGCACCTGAGCTTTTTCTTCATATTAATTTTAAATAACAATATGTTTATAAAATGCAAAAATCTCAATATCAAATTATGACTGAAGATTGTAATTAAAAGGGAACTTTTTTTCTTAACAACGCAAAAATCTACTTTTCGTTAGGACTATAGAGAGAAACAAACTGCATATTTTTTATGTAAAATTGAAAGTTCTATAAGAAACATCAATAATTTAAAATGTCCTCGAAACTAAATTTAATATTTGACACAAAGTATTGGTACTCACAAAAAATAAAGTTTCCTCGAACATTAATTGAATATCAATGATTGTTTGTAAGAAATATTCAATACTACAAAACCGATCGTTCATGAGGTAAAATAGTTGCCACTAGAGATGTTGAAATGATAAAGATACACGGAACGAAATTATTAAGATTCCAAATACGGTATTTAAATCTTCAGTCATTAATTAACAAAATATTTAAAATATCTTAAAAAAAGTTAAGACTTAATTTTACAGTTAGCTATTTTTAATCTAATGTTAATGTTTGTATTATACAGATTTATTGATACTTCCAACAATTTATTCCAAATAATGTATTCAGAATTAACATTTTAATACTATATTGATAAATATATCACTGGAGGGGACCTCGAAATTTATTATGCCCATTCTACTACAGCTAGAGTCAAAATAGTACAATCGGGCAATGAACCTCAGTACATATTAAAAAGAAAGTAAATGAGTAGAATATTAATACAGATGTTTGGTGAATAGTAATAATAATAATTGAGATAATTGAGCTTATTAACATTTTTATTGAAGAATTCAACTCGGCTCTAGGAATTTTAAGTCAATATTTTTTTATTATATTTAATTGTAAAAATAAAATATTCTAGTAGTAATTAACAACAATTGATGATCATTATGTTATTATTAACAGATAAAAGTATAGGTTTGTCAGATCATAATGCCCAAAAGTACTAATATTATTATATTATTGTACTCATATAGTACTAATCCATATACATATAAGAATTCAAGGAATTTTTAAACAACGAATTGTGGGAGAGGGTTTTTTTTATAATTAAAGATGGAAGATATGAAACTTTTAGCGGTAGACTTAGTTATTGTAATATTAGTTTCAAATTTAAAAAAATTTCGCAGAACCGATACAGAACAGTTTTCCCATGGACTCAACACCACATGGGAATAAAAGCGGGATTTCACCAAACTGGCCTAGCCTAATGGTACGTGACGTGCGTCGGTCTAAACCGCCGGCTTTTGCCGTAACATTTTTTGAATCGAAGTACCAAACAAACCCAATGTCCTAGTCCGTCGGTCTATTTCTGTTAGCGGCAAAATGTCGGTAAAGATCAAAAGATTTCTGCCGTTAATGGGTCGAACGTGGAATTTATAGACCAATTTGACGCTTGCAAAGAAAGTAGTGGACTCATATTAGTGATGGGACTCGAGTGTGAAAATACTCGATTGACTCGAGTCAAAATCTGATTCGAGTGACTCGAGTCATAAGGCTGTTCAATTCGAGTAAAGTTGTTACTCGAGTCGAGTTATTGCTACTCGAATCAAGTTTTAACTCGAGTCGAATTGCAATTCGAGTAAAGTTGTTACTCGACTCGGGCTATTACTACTCGAATCAAGTTTTAACTCGAGTCGAGTTGCAATTCGACTAAAGTTGTTACTCGAGTCGATTTATTGATATTCGAATCAGTGAGTTACTATGATTCAAGTTTTAAATCGAGTCGAGTTGTAATTCAAGTAAAGTTGTTACTCGAGTCGAGTTATTGCTACTCGAATCAGTGAGTTAATATAATTTAAGTTTTAAATCGAGTTGAGTTTTACTAGAGTCTAGAGTCAGGGCAGAGTCGAAATCAAACTCGAGGCGAACTATAGAGTAAGTAGTTGGAGATGATTCAGTGGTCTGCTAAACCGTAAGTTTTTTAAAGTGTATTTAGGTTTTTTCTTTTGGTAATCTTTCAGCATTTAAAACACTACCATCTAATTCCAACATAAGTTTGAAAAAATCGAAAGGATAAACATAAATCATAATAATTGAAATACAAAATAATAAATGGACCCAGGTCAAATATTATTTTTCCGGCAAATCAACACATTTCAAATACAAAATTAAATATTTAATTAACATTGCATATAAAATGACATTTAAAGAAAACCAACATAATTTTTTTTTATATTAAATTAACATTAAATTAAACTCTTGTTTAGCACAAAATATTAAATAAATACAGTATTTAATATTTAATACACACCGATTACGGTTTTTTATTTATTTCGAACTAATTGAATCGAAAAACAAATCTTTATGAACATGAATGTACCAGTTTGATTGCTGCAGTCGTGTGAGTCTTGATTTTAAAGAATTCTAAGTTCTAATTTCTAATTTTCTAATACGTCGTAATAACGCCGTATGTAACAATGATAGGTTTGTACGTAGAGGCGATTTGTGATAGTTTTCTGACTATAGAGATGCGCGTATTACGAGAGCTGTGCAATAACAAATGTTCTGATTGAATAAGCGCATCTCTACAACAATGTGCGCATGCTTCTGATAGTTTCAAACGGTTGGAAACTGCTCTACGAACAAACCTTTTAATTAATAATTATACCATCTGACCTACAAACATGAAACAACAAACCTGCAAGGGAATTCCCGATCCCGATGACCCGATGATATAGTAATTGATTAGTGATTTCATTCATGGCTACATGTTTTCATCTTCATTACTTTACAAGATTAGTGCCTTCAGTGCCTTCATGTAAATAATCTTTCATATTTATATTATATAAACAAATCACACTGGCACTAAAGAATATTTAAAAATATTATTAAAACCATAAACAATTAAATTAAAGAAACTTGACTCGAGTCAAAAAGCGACTCCGAGTCTAAAGGCGACTCGAGTCAAAAAGCGACTCGAGTCAAAAAGCGACTCGAGTCAAAAAGCGACTCGATTCAAAAATCGACTCGATTCAAAAATCTACTCGAGTCAAGAAGCGACTCGAGTCAAAAGTCGAGTCGATTTTTTTGAGTTTTACTCGACCTAACTTTTGACTCGAGTTTTATAACAATGAAACCGAGTTTCAACTCGACTCGAGTTTCAACTGGACTCGAGTTTCAACTCGAGTAAATTCGGAAACCTACCGAGTTATTCGAGTGAAAAAAAGTCACTCGAGTCTCATCACTAACTCATATATCTTGCAAAATCGAAACGAAGAGCACGCGGGGTGGACTGAAACAATTTTTTAAAGTCTGACAGCTCTCTTTTATAAAGAAAGAAATTTGTGTAACCCTAAAAATCAGATATATAAGAATAGAAACAAAAAATAACTCCCTAGTTAATATTTCAAAAGAGTTAGAAATCGAAAATGCGGAAGTGAAAAGAAAAGAGAAACTGGCGTGCCGAAAAGACACTTTGATGTAGTTCAGGAAGAATATGTGGCCTTGCTGCTGCATGCCCACGGTTTATGTCAAAGGGCTGCCCGCTGAGGCCGCCGGCCTATGCCAGTTTGGTGATGTCCCACTTCAAGCCTACGAATTAACTAGAGCCCCTCCCCACATCCCGTAGAGTTGACGGCTGGAGATCATCTGCCCTAAGCAGACAGAAGAACCTAGAATAACTGCCTTCTGTATTTGGCTTGCGGCATGGCATTCAATTCTGAGAACCTAGATACAGCACTTGGTTGAACCTATTTTATATAGTAGGTCCTTACTTTATAATAAACTCGATACTGATTTAAAAGATATCACTAGTAAAAAATTATTTTTGACAATGTCAAAATTATTTATTTCAAATTTCTTTTGAATTTTTTAATGTATTAATTAATACATTCTTGTTTTCAATACTACATCGAAATTTTGGGTACAGTAAATGTAATCTCAGCAACATAATGCAGTTGTTTTGTTGTCCTAATTGGATAAGTATTTCCAGCCAAATTTATTTTCAAGGACACAAGTTCTACGTATTAAGTTGAAAAATATTTTCTGCAAGCGGACCTACCAAGTTTCTTGCTATCATCCAAGGAGCTGTGTCATGAATTCACGAACAATTGGCAACTATATACTTATCATTCTTTTCATTAACGTATGATTTGTGAATTTTCTAGTAATATTATACATTTGTTAGTTGTTTATTTTCACTATCGTTAATTCACAACTGGTTGAAAAACATTATCCAGAGAAATTGTAAACCAATTCTTTGGTCAGCCATTTCACGGGATCTGACATCCATAGATTTATTTGGTTGGAGATATATACAGCATGCTCAGTTATAGATGTCATTTTTTTTAATGGCAGCCAATGTTAGATGCTAAATCATTTGTCTAACGCATCTGGATTTGTCAAATATTATTTATAATAAATAATGTGACCATGCTAGCCAGCACCTAGACTAATTAAGTGGGGTAATTAACATAAATCAGTTAAGATAAAGTAAGCTAAGGAATCTGTTGGCAGAAAGAGATTATTTCAATGTTTTAAAGGTTTAAGAATTTAGTTTCACCGTATCGGCTGCCACTGGCATCTAAATACCTGTCTTTATGTTGCCCTACCAATTCACCAACATCCACATTTGATTCTATGATTGGAAAACTACAATTAAAAGATTGTTTATCGCCCGCACGAGATCAAAGATACCGGTTGAAATGCATTTAATGTCGCGTATAAATTTACATCTGTATTTTTGTTAATCTGTACATGGAGATAACATCGAAAGGCAATCGATTAATTGGATTAATACTTTTTCTTTGCCATTTTCGGACAAGTAATTTAGATCAATGCACAATTAAAGTGTTAAATTTTGATTATCTTTACATCGATTGGCTTTTACAAAGCCATGGTTCTGCCTCTAGTATTGATTCATTATATGGGGAAGTAATTACACATGACTGCATTTTTAGTCTTTAGGTATGTCAATTATATATTTGCCACAGATAATATCTCTTCTGATAAATACCTCTTATGCATCTACACATTTGATATTCCTCGAAGTATAATCTAAATTGTCATTAGAAGATACACAGCGGATAAAAAAATGTATGGACAAAACTAGTATATTTTAATTATACCTGTTTGTTCTAGACCAATATTTTTTTTAACTTATATTCAAGTACAATTTTTTCAGAACATTGTATAACAACACAATACTTTTAAATATTATTTTTTTAAATTATGTTTTTCTTGGATTGCTATCGTAATTAAGGTCACATTGTTTTAGGTGTTGATCAAAATGTACATCATTTTAAGATTATAATGATAAGGTCATTTAACTCGGAATCCAGAGTTCGATTTTCGGCCAAAAAGTAAGTAAAAATTAGTCCCAGCATATTTGGATATTGTGTATATTATATCCAAATATTTAGAGATACAGGGGGCTATAATATACATGTGATGTTTAGTTAAGATTTTCAATTTCATTTTATTATAGGCATTTGACATTAAAAAGTGTGTAACTAAAATTCTTTAAATAACCTCCAAATATAAATGTAACTGAAAAATACGACAGATAATTTATGTAACCTATACTTGGTAGGATAAATCTTTTAAGAAAGCCTTGAAGTCAATAAGCGAGCATCTCTTTACTGTAGTGTACACTGATTTCTCGATAGCTTGCGATCTCACTGATTTAAACTCAATAACTGCGGATTTACTGATTTTTCCAATATTACCTGAATGACAGGTTACAATAGTCAGTTATTATGGCTATTAATCATCCATAATTATGTGCGCATCTGGAATTCCGCAAGGGTTCAAGTTGGATCCTTCCTGTACGAGTTATTTATCAATGACTTAGCACATGCAATTGTTTGTAGAAAATTTCTGTATTCGTAAAATGTAAGGATACAATATAGATACAACTTAGTAAACAGAAGAAAGGTGTGCTACGTATAACCTAAATAATAATGAACATATTTACATACTATTAGGTACTAACGTGTATTAAAAGAACCAATTTTGTATACATAAATAGTCAGCATAAATGTAAGTTGATCAATGACTTGGGCGAATTTGCTATCCATATAAATAATTTAGGCTTTATTACGATGGATCTTCATCAAAATTTTAAATTGCCCCCTTGCCTCCTATTCCAATATAGCTTTCAAATAATGGCATAAAGTCATTCCAGCTTAAATTTATAAAATTTCAATTCCCTTAAAATCGAATAATGCTGTCTTGAAAGTGGCTATAGCGGAGAAACCGTAGTAAATAGGTTTAATATATTTAAAATAATCACAGAATTATTTGCATCATTGCATGTCTCTATAACTAATTGAGTTGCATAGTAAAACAGAACTCTCCTCCATTTTCACTGCTGCCGTTGTCTGGTGGGCTCCACTGCACCCACAGATATCAACGTGGACCACCCAGTGACCAAAGACATAAGGTCACCCATCTATTTTATATGGATGACCTTAAACTTCATGCCTCCAAGGAGCGCAAACTACAAAATGCTCTTAGGGCCAAAGAATACACGAGGGCCGTTGGTATGGAGTTCGGGTTGGACAAATGTGCAGTCGTCCACCTGAAGAGGGGACGATGTGGGGAATTCTCTAAAGATGAGGCGATCGCAGACGACAGCATCCTAAGACATCTGGATGCCGGAGAGACCCATACATATCTGGGTGGATAACAAAAGGCACATCCAGGATGTAAAACAAATAAAGTATTCCCTCCGCGACAAGTACAGACACCGTCTCCGAAAGGTTTGGTCTTCCAAACTTTCGGGGAAGAACAAGGTGTCTGCGATCAACATACTTGCCGCTCCCGTTCTGCTCTACTCCTTTGGAGTAGTGAAATGGACGGTAGACGAGCTGCACCAATTAGACAGAGAAACCTGCAAGATGATGACTATTCACAGAAGTATTCATCCTAGATCATTCGTTCCTCGTGTGTACTTCCTACGTCATGGGAGGGGGCGAGTACTCTTGAGCCTGAAGTGTACGCATAGCAGAGTAGTACTGAGTATGGCATGTAACATCCTCAGGAGTTCAGATCCCTTTTGCAGTTTGTAAAACATCACGAAACTGTAGGAGTAGGAGCAGGATTGTTCAAGGAAGCAAAAAGAGCAGCAGATGAACTCGACACGAGGCCAGGTGCTGATGTAGAGTCAATCAGTGAACTTCATCCAAATCGTCCGAAAGCCAGAATTAAAGTTGCCGAACTTGAAAATTTGTTTTGGCAGCACGTCGATAAACCCCAGCATGGTGTCTTCTATAAGAATATAGAAACACTGGGTTTATCAACTAGGCTGACATTCGCCTTTCTAAGGTCAGCCGGGCTTAAGTCGGAGATCGAGGAATTCACTATGGCCTGCCAAGATGGTGTTTTCAACACCTTGGTCTACCGTAGCCGCATGCGCATAGCCGAATCACTCATGCACATACTATCTGCATGCCCCGTATACGCTATTTCGGCCTACATCCACCGACATAACGCGGCGTTACGGGTGCTATACTACCATTCAGGGCACTCGTACGGGGCAGACCAGACATCAGTGCTGCCTTACATCCTCGGAGATATTAAGTCCGTTATCGAAAACGAGAAATACCGGATTTACTGACTCTACTCATTCCCGACAGTTAGGCTAATCCAAGCCAACAAGCCTGACATAGTCCTCCTTGACCATCAACTCAAAGTGATGTGTCATCTAGTTCTCGGCACCTCACCTTGAAGGAGGAAGAGAAACAGAACAAATATCGCGATCTCCGGTACCAGCTCCAAGTGCTGTTTCCAGGCTATTAGGTCAAAATAGTCGTACTAATAAACGGTGTATTCAGCCTACTCTGGTCTCGGAATTGAAGACCATACCGACCTGCAACCAAATGTAGAAGACTGTCATTCTTGGTTCTCTCCATCTGTTTAGGGCATAGGATTCTGGTATCTACAGTCACTAACCCTGCGGGATTCGGAGAGTGGCCGTAGTTAGTGCGCCGGCATGACTCCCGTGAGGCGTCGGTTATTCCAAAAAAAAAACGTTTATTTACGATATAAGTACTAACAATAGAAATAGAGCTTCCTTAAAACAATTACAATTTGTAAATTCACAGAGTATCTTACAAAGACAAAACCTTGTTTGTGAGTAACAACATCAGATGTTGACAGACAGTATTTATTTAAAAAACTTATCCTACTAGATCCTAACTAAATTCCTAACTGAATATATACTATATTTAAAAAGTAACGAGAAAAAATAAACACTGAGAACAAATGGATATGATGCAAGTGGCGTATGAAATGTTAAAGTGTATGTAATATTTAAATTGTTTTAGTAAGTAACTTTGGTGTGTAATTAATTTAATGAGCTATTTAACTTAAATTTAGTTGTTTTTTTTTTGACTAAATTATGGATTTCATTTCTCGGTTTCAGAGTGACATGTAGTTTAAGTTTTTTCTTAAACCAGTGAAACGATAATTGTTGGTTTTTTAGGTATTGAGGTAACCTATGATATAATTTAGGTTCTAAATACTTGAAACTTATCTGCCGAATAATCTTGTGCATCCTAGGAATTACATAGAAATCGTTTCTCTGCCGGGTCTGATGTGAATGTGTAAGTATAACAAGCGTTTTTTTGTTTTTATGCTGAATGGTATTAGCGGCTATAAAATATAGTTGCCTCAGGTCTAATAATTTCGATTCTGTAAATGATTGGGATATGATATTTCTGTACGAAATAGAATATTAAGAAATCATTTCTGTATAATTTCTAAACCATTCATGTAACTTTTAGCCGCTCCACCCCACCCTATTATGCTATATTGTAGATGACTTTGAACTAAGGAATAGTATATAATTCTCAATTCCCTGTCATCTAACATATTTCTTAGAAATTTTAATTTATCAGTACAGCACAAATCTGAGTTTTTCCGAAACATAGCATGCAACATAAATGTTTGTCTTTAACACCTAAATATTCGTTCCATATCAAATTTCTAGAAACACCGCTACATTTACTTACTGGAAACCTAGAACCAATCTTATATTATAACTTTAAAATTATCTGTGATATATGTCATATCAATTTTTACAACTGAAAATTGCTAAAAAGTATAACTAGTAATTATTGCTCCTCACAGAATTAGACATTTCTCTATATTGTACAGGCTTATTCATTATAAATTACCCACCCCCTCATCATCGTTATTATTGCCTATAGAAAAAAAAGTTTTAAATAAAAGTTGTGTAGTTATGACTGAATTTTATTAAAATACTCTCAAAAAGTACAGTAGCGTGCAGATTTCAGGGGATTACAAAAAAATAATATATTTTTTAAATAGAATACCCTGTATATTATTAAATTTTTGGAATGATACTTTGTTCCTGATTTCAAAAAATATACCAAATATTTCCCCTACCATATACTGTTTTTGAGTTATTAAACGTCGAATATCTTAGTTAAACTAGTTACTGTAAATATGGAAAAGTTAACTTTATTAAAGTGATCTATGAAAATGACAACTATTATGTTTGATAAATGACATTTCTTTAATGAAATAATCAAAATAATTTACAGTGAGGAAGAAAAAGTCCAAATATTTACTTGTTATATACAAAATAATAAAAATAAACGTGCAGCAAAAAAAGCATATAGGGTATTGTATCCAAATAACACCATCAAAAAAATACGTTCAAAAGTATTTACCGAAAGGTGAATAATACCTCCAGTTTTGGTAGAAAAAAGTGTGTAGTTCAAGCAAGCCAGAAAGAACAGCTAGATATACTGCTTCATTTCGAAGGTAAGCCCATCCATATTTATTCGCGAATAGACTTTTTTGAAACATTGTATTATTTTTTGGAAAATAATGCAGTCGATCAGTTAGGTAAAAATTATTCCAAAATCCAACGTATGTTAAAAAATAACAGCTACAGACCATATAAAATTTTATCCGTGCAAATTTTAACATAGGCTTATAAAAGGAAAAGGCTGGACTTTTGCCGCCAGATGAATCAAAAGTTGAATGATGATCCCAATTTTTTACTAAAATATTATGAATCATCCTTTTCTACAGCAGGAGTTTTTAACAGGAAAAATCGAGGGTCGTGGGAAAACAAGCACAACAGAAAACGATTGGTAACACAAATAAAAAAAATCAGGAAGAAAAACTGTTAGCATTTGGTGTGGAATTTTCAGAAACAAAATTGTTGGGCCTATATTTTATGATTATACTTTAACTGGAGTTACCTATCTGGAAGTAATTATCCCAGAAGCAGAAAACATTCTTCTGCAGAATTTTCCGGAAGCCGAACTTGATGATATCATTTGGATGCAGAATGGGGCATAGTGTCCTACCCATTCGAGATCATTTGAATAATGTATTCCCACTATCGACAGGGAATAATAGACCTATTAAATGGCCACATAACAGTCTGGATTTGACTCCTATGGATTAATTTTTTTAGGGATTTCTAAAAGACATTGTCAATAATAATAATAATAATAGTATTCAAGTCATTAAAGACAGGATTCGACTTGAAATAAACAATCTGAATGTAAATAATGAAGCCATTTCAGGTGCAGTTATAAATATAAGAAGACGTTATCATTTATGCATTGACAATAATGATGGACACATCGAACGTCTTTTATGAGTTATCATTTATTTATATTTAAATTTCCTAAATAAATCTTTGTTATCTATTTTGTATAAATATTTGGTTTTTTTCTTCCTCACTGTAAACCATTTTGATTATTTCATTAAAAAAATGTCACTTATCAAACATAATAGTGTGATATTTTCATAGTTCACTTTAATAATGTTAACTTTTCCATATTTACAGTAACTAGTTTAAC
Organism: Rhamnusium bicolor; assembly: GCA_029963845.1. Lineage (NCBI taxonomy): Eukaryota > Metazoa > Arthropoda > Insecta > Coleoptera > Cerambycidae > Rhamnusium > Rhamnusium bicolor. The sequence goes on from JANEYF010001046.1 coordinate 262,545, forward strand.
TAAGATATTCGACGTTTAATAACTCAAAAACTGTATATGGTATATTTTTTAAATCAGGAACAAAGAATCATTCCAAAAATGTAATAATATACAGGGTATCCCATTTAAAAAAAATATTATTTTTTGTATCCCCTGAAATCTGTATGCTACTGTACTTTTGATAGCATTTTAACAAAATTCAGTTATAACCACACAATTTTTATTTAAAACTTTTTTTTTCTATAGGCAATAATAACAATGAGAACGGGTGGGTAATTTATAATGAATAACCTGTACACTCATTCACCTACATGTTGTCATTCTATATCTGGACTTTCATTCCCATATTATTTGATTTTTATTGTCTTGTAATTTGTAATAAACTATTGATTGTATTTTATATAATTTGTAGTGTTCCTGTAGGGCAATAAATCATTCATTCATTCTATCAGTGACATTAAAAACTAGAGTCGACGAAATCGCATTGGGAAGTTTATCCATTGAAAACTGAGCTCCAGTGAAAAGATTGTAGACGGAGATTTTACTTTCTTTAGTATAACACCTTCCGTTATACCCTAATAATACACTTAGAATGTAAGAAACTTAATGCAGACAAGCGAAAAATGAGGTGTTTGAATGGTGTCAACAACAGCTTAAAGTAATTATGGACCGGTTTTTGATAAAAGCAAGAAGGTTCAAATGTTTAATTTTATTATAATGGTATATCAGTTATTATCACACCAGTAGTGTAGTAGTAGTAGCGTCCAGAAATGTGGTACGCACTTTTTCTTGGGTGGTTTTTACATTTAGTATTTCTTGTTTATTTTCGAACACTTATACAATATGAAAAACTATCATATGTACAGAGAATCTCCTTTAAAACTGAATTCCCCTTTATCTTTGTTAATATTAATTGATTTAAATTTTTGAAAAGACAAGTTTATGTAAAATGTTTATAGTCCTCAAATATACTGTTATATTTGTTCTATCTATGAAAATGTACAGGGGGGATAATAAAATTGCATTTTTTCCAATTACAATGAGTAATTTTTTAATAGAATTTGTTGGGTGTTGGATAAAATTATACACAAAAAAATTATTATAAAAAAAAATACTACATGCAAGGATTAAGTAACAGTTTCCATACTGTTAGTATTGGAAGCAAAATTATATTAGGATTAAAACATGCTGTCCTCATAAAGGTATAATAAAAAGTGTTCCAACGGAAATGGTAAAAAGTTAATTCGCAATATACACTCAATCGCAAAATTAAACAGACACTACGTTTTCTTATGGCAAATTTGCGAAAACGCTCTGTATATTAAAATTCAAATTCAAATTCCTTTATTAACACTTAGGCTATTACAACAAATAGATGTGGTCGTCAACAGTAAGTAAATAACAAACATACATAGAAATAACAAACATAATTAGAGTGGAAATATAAACATAAAAAAACAAAACAAAAAACTAAAAAATAAATATATAGATCACTAAAAATTAAACTACAATACATATAGTGTATAACAATTCACGTCATTAGTTACAGATATACTAAAACAGGTAGGTGCTGCTTAATAAGAAAGGAACTCATTGACGCTATAAAAACAGTTTTCTATTAAAAAAGCTTTTTAACTTATTCTTAAATATAGGAAAACTGGTACAACTCTTAATATCCGTGGATAGTTTATTAAATAATTTAGCACCTGAATAAAGCGGTGATATTTCGTAAAGAGCAGTGCAATGGTTATCCGTTCTAAGCAAGTGGCCATGTCTTGTGGCATAATTATGACAGTCAGAATTCATGGGGACTTGACTAAGGTTACGTTTAATGTACAGTAAAGTTGTATATATGTAAATTGAGGGTAATGACAATATTTTGTTGCGTATAAAGTAAGGCTTACATGAATCCCTGGTGTTTATATTATACGTAAATCTTAGAAGCCTTTTTTTGCAATACAAACACTCTATTAATATATATATATATATAGATCGACCCCATAGCATAATTTTGTAAGAAAGATGGGAATAAGCAAGAGCATAATAGACATTTAATAAGCTTTTACCATCTAAGGTATTATTCAGTTGGCTGATGACAAAGTAGGCTTTTCTAATCTTTTTACAAAGTTCATCATCGTATACTGATTTAACATGGATACACATATTATGTAAGCACATGAAAGAAATAATGTTTAATGTTCGAGTTTTTTGGGCTTTCACGTATCACGAGAGTAACTTTTTGTTACCTATTTGTTAGATATCTTGTACCGTGTACTCCCTTAAGACTGAACTTGTGTGGAAGTATATAGAACATTTGTGCTAACGGCTAGCTGGTTTAAGTCGGGAACTTTTGGTCGGAAGGCAGGAGCAGCTTATGGTGTTACATAAAATCTCTCTAGGTTATCAGGCTACTAGCAACCTGTTTCTGTGTGGCAAATAGGTTATTAAATATTAATTGTTACCTATGGGTGCCATCTGTAGCAAGTTAAGTTTTAAAACAAAACCTCTGACCATACAGAGTCAGGTTCCTACAGACGAACCCTTTTTATAGAAAACAAATGAAAATGCAAAGTAAAAGTGAAATTAAATATATAGTAAAAAAACTGATTAATTGTGACAAAACGAATTTTGAAATTACAAAAAAAATTGGAATTTAATTTTTAAATTTAAATGAAATACACAATATAACTGCAATAAAAGAAATATGTACAGAATAAAACAGAGGAACTAGCAATTTTAAGTAATGCGATACAAATACGATATGGTCTCACCACGCCCGGGAAGTCTCAGGATACGGAAATATCTCCGTCTGTGGTGGTCACTGTGCAGCGATGCTATTAAGTGCCGCTCTCCAGTCCCTGGCAAAACCTATTGTATTCTATATGCAATTCAGTCCCGTAAGTATTCTTGAAATTAATTTAGGTTCTTTGTTATACTTTCGTTGGAATCTAATACTCCCAAAGAAATGCTTGATAAATTGGATAAGCCTTATAGCCTATAGTTGTATTTATCATTATAAGTTTAACAGCACAGTATAGCAGAAGCATAAAATTCCAAGTCCAATATTTACATTTGAGAATAAACAAGTGAGGTACATTCACCGCTGCGGTGAAGATGCCATATAGATTTTCAAAAGATGGACAAAGTACATCGGATCGGTTCCAGAATGATTCCAATCGATTCCTTGGATCCGATTACCTAGAAAACGATTCCGCTATTAAAAGTGCTTATAACGCCTTCGGGAATGATCGGACCGGTTCGTGAATAGTCGGAATCGGTTCCTTGTGATCCATTTTATTGAGTCTTACGCTAATATGCCTATATTTGTACCAATTCGATCAATATTTGGGGCATTTATTGCATTTCCAAAAAAAAAAACAAAATTCTTAATTTTTTTTTGCCCCACTTCCCGTTTTCGGAACCGGCTTAAAATCAACACGCATATGTAGACCGTAAAAGTCTACCCCTGTTACAAATTTCAAGTCGATCGGTCAATATTTTGAACAGATATCGCATTTCAAAAAAAAAAAGAAATAAAAATGGCTTTTAGGCCGTTTTGCCCCACTTCGCGTTTTCGAAACCGGCTCCAAAACAATAGGCATATGTAGCCCTTAGAGGTCTACACTTGTTCAAAATTTGAAGTCGATAGGTTAATATTTAGGACAGTTATCGCATTTCAAAGGAAGGTAAAAAAAATTGGTTGTTAGGCCGTTTTTGCCCCACTTGCCGTTTTCGGAACTGGCTCAAAATCAATAGGCATATGTAGACCATGGATGTCTACCTCTGGTAAAAATTTGAAATCGATCGGTCAATATTTGGGACAGTTATCGCATTTCAAAGAAAAGTTTCCGGACTTCCGGACTTCCGGACAGACGGAAAGTTTCTGGAAATCTCGAGATTCGGATAGATCCCAAATTTGAGGTCGATCCGATCAGCCGTTCTCGAGATACGGGGGCCCAAAGTCGCCGAGCATAAATGTATATATAGATTTTTTTTAAGAAAATCTATATAACAAGATAAAGCAATAACGGTCTTCAGATTTTATCAGTTTTTATATATATCTAAGCCAAATTGGACAATTAATTTAATAATGATTACTTAAAATGGGAGGGAGTATGTATTGCAAATGTACAGAATGCCTTATACGATTAACTTAAAAAAAAGTAATATAATATGATTTTGGTTCCTTATGCCTCAAATCAATTTTCATTTTTAGGACTTGGGTCTTGAACAAAATATAGAATGACGGGAAAACGAAAATTATTTTTATTTTAAAAAAGTGGAAACCGAAAATTTTTAATCAACTTGGTGACATTAAAAATAACCAAAACCAAATTAGGCTTCGTCTTCTTCATTGTTTTCCTCAGGAACTAACGCAGAATTTTCGGTATAAGGAATGGAACGATAGAAATCATGAAATTCATCAGGAATCCACTGAACCAGTGTTTGTACATTTTCATACTTCAGTGAATTAATAGGTTTTTTTTATCGTTCCTTGCCACTGGTAAGTTTTCCGGAAATTCAACTTCTTTTCTTTTAAACCTTTGCAATTCCAACTCTTTGAAGTCCTCGTCAGAGAATGAGGTCTTATAAAATAAGGTAGTTAGTTGGTTCGATTTAACTTTTAGCCAGACAACCTTAGAAATTTGGAAGGGTTCACCATTCATATTCTTTTTTCATAATACGAGGGGCCCGGAAGATTTTATTAGAGCAGTGAAATTTTTGAAGTCAGACATCTGCATCGAGAGAACATTTATTGGATTTTTTTACGTGACATATACGAATCAGATTTTCCCAGTCTCTAGGAATTACACCTTCAAAATGTTTCATCTGCTTCTTCGCTCTTTCAATTACTGCATGAACTGCGTCTACTTCCATATGCGTATGACCCTTTAGCAAAAAATTGTGATTGACTTCTTTTATTTGTGTATACCTACTTCTCAATTTATTTAATTGAATATTAAATAAATTTAACAACACACACTTCTGAATGATTTATAAATTTGTATCATACTAAGTGATTAAGCTTTAATTACGATTGCCCATTGGTAAAGGATTTTCACCACATAAATGAAAATCCCTCTTGACGCCGTCGTGCATACCATTCGCAGACCGGTTTCTGGTTTTGGCCTTCACCAGTGCAAAGTAAGTATATACACAACGACAGCAAGAGAACTAAGAAGATATGAAAGAGCCACTAGGTAGATGGAATTGACCTCACTCATTAGTAACCTGCTTTTATGTTTATGAAATTTCTCTTGCTGTCGTTGGGTATATACGTACTTCCCGTTGATGAATGCAAAAACCAGAAACCGGTCTGCGAATGGCGTCAAGAAGGATTTAGTAAAAATCCTTTACTAGTGGGCAATCTTACTTAAAACTTAATCACTTCTCTTAGTATGATGAAAATTTATGTCATCATTAAGAAGTATGGCGTTGGTAAATTTATTTAATCTCCAATTAAATAGAAAGGTATTGGTACCTATTTAGGTATTATTTCTAGTATTTATTACTATTTTGTAAATTAAAAAAAAATTGACAAAAAGAAATTTACATTTAAGAAATGATCCCCTCCGGGTATAATACAAAAACGAAAAACTTCTAGACCATGGGCAAAACTCTCATTCTCATCGAAACTCATAGGGGGTTCAAGAAACAGGAACATATTTAAAGAAATATGTTAATTACATAATTGAAAATATAAACATTTGTCATATTTGTATAGAAAAGTATTGTGACATTTTAAATTGATAAATTGATTGTAACTTTGGTAACTACAATGACATTCATAATATCTAACCTAACCTTTCTAAGTTTATACTTTTATGCATTTTAAAAATCTGACATTTTACTAGCTTCGTATTATGCATTTCTACAAAAAATAATAAATTAATTATATGGGCATTACGTAAGCATACCTTCAAACTTAATATTGTTACGCCACTGGACTGTGCAGACTGGTTAGATTAGGCTGGAATTGTACACGAACGGCCGGGAATATTCTGGAGTGCTCTAGACTGGGAGAATGCATGTATAAATAAGACGCACGGTGGGCCGAGATTTAATCTGAAGTTGAACGTGAACGAGTGAAGAAGCAATAAGAAAGAGACTTATAAGTGTTCAGTTGTGATTATAGTTAAGACATTAATTAATCTATTGTTATTAATTGTTAATTAGTAAATAAAGTAGTGAGTAAGTGTTACCTGGACTTTCAATCAACGAATCTACGAGGATAGGTGTTTGTGTGGATAGCAAACACGTAACAATATTATAACAATAAAATATCTACAGTTTCCTACATTTTATATTGTCATTCTTATCTGGTTGCACTAGTATAAAAGCTTAATAATTTAAATATCACACTTCGAATAATTTTTTTTTCTAGAAATGCATAATAAGAAGCAAACAAAATGTCAGATTTTTAAAAATATGTTTATCTTTAACCTCGTCTGCTAAAGTGCAATCAATAAAACTGAGTTGTCTACTAAAGCAATTTTCCATATTAGACAATAATTTCTTATTATCGAGATATATGTAAATGTTAACAACTCCATAAATAAATATGTAAAATTTTGCATTTAATTAAGGTTTAGTGTTAGTTAAAATTGTCTGTAGTGTATTTTCCGTTTGAGACACTGTTCTAGCGTTATAATTAGAAAAGCAGAAAACCCCTGTAGATAAATGTATTGATTATTATAAATAGTTGCATTACAAAATCCGCGTACTATTAAATATTATTTGTCGGTCATTATTTATATACATAGATGTCAGTATATCGATGTCAATTATAATGCGGTTGAAATGCAAATGATATTAACAGATGTGGATTATTTTAAAATTTGCTGTGAAATAAATTCTCGTAAGAATTCTTTTCACAATAGAATAGGCTGCGGGCAATTTCATATATACAAATAGTAAAAATGAACTTAATCTTGAATTTTTTTAATACAAGCCAATTAGGAAAAGTGAAAAAAAAATAATTAGTATATAGGTTTCATATTCGTTAAACATATTTTTGGGGGTAGAGTTCAATTAAGTATTTAGAAGATCCTCCGTGAGAGGAAACATACTATTTTTTCCAAAAAAACACTTCGATCGGTATTTTAAAAGCATAACTATACATCCATGCCTTAGCCAGGATTTAAGCCTGGGACCCCTTTGTCTTAAGCCTAACGTATAAGTACTGAGCTACTGAGCCAATTTGAAAGCACATTTATTTATATAAATGACAAAAGTACAGGCTACCAAACACAACCTTGGAGTACATATATACTATGTACTCGAAACTCAATGTAAGCTATGCATAAAGTAGTATATAACATCGGAGTTACACAATTCTGCTAATAATAATTACGCATATTCTAGTTACTTGTGCTGTACACTGCTGTGGTATAATTATATATAATAATAAATTCATTTATTTATCTAAAGAATATAGTAAATACAATTAATACACAGAGTGACATAATAGACGTATGGTTTCAACAAGACAGAATAATATAATAATACAAAAAAGATACAATAGTAAATAAAAATAGCATTGAAAATAGCTTAACTAAACAAAAATTGCATTGAGAATAACTTAACTACTCGTAGGTTAGTAAGCAGTATTTTTCTTTAAGTATAAAAATTGAGATGTTGAGATTTAAATTGTTAAACAGTTTTACTGGCCTTAATTTCATGAGGAAGAAGATTGAACTGTACAATTCCCTTGTGGAACAAACTTTTCATAGTACTACTCTTAGTTGTTCTTTTTACATAAAAATTATTTGTAATTGCCGTACGAGTATTACGTAGGTGTACCTCAGTAACAGGCAATAACTGTCGTACTAGATAGTCCGGTAAAATATTATTAATCATCTTAAAAATTAAAAGTCATAGTTTGGAAGTAAAGAAATTGTTCAATATTAAGCCAGTTCAATGTATCTAGCATCATTTGACTACTTGAGAACTTGTTGCATCTTAATATTACTCGCATTGCCTTATTTTGAAGAACCTGCAACCTACTAAAATTTGTACAACTTACATATAACACTGAACTGCAATAGAGAAAGTGAGGCAATATTAGTGTATTATAACTGTTAACTTTGTGGACATTGATATAAAAGGAGCAACTCTACTGAAGGATCCTATCCTTTTGCCAATTTTTTATATGTATTCAACGTGCTTATTAAATTTCAATTCCTGGTCAATTACTAGACCTAAGTATTTTATTTCCAGAACAAGCTCAACTTTTTCGTTATTTATTAGAATATTAAGATTTAAACTGATAAATTTCTTGTACAAATAATTATTACCCACAAACATACATTTAGATTTCAATTCATTTACCTTAAGTTTATTGATTTTAAATTTTTCTGTCAAAACCATTAATTCTAAGTTTACAGTAGCTACCATCTCTTCAAAATTAGTATTTTCATAATAGGTAAGGGTGTCGTCAGCAAATAGATGGATTTTACATTTCTTCAACACATTCCCAAGGTCATTTATATAAAGAATAAATAATAAGGGACCAAGAACACTGTCTTGAGGGACTCCAAAATTATTTAGTATTTGCTTAGATAAATTCCCATTCATTTTTGTTATTTGGTACCTATTAGTTATATAACTCTCAATCCAACTTAAGACGGTGTGATCAAATTCGTATCTTTTTAGCTTTAATAGTAGTATTTTACGGTCGACTGTTTCAAAATCTCGCTTAAGATCTAGAAAACAGCGCTAATTCCGACCCCTGCTTTATCCAACAACTTCTTCCACTCAGAAATCACCAATTGTAATGCCGTTTCACACGAATGTTTGCCACGAAAATCCGATTGGTATGTACATAGGATGTTATTTGAGTTATGTAACTAATTACTTGATTATAAACTACTAATTCCAAAATTTTTTCGCAAAATGGCAACATATTTACTGGTCTCAACTTCTCAGCTAAATTTGCATTAGGTATTTTTGGTATTTGGTACCACTACAGATTTTTTATAACATTCAAGCATAACACCCTTTTCTAAACTTAAATTAATCGGATCTAGAAAAGGATAGCCTAGTATATGGAACAGATTTTTTATAACAGCAAGATCGATTTCATCAGTGCTATATTTTTTTCTTTGATTTTTAATTACTTTCTTCAGATCTTGTAATGTTATTACACAAAAGGATATCATGATACAGATTACAACCGGTATAGTGTCAGCGATTCTATCAATATCCACAAGAACTGTTCCTGTGTTAATAACAATACTTTTAATACTACCTACGTAATACTGATTCAATACGTCCGCCATATTGGCATTATGTATTACTCCATCGCAATTCAAACTTTGAAAGATATGTTCACCTTTCTTATTTCCAACTACGTCTTTCAAGTTTTTCCACATTAACTTCGGATTTGTTTTATTTTCGTCAATATTTATTTCATAAAATACTGTTTTTGCTTCCTTTATAACTTTTATAGTATTATTTCTAGCGTGCTTATAGTTATTCCAATCTTCATTCTCATCTGTAAATACAACAAATCTTTGATATGCCCTATTTCTGTTGTCAATTGCTTCCCTACAGTTTCTATTGAACCATCTGTTTTCAGCTGATTTTAATTTTACAATTTTTTTAGGCGCTACAACATCTAATGAATCTAATATATTAGTTACAAAAGTCTGACCTACTACGTTCACATTTGTACATGAACATGCCCACTCTTTTTCAATTAACAAATTCGTCATTTCGTTAAAATTAATTTGGGCTCTAATTTCCTTTGTTTGATACTTTATTGTCATGTATTACGCATCTATCCAGTTTATTGAATTGCTGCTGGGTGTCTTAAAGGTTTTGTTATTATTGGGAGTCTGCTTATCTTGAAAACACTGGTGATAATAGAAAGTTGCCTCAAGCCAGATTGCTCAATAGATTGAGAAGGAAGTGAAATGCCAGGGCAAGTTGAACGGGAGCCTTTTTTTACCAAAAATAGAAAATGGCTGCTTTTGTTTGCTCGCTACTTTAGTAACGATAATATCAAGAAATTTATAAATAATTTATAGGTGATCAAATTACCCTTATTTTTCAGACTTGACCGATTAATTGCGGTCGGCAGGCTAATTTAATTTTTAATCAACATTATACATCAAACGAAAGACAACCATGTGTGTTTTATTTATTTTTAAGCTGGGGATCTTTGGAATCCTCTATGAAGATGGCCCGCGAGAGATATCGTAATGCTTTGAATTATTATGTAAGTTTAAACTATTCGTACAGTTCAAATTCATCCAGATTCTTTCAGACGTTGTCAGGTGTAAAACTAATCAATATCATCATCTAATCGACTTTGTAAACAGAAAACTATTTTAAAATACCATGTTTTCTAAAAAAAATTAACATTTTATTTGCTTCGGATTTATGCATTTCAAAAAAAAAAATAAATTAATTATTAGGTATTATATAAGCATCCTTTCAAATCTAATATGATAACAATAACGTACCTATAGCTTCTTACATGTTACACTGCCATTATTATCTGAATCTAGTAGACAAGTTTTAGATAGATAATAAATTAAATACGACACTTGAAAAATAATGTTTTTGTTTAGAAAGATAAATATTCGTGATAATGCAAAAACAATGCATCGTAGCCAAAAAAGTTTTAAATAAAATTTGTAGAGAATAATTTTCTTTTCAGAATGGTACAAACTCTCTTTATCATAAATTACTGGAGCAAATCTCATACGGGAGTGGATGTAATGAATTTCATGTAAAAAGTTGTCTGTCCCTGCCTGAGTGAAATAGATATTATGCAACGACGAGAACAAATCCGATTTGAAGAAATTTGTATGCACTTACATAAAAAATAATTGACAGAACCATGATTCTGCCTCTAGTTCTGATTCATTATAATATGGAGAAGTAATTACACATGACTGCATTTTTAGTCTTAAAGGTGTGTCAATTTACATTTAATATAATTATGGATAATTTTGAATAAAAATGTTATTGATTGAGTAACTCTTCTCTTTAAGAGGTTATCAAATTTGACAGTAGATAAAAGAATGTCATGTGGATATCCTCGCCGTTGATTATTTTCAACTGCTGTGATGTGACATTTATATATTGGGCTCCAAATAACTGAAGCATATTCTAATTTAGATTTTACTAAAGAATTGAACAATAATTTACATAAATCTATGCTGTAGAAATCCTTGATGTTTTTTAGAACAAATCCTAGTGTTTTAAAAGATGATGTAGTTGTTGCGTTAATGTAGTCAAGAAATGTTAATTTTGGATCAAAAAGGACATCAAGATGTTTCACATTATTAGGTCTAATTGAAGGTGTATTGGATATTTCGTCAAATAGACAAATGTTTTCCTGAATAAGACACAATATTACATTTACTGATATTCAAGAACAGGTTGTTTTCGACACACTAATGATTTATATAATTTAAATCATTTTGTAAATGTTCACATTTAGCCAGTGAGTTTATCTGACAAAATATTTTTCAGGTATCTTACACCAAGCTTAGCGGCAATGTCGTTTATAAATATAATCGAAAACAGGGGTCTAAGAATGGAACCTTGAGGTGCCAGATTGTTTGCAAATTTTTTTCTGATTTATAACCTCTAACTTGAACACATTGCCAGCGGTCAGTAAGTAGAATGCTACTTGGTTCAAGGAGTCTATTGATATACTAAAATGTTGAGGTTTATATAATAAAATTTTATGGTCAATTTATCAAAAGCCTTAAAGAAGTCAGTGTAGATGACATCTACCTGATCTCTCTGATCTAAAAGTCACTGATAAATTGTGTTTTGATAACCAGATTAGTTATTGTTAATCTTCCAGAGACAAAACCATGTTGTTCAGGTAATAAACAGTTGCTAACATGAGCAGATAAGTGATCATATAAAATAATTTCTAATATTTTACCAAAGTTGCAGATTATAGTAATTGGTCTATAGTTAGTTATATGATAAGTGCTTCCTTTTAGAGTGTAGGTGTGACTTTAGCCAATTTCTACCAATCTGGAAAGGCGGAATTCTTAAGAATCATATTATATATAATACATAAAGGATTTGCGAGAATTGTGGCACAGTCGCGAATAAGAAGTCCAGGTATGTGATCTGGCCCAATAGTCATATTTGCCTTAATTTATTTAATAGCTTTCCCAACATTATTAACGGTAATTCAAGTTAAAATGTTATTTAGTGCCATTAAGTTCCTTGAGATTAACGTTAATATTAGATTCCGAAAAAGATTTACAAAAAAAAGTGTTGAATAGACTGAAGAGATTTATTAGAGTTTAAAAAGGTCCAGAATTCTCCGTATACTTTCTCTACTCAGTCTCAATAGTAAAACAATGTTTGACTGCATTATCAGTTTTTTAGTTGAAACAGAAATGTTACTTTGAAAATTATTCAGCATAGGTTAGTTTTGTATCCTTTGTTGTTTTCCTGTGTCTTTAAACCTTTATACTAATGTGGTCCTCTAAAACTGTTGTAATAAAAACAATGTCCTGTATTGCACTAAAAGTTACTTTTAAAGGTTCGTAAAATTGAACAATAGATTTATTATTTTCGACTATTTTCTGCTCTACTTTATAGTATGTCTGTGTAACTGCGGTGTTGGAAACAGGTAGCCAGAAACAAATCTTGTACAAATGTAAAAGTACTAAAGGTAGAATATTAGCCGGAGAATGCAATACTTCGCCATATTTGGTGTAATTTATACTTACAGACCTACTTCTGAGCGTAGAATGGTTGTTTGCCGAGTTTGTGCGAATGCGAGGGACATTTATCATTGCCTGAGATGAATCAGTACATTCGTATTACGTAAAATCAACATCGTTAAAATACGCTGGTATTGTTTGAGTCCAATATCGACATTTAACAGGTGCACGACTGTTTTAAAATGGAAGTAATCATTTTTCCCTTTTAATATTCCAGTACATTAAATTATTTAAATCTACAGGGTGTCTCAAATCGGTGGCGATTGAAGGGTTAAAATCCGTTTGAGAAATATACGGAGAAATGTCAATTACATATTCTCAAGGTTAATAATTGTTAAGAAAAATCAAATGGTTATTGGCCAGCTTTATGGAGATTTTGGCAGCGCATTTTTTTAGTTCATTAGTTCATAGGCATAGGTATCGTTAGAAGAAGAAGAAGAAGTAACGTGAAAAATATGCAATAATAAATTTATGTGGTAGTAGGTTTTTTAACTCCTAAGTGAATTCTACCCAGATTGATGGGAAAAGCTCAGAAAACCTGTATATTTTCATAAGTTTTAATAATATTCGTGTTGGCCACCTGTTGGGTGAAGAAAATGGCCAATATGGCCATCTGGTGGTTGAGGACCATTTGAGCGCTGTCAATTTTTATACAGGATTTGCTAATATGGATATTATAAAATAAATGATAAAAGTTAGAACTGTAGCGTACATAAAACACACCAGGTAAATTAGATAACCCCCACACCAAAGCCAAGGCTGCACAGACAGGGGTTACACAGTTGAAAAAAACGCGGACACACAACTAAACCCTTCGACTTTGTCAGAATCAAAACCGGAATTTGAACCCGGGAGTCAATAGGCAGTAAACCAGCTATATTTGTCACTTATCGCTCTAGCCCACTGCGCTACCGAGCCCGGTAGCGCATTTACAACGCATATGCCTATTTGGTAGTGAAGATCGAACTTATCAAAAACATATGTAATTAAAAAATCGAAGCGACTTCCATTTGTGTCAATGCATAACATTATCCAAGAAATGAACTACCCATTTCTACACTTCTTGGTAATTTTGAGGAGTTGCGAACTAGTTAACGAGTCAATTCTTCGAAAGTACTAATTTCGAATTTATGAATTTTTGATTTTATATATCCCCATAATGAAAAATCAAATGGGTTGAGGTCTGGCGAACTTGCTGACAAGTGAATAGATGCGTCTACTACTCTACCAATCCACATTTCTGAAAAATAAGTACAATTATTTAAGCATTTGCTTAAATTACCTTCTGCTATTCTTGTAAAATGCGGACGAGCGTCATCGTGCATAAAAACTTTCTTTATATTCTGTTAATTGGGACATCCCTAAGAATTTGAAGTAAGTGATTGTCTAAAAGTTGTACTACACATTGCTCCATTCAATGTACCTACCCTGAAAATTTAAATATGCCCACAAAATGATTTCTCAATCTGGCCGCCCAAACAGTTATTTAATCCCCTTCTGATTTTTTCGGCTGACCTAAAGTGCGATTTCAAGATCTCACACGATATTGATACACTAGAATAACGTTAAGAAGACCTGGGAGTGAGTCTATTTCGACGCAGAACCACCGCATGAGAAAATCGCATTCTCATTATTAATGTGAGAAAGAACTTTGTAATTTCGGAGCAAACTCTCTGAAATCGATGAGCAGAAGTTAGGCTAACATCCCATCGTCCATTGCGACATACATTATTATCAACAACTAAGCGAAAATATAAAATGGAGTGGGCACAACAAAGACTCTTAGAAGAAACTCCCTAAGATGACATTATCTTTACCGACGCATCACGATAGTCGACATCTCCGTGTGTATCTAAATCCAGGAACTCTCATATTGCCACGATATATCCAGCCAGTAGTTCCTTTTTTAGGACTTGGAGTAATGGTATGGGGTGGAATTTCTCTTGGATGGAGAACAGACCTTTATGAGTTCGATGAACCAGTAAAGGGCCAAATTTATAGGGAAGAAATCATCATGAGGTATGTTTTATACCGTCGAAATGAAATCGTTGTTGAAAATTTAATTGGATGATAAAGCTTGTCCTCATAGAGCGGATGTTGTGATTAATGCCTTCCAGGACTTGGAAATCAACCGATTACCTCCACATTCCTCGGACCTTAATTCAATTGAGCACGTGTGGGATTTCCTCCAAAGATGCTTTAACAACCACATGCCTGGGCCTATAACCGTTTTGGAGCTTCGGGGGACGCTGTCAGCTTTGTGGGAGGAATTACCAGAGCAGCATATCGACAACTGCATTTTGAGCATGCCTAGAAGGTGCCAGGCAGTGATTGATGCGAGAGGACATGGAGAGTTACTAGGACATGAAATTAGGGCTACAAGAAGTTATTGATTATTTTAATTTTTTTTTAAATTTTCTGTTACAGGGCAATATTTTTACTTTAACGTTATTTTTTTAAATGAAATTCATAAAGTAAATCAAATTTATTAATTAGTTTATTAACTAGGAATTAAATGAAACATGTGACACCACCCGGGGGTGGTATCGTGGAGGAAGGTCCGAAGCTCCAAGAAAATTAGATTTATGGTTGCAATACAAGTTTATTGAGGTAATAGAGAATACAGAGATAGACAGAAGTATATGTATATGTATAGTAGAGTCCAAACATATGTCTATAAGTGTCTAACCACATGGGACCGGGAGCGTCGAGGGGCACACTTACGTACTTGCACGGTCCATGCGCAGGACGCATGCGATAGTATAGGTATTGTTCAAGTGTGACGGCAATATCTGATCCCTCGACCGTGCGTGTGTCGCGGGGCACGGTCCCATCATTCACACTCGAGACGCGTGCGCCGGTGTATCCACGGACCACTAATTGTCTTCGTAGCGTCCCGCGGTACTAATTTACAAGAATCGCAACCCACGCTCCCACGGTCCACAACCAGGACGCGTGAAGAGGCAGAAAGACAATAGCGAGTCCCACGCTCCAACGATCCAACCAGGATGCACAGGAGGCGGAAGAAGCGGCGCAACCGTAAATAGATATACACGTATTCCAGGGACGACTGTTCCTATTGATTCAATCCCCAAGGATGTAAAGAAGACAGTCGAAGGGAGAAACGAGATATACCTAGATATGCTGGCCTCTATTATAGTTCCACTACTATTGCGATCCACGCCAAAAATGCAGAAGACGTAGTAGGTGAATGCTATTGTCTATAGTAAACGCAGCACGGTATCCAAAGTCCACCCGACTTGTATGTACGACGTCCGGCGTGGAAGGTCCGTACTCCAGCAACCCAATGCAAAGGTGCACTGAGCAGGTGAAAGGCGAATGACCGCTCAGCGTTTACTAGGACTCCAATGATCTAATCCCCAAGAATACGCGGAGGTAGGTAGTAAAACTTCGAGAGCGTACCGCCGGTGAGTGACCTCTTTTAAAGTCTACCAGAGCTCCAGTGATCCAACCAGGATGCGAGGAGGCAAGTAGTAAGACTCGGAAGAGAACTTCCGTTCCGACCTGAGGGCTCGAGTTTTACTTTGTTCGAACGGGGTGGCCGCGACCTGGGGGACCGGGATACCTGCTCAGGGGACGTAGGCGTATGATCCATAGGGAATGTCATCGGTGGCGCCCCGCACAGGGTTAGTACAGAACGCTTTGATACTAACTGGATGGGTTGTTACAAATGTATAAATTTTTTTAGTTCAAAGTATATTTTATTGCGATATCTCTATTCAGTTTTGAGTAGTTCACGTTAAATATAATAATAATAACACCACATGAAATTACAACCCCCTTTATCCCTGAAGGTCTGGAATGACCTTGTGTGGGAGAGGGCTACACATTTAGAGACAATGGACACACACCCAATATCCGAGTATACTACGATTAATCTCTCTCACAGAAAAATCCCAGTTCCTCGACCGGGAATTGAACCCGAGACCCCGAAGTTTCGAGGCAAGTACGTTACCCCTAGACCACGGAGCCATGATGGAACAGTTTTGAACAATGAGAATACTTTAAACGTTTTAGAAAGGTTGGTCAATAATAGTGATCACTCTGTATATACATAGGTAATTGATGTGTCGTGGAGACACTACCATACATTAATATTCTTATTTTTATTGGATGTTTCGTTCGCAACTGGTTCGTAACTACCTGGGAAATATAATTCGGATCATTATTTTTATTTGACGGATTGGTAATTTTTTTAAAATTTTGCTAATAATAAATTATTATTCTTCATAGCTACTATGAATGCATAATTGAAATTTTGTGGAGACACCTTATTTATAATGCGGTTAAAGTGGACAGTCATAAGGAAGAGCATTCAAAGTTAATAGCAATAGAATTAATTTAAAATCTGCACCCTGATGATCTCAAATCGTAGGAAAAAAAAAATTAAATTGTATATACAACTAATAAAAATATCATTTCCGCAATTCCTGCCATATGCGTGATTTTCAAGAGCTGCAAATGACTATAGCAATTTGCGAATACCCACGTGTTTTCACTGTTTAATTTAACAAAAAAAATTGCACGTCTTGCAATTTCTTGGGTTATAAATCCAAGGCAACTCGGTTATCAATCAAGTGAATATGTTTCCATGTAATTTGTCTGGAGCGCTCTATTATTGTAATTAAATAAATTGTCTAGTAATATTTTGTTTCCGGTGAGGGAAACAATGTAACGTTATGTAACGTTATATGGTATGGTGCATGGCGATGAGTATTTCACTTACGTTTTACTACGTGTAGCGCCGGTGTAACCAACTAAATTAGTAATTTCGTAAATTAGTTCCCCTGAAACCAACACCCGTTGGTTATAACCCATTACCTAACAGAATCCGTGCTTACTTGACCACTGTGTTATTAGATTACTCGAGAATAACATGTTTGTGTTTATTTTTAAAAATCTTTAAAGTTTTATAAAGAAATGCATTTGATTTACAGAAACTTGCAAATCTTGTTGCTGCTGTATTCTTGCACAACAGCAACTGCCAATACAGAACTTCTGTAAAATTTGGTACCCAAAATGTAAGTATTTATGTTAAAGCAGTAAACAAAAGTTGAATACCACGTAACTATGACCCATTGGGTAATGTTCGTTTTGTAGCCACAATTAATAAATAGGAGAAATTATACTGGCGGACAAAAAAATATATTTTTTTGTAACATATACCTGAATACCATATCGCACTGGAATAAAGCCTTGTGAATACAGAAATGACAAGCAAAAAAATGTAATACGTAACGTTTCTTGTTACATTAATAAAACATAACAAACAGGAATAATATACTGCTAATTGTTAATTTTATTAATCTATTTATTGCTACATATCAGTGATGCATATGACATATATTAGGCTTAAATAGATATATCTACAAAGATAGAGAATAATTTTTGAAAAACATATGCTCAGTTAATTTTTTTCTTTTATGCGAGGTCAAATCGTCTCGCTTTAAAAACCAACAATAATCACTAAGCCTGGCCAAGCGATGGTAGATTCAGGGTCGGGCGCAATACCAATGCCATCGCGCGCTTGTTTACGATGACGATGACACGACACACTTCAGTTGTTATCTGTCGGTCGATGCATAGAGTACTAATAAATAATAAATAATGTTGAGCGTAAAGAGTAGAAAACGACCGTACGCTGATAAAGTGAATGAATTTATCGGTGAATTTCCGGATTTATTCTATGATGGATGTAAAATAATTTGTAAAGTTTGTGATCAATACTTAATGTGCTGGAATAAATACGGCTGCAAAATTCATGTCAATAGTAACCGGCATAAAAATAAAAAAAATGACGTGTCTTCTTTCGACCCTCAGTTTATGTTTGATTTACTGTTAATGCTGATTGTCTGTGATGTTATCCTGCGCATATTGGATAAACCAGCATTTCGGGAGTTCTGGAATAAATACAGTCCCCAGGTGAATTTACCAAGTCGTTCATCGTTACGTAGATATGTACCAAGTGTTCGTGAAGACACTGTAAATACGATGAAATGTGCATTAAAAAGTACACGGCTGTGGTTATGTGTTGACGAGACGACAGATTGTAAAAAATAATCTATTTTAAATGTTATAGTACGTGATGCGACAATGCGTTTGGTGGGCCGTTTTCTTCAAAGAGACGATTGTAAGTTTTTACATGTTACGTGTAAAGTGCATGCGTTCCATCTTGTAGCAGAAACGATTCGAAAATGTTTTCCAGGAGTAGATGCATTAATAGCAAATACAAAAAAAATATTTCTCAAATCTCCTAAACGGCTTCGAGCATTTCACACACTGTGTCCTGGTATTCCGGAACCACCAGAGCCGATTCTTACACGTTGGGGAACGTGGTTGAAGGCAGCTTTTTATTATGCTGAATATTTTCAACAAATAAAAGCTGCGATACTACAGTTCAACCCTAACGAGGCTGCAGCTATTAAGGAAAGCCAGACAAGCTTTCAAGATGTTTCCCTTGAAACAGATTTAAAAACTATTTATAACAATTATAGAGGACTACATGACGCAATAGAAAAATTGCAAAATACTTCGTTGTCGTTAGTGGAATCGCTGCAAATAGTGGACGACGTAAATACACAGCTACAGACTATAAATGACGCAAAAAATACGCCCGTTATTGAAAAATTCGAGAGTGTATTACGGAACGATCTTAATTTTACCAAATTAAGACAAATTTGTGATGGTGCATCTACAGCTGCGTTAAGTGAGTTCACAGAGTGTTTACTTATGCCTGTATTACTTCCGTAGATGTCGAACGGTCTTTTTCAAAATACAAACATATTTTTTCACCACAGCGAACATCGCTTACTGAGACAACTGTAGAAACATATCTGATGCTACACAGTTATTATAGAAGTGCTCCAGTTAGTGATAACGACAACCAAGTTACTTCATAAATCTGCTTAAGAAGGTGAGTTTTGTACATATTTTTATAAAGTGTACCAGTATTAATAAAATTTATTTCTATTTATTTTATTTATTTATTTATTTATTATTACTTATCACTTAGATATACAATGTACATGTGTGAACTTCATTTAACAGTTTAATAATAATGTGCAGCACTAAGCATACAAAATATAAGAAAATACATAAAAAAGAATTTAAAGCGAACGAAATAGTACAAAGACATGCATCACAGTATATAAAATATTTTTGTTTTTATTATTGTACTTGTTCAAGTATTATGATATGATGCATACCCAGTACGTCTCTGTAGGATTAATGACCTTGGCCAGGCTTAATAATTACCTATCATGGCTGGATCACATCATCCTTGATAATGAATTTCCATTATCCTGATATATTGATGAAATATTTCTTCACGCTCGTCGCTTACCGTACCTAAATTTTTAAGAAAAAAACAAATGAGAATACAGAAAGTGAATTTTTATTGAAGACACACGGCAATCAAGCGGTTCATACGAATCTAATAGTTCGCTTACTAGTTGCTTATAGTTCTCATCCTTCTTGTTTCTTAAAAATTCCCTTACTATGCTTACAAATCAGTTCCAAAATTTCAGTTCCTGTATGTTGAGTGTTTCTTTAAAATCTGAATCGTCACGCAATTTTCTAATTTGAGGACCAATAAAAATGCCTTCTTTAAGTTTGGCGTCACTGAATTGGGGAAAAGTTCTCTCACAATCAGTTGTGTAATTTTCTCATTTATATCGCTTATCTCATTTCTCATTTGTCTTATTTGCCTCATTTGTCTCATTGTGTCTCAGTTTTCTCAGTTGTCTCATTTGTCTCAATTATCTCATTTGTCTCATTTATCCCATTTATCTTGTTTATCATATTTTTTACCTTATTTATTTCGTTTATTTTGTTGATTTTAGTTATTTTATATAAATAAATGTAATTGTCATTTTCATGATATTTTTTCTTTTTCTTTATAAACCGTTAAATTATTATACTATGTATTTCTATCTGATCTAGTAGCCATGATTTTGACATAAACTTCGAATAATTGAAAGTAGTATCATAGTTTAATTAAATCACGTTTGAGTATATCTCAAAAATGTATAAATAACCGTTTAATTACAAAAAAGTTAACATCAGTAATAGGATCGGAAAAATACGGTGTCAGATAATACAAAAAATTGTAATATTTAAAAAAAAATGCTTAAAAAAATGTTATTTTGACCTAATTTAATCAAATAAATAATATCTAAAGTTTACAGGAACCATTTAAAGTGACCTCCCAGTACATCTATGCATTTCTGTTGACAATTTTTCGAATGATCTACTGATATTTTTTAAGATATCTACAGTAATATTCTGAAAAACTTATTCTTTCATATTTTCTCTTACATTTATAGGAGTTTTATACACTTGATCCTTAACATAGCCCACGAAAAGAAGTCCAGTTTGGTCAAACCAGGGCTTTTGACAGGCCAACTAGGAAGTCCTCTTCTTCCTACCCAACCATTTGGAATAGCGTAATTTGAATGCTCGTGAAAAGCTGCATGGTGCACAGTTGCCCCATCATGTAGGTACCACATTATCTCCCTATAATATTCTTGGTGACATCCGCTAGTAATTCTTCCAAATTATCTTGCAAAAGTTCCAAATAAATTTGACTATTCACACGTCCATCAAAAAATGTGGTCCTATCACATAATCCTCAACAATTCCTCCCCAAACATACAACGACTATCTTGTTTGGATATTTGTTCATGCAATATAAGGATTGATTGTGACGTACTAATGAAAATTTAACAAGTAAATTTTTACAAAATGTTACTTCATCGGTATTATCAATCAGTTCCTACATTAGTTAAACGTGTTTTTTTGCAGGATTCGATGGACTGAAGATCGGCTAATATCGTTTTCTCTTGCAAATTCTCTTATACTGCGATGAGGATCTACAGGCACGCACAAAAGTATGACTTTTTCGTTTTCTTCATTTACTAAATTCTGTTCGTTCCTTTTGCTCAGATCCCACTTTCCTCGTATTGTCAGATCGTTCTATTAACCTCTGGAATAATTATTTAGAGGGCTGTCTTCTTTACTGATATCGCTCCTTATACATTCGAGTTGATAGCACCCAGAACATAAACGATATCTACTACTTCTTCTTTCGAAAATTATTGAAAAGTGCGAATTTTAAACAAATCTATAACTTAAGATAAGTGTAAATACCAAAATACGTTGTCACAATAATTACAATTAAACGTCAGTAAGATAAGAAAATATCTGCTGTTGCCAGCACATCACTTTCTTATACCAGTATATATCATCCTGATCTAAAAAAATCATTCTATTTAATTCTTCACTTACCTCAATTAAATTTTAATAGCGTACCTTAATATGTTTCATTAAAATTTTTAAGTAATTAATTTATCAGCTCCGTTCGATACTGTCCATAAGAATTCATGTCATATATTTTAATAATTTCTTCTTATTGACATTGACATTTTTGTAACTAAATTAGACATTTCAAATGTTAAACTGCCAAATTTATTTATTTTATGAGGTCAAATGTGTAAAAAAATTCAGTTTACATCAGCCTTATTTAGGTACTTGGAAAATATATTTTATTTGCTTGATATAGTGAACATGATTTATAGTCTTTCATCAAGAATATATATTTTTTTAAAGACAAATACAAACAAATTTGGGTCTAGTGGACCTCCTTTTAGGTATCCAATTTTGCACATCACCGAATTTATCATTGTCTTTGGCCTTTAGAACATGTGTACCAAATTTGAAAGTTTTCTTTATTTTTTTCCCCGAAATTGTACCTTTCTTCTTCTTTTATTCATTATGTCTCTTCTGGTGGTACCACATTCACCAAATTTAATGTGTCACCTAAAATGTTAACATCTTAATTGCCAAATTTGGGAAGTCTCCCATTAGTATTTTTTGAGTTTTCGTGGCCACACTCATACACACGAACCGACGTACATCATTCGGAAAATAGTCAGAATGGATTCAGGAGGGTTCAAAACGTTAATATCAATCAAAATCTCGAGGTAGAAAAAACCACGAATTAATTTGTTAAACCTTGTTCCGGCCAGAATTTTCAAAAAGTGACCTCGAAGATACTCCGCTGTAGCCCACCGTGTATATTTCAAAATATTTTTAAAATGTGCGACTTTTGACGCAATACCTCTTCCATTGAAAAATAATTTTATAAAGTCTTCTAATTGGGCTTTTCCTCATTATTGGGACACTGTATTTTCTAATAAAATTAATGGTATCATTACTATTATTAATACTGGAAACCCACCTCTTGTCTGTGGTGATCCAAAACTGATTCTATCGTTTTTCTAGAAGACCTAATGAGCCTGTCTGTGTCACCGTTATTTTTAATATTTTTTGCTATTCCAACTACATTTGCCACAAATTAATTATCGAAGAAACTGTACATATCCCACTCTTAATATTCTACAGGAACTAATGTCAGTTTGTTAATTCTTGTAATAAGTTCACTAACTTATTGCCACATTAAAAAATTGTAGGAGTATGGTCCGTTTTGGCCAATCTGTAGGTAGTAAATAATGTCATATATTTTGATACTACGAGAAAGGATGCACTTTGAATTAATTATTGCCACATAATTATACAAAAAAAACATAATTGATAATTTAATCATAAATTCAGTATTATGTTACTATATATCTGAACCTGTTACAATGTTATAATTATTTAAACGGGAAACTCAAGTAAGTGTACAACTGTCTTAGAAACCTGTGTATAGACTATGATTATAATTATAATTGAGACAGGTGTTGCCTTTTCGAAATGATTAAAAATATTGGAAATATTAGCGAGAAAGTGTATTAACACTAATATAGGAAATGATAATTATTTCATTAGTTAATTATTAAAATAATATAGGGTGTCTCAAAAACATACACTAAACTACTGATAGTGACAATACTATGAAAAGATGTTGGATCAGGTGACGCTTGTTGCTGAGATACAGGGTGATATTAAAGTTTATTTTTCAGTTTTTTTTAAATAATTCAGAAACGGATTGAACTAATTATTTGAAATTTTTGTTGCCTAGGACCCAGTTTTTTCTTTTTTTGAAGAATAACCTAGTTTTTTGAGGAATAAGGATCCTTCATAAGTACGCGTGCAGACCCTAGAATCCGCCCCACTCAGGCCAATTTGCACATTGTGCTTGAGTGACTTCCCTAAAAGAGGCCAGCTTCCTCTACAAAAGAGAGCTGCTATTCCAGGATAGATCCCATAACTCATTCGGCTCGCTAAATTGCTTTCCGTGATCTCTGTCTTAATGCTCCCAATGATGCACAATTATATAAAATATGAGTGGAGGTTTCTTCCTCCAGTCATCCGACAAACAATCCTTTTTCACTCTCATTGTATGAAGATGATTATTTAGAGGATAGTGTCCTGTTACCAGTCCTACTATCCATTACATTCGTTCTCTGTTGATCTTCAGTAAATACTTTATGGTAGATACGCTCGAAGGCCCCTTTAGGGGAATCTTGATTGTCTCATTCCAAGAGCTCAAGTCCAATGGTTGATAAAGTGTGTCATAGCCTAGTTTTGTAACTCTGATGCGATAAGACTTCTTGGTATGCAAAAAGTTGGTTCCGTGCCAGGAAAGAGGCCTCTCCCGCCAAACGGTCCGCTTCTTCTTTACCTTTTATGCTCATATATCTAATCCCCCATATATGTTTACTGAGTTATGTGCACACAATTCAGCCAGAATTGTTCGACAATTTAGTACCAACTTAGAGATCACCTTATTTGACTCAAGAGCTCTCAAAGCCGCCTGATTGTCACCACATATGTAAACATGCTTGTTAATAAAACCTCTGGTAAAATTTTCGTGTGCACATATTAAAATGGCATGGACCACACTTACATACTTATCTAAAGACACTGAAATACGAACTTTTGGTTTGCATCCATGTGTGCCAGCACCAGTTCCCTCCTGAGTCTTTGATACGTCTGTATACCATTCCAGATTCCAATTATCACGACTAGGGAACACAACTATATATGGAATAGTAAATTAGTACATTGGAAGGCATCGGTCATTTTCTGACTGGTTGACAAACTGGTCTCTCACCGGTTGAGCTAGAGCATTTGTATGCCCCAGCCCCTGACCTGTCATGTTCCACATTTTTGTTCTTCAGCAATCTGTGTTGCTTTCCTGGCTTCAAGTTGTACATCGATGTGCAGTGGTGTAAGGCCTACAATAACTTCAGTCGCAGCTATCCTCATTGTTCCTGTTATCCCTAAACAAGCTAATCTTTAAACTTGAAGGACCTAGTGGTAAGGTATATTTTGGTTATAAACAGACTTTATTAGTTTCACTAGGGGTGTGCCTGGGAACTGAGAGTTTCTTGAAGAAAATGTGTACGCCATAGATTTTTTTAAATTTTTTATATCGCAGATGTAAGGCCAGTTAAAACTTAAGTAAAATTTCTTCCGTGGAACTAACTTGTTCAATTTAGGCTCCAGTCGGAAGATAAATTTTCTTAAATTTCATTTAATAATTTGATAATAAAATAAAATTACTTAGGAACTAAATAAATGATTTTTTTTAGTTTGATTCACTAATTTGATAATAACAAAATAAGATTACTTAGAAACTATAGGAAATACTCAAAGTAACCGCCATCTAAATCAAAAATATACCGAAATAAAACTTCCTCTGCGGAATGAGGCTGAATAAGCTGAATTTTTGCAGAGACCTTCGTTTTGATATTTTAATGAAGCACAAAAAAAATCTCATATGCCTACCCTTGTGCGTCTTGAGATATCAAAGGTCAAAGGTCATGAAAATCGGTTTTTCGCGAAAATCTCGCTTCCAGTGCATCTGACGTCGTAAGAACTCATAACAAAACGTACGTAAAATGGTATTCTCTCCAATATTGCTCATATACATTTTTTTCGTACGACCAACCGTTTTCGAGATATAGCATGATAAAGCGGGAGCGCGCATTCGTAATAGGTAATACTGTATTATACTGCAGAGCTATAAATATAAAAGCACTTTTCTTAATCTGTTAGACTGAAAAATTAAATTCCCATTATTAAAGCCGTTAAAAATTTGTTTATTTATAAAAAAATATATAGTAAATAATTAATAACAAAAAATACATTCTTTTCCACACCACGCCTTATGTTTCCTTGCCTTCCTCCTCATCTTCGTCGGGTTCCACTAGCGCCTCGATCAACACATTATCTTCGTCAGACGCTTCCTCTATATCTGTTGGCTCTATGTCTGTTGGCAAAACCTCTTCAGGCTCAAGGTCACTGAAGTCTTCGATGTTTTGCAACTCTGTTGACGGGTTCAGGCATGCCTGTCCGTGACACTGACCACAAACTTTGGAGCATGGCAGCCCGACTTTTCTACACCCGCACTGCGCACCACACCCCTTTTTACAATTACAGAATATTGTATTTAATAGTTCGTCTGGAGCAGGTGACAGTAGTGTTGTTTTCGGCTGTAATATGTCGTTCTTTAAATCCCAACCCCATTCTTCGGGTTGTAGATTGTTCCCTAGCCAAATCTGTACTTGGTAGTAGACCCGATAAATATGCTGTCGAGCTGCTTCACTGGTAGGTGGAAGGGATGACAATTTAACAGGTCTATTAAGTCGTGTAGCCTTAATGAATTGGGTGTATCTAAATTTGTCAAGGTTCACTTCATCTATTGGAGCACCATACATAGCTAACAGAAAACGCTTTCCGTTCTGAAATACTGTATCTGGCGGGCAGTTTTCTGTTTGAAATATTTGAGCCGAGTGAGTCAAATCGGGATGTTTCTCAAACATTGTCATAACCTTAAGTTTTCCTTTGTTGAATAGTGCCGATGTAGTGTCGCATTCAGTGAGGGCATGCAAAAACAAAATATGTTCTTTGCAAAGACGATATTTGTCGAGACTTTTAGACGAATAAATTAGTGTTGATGTAGTCCCTTTGCCAATTTTCTTTAAGAAAATTTGTCGGTGATGTGACTGAGTTCGTCCTATTAAGAGAACAAGCAAATCGCGCTGCCGTTTTATCATGCTATATCTCGAAAACGGTTGGTCCTACGAAAAAAATGTATATGAACAATTTTGTAGAGAATACTATTTTACGTAAGTTTTGTTATGAGTTCTTATGACGTCAGATGCACTGGAAGCGAGATTTTCGCGAAAAACCGATTTTCATGACCTTTGGCCTTCGATATCTCAAGACTCACAAGGGTAGGAATATGAGATTTTTTTGTGCTTCATTGGAACATCAAAACGAAGGTCTCTGCAAAAATTCAGCTTGTTCGGCCTCATTCCGCAGATGGCCTTTATTTTTACCTTATTTCCCTGGAGTAGAAGGAATAATCAGAGCAGAAAATCGTCACGCGTGCAGAAAGGGCAGACGAATTAAAAACAAAATACATTAATTTAGTTTCTAAATTTATTTTATTAACAACTTATTAAATTAAATTTCAAAAAATTGCGTTTATCCCCTGGGAGCATTTTTATCGATCGAAGGTTTTCCATTTGGTAGATCAAACGTTTTTCTTGGAAAAAACTGAATAAGTGTGGTTTTTTTGTGGAAAGTCTGATGACTGATTGGGCTTATACCTATCGATTCGCAAACAATATGTTCAGATAAATGGGACAAATCGAAATGCAATTTGTTAATTTGCAAAACAAATTTAAAAAAATGCATTTATTTCTCTATATATCTCAATATGATGAGGAAACTGGGCCAAAATTCGAGTAATTCAGCGGAGTCGCAGAATGTGAACCCATGTAACGTATTAAATACACGTGAAACATACAAACGGATATTGCAGTACATCAAGTAGGTAAAAGATGACCGTATGTCGATATTTAACCCCCCATTCAGAAAGCGATACTAAAAAAATTGGGGAGACATTAAGGGGCCTAGTCGGGAAAAAGCTTCGGATAGCTGTGTCACTGTCTAGAAAGCTTTTATACGTGCGCCGCTGAATAATTTTGCTCTTGACTATACCTTCACTGGACGTTTTATTCACCGACTTCATTTTGGTGCGATTCCCGATAGAGGTAACACTTCCTTGCTTCATTTGTAGTGACAAAGATACTTATTTAGAAAATTCATTTTAACCAAATAGTACGGAATAAAAGTTTGAAACTTGCTGAGCATAATTATGAAGATTCATTCTAGAAGACATGTATGAATTTTACCGATTGATATCATAATTCAGGAGCTAATCACGTTCAAATTTCACGTATATTTACATTATAAATTTTCCCTACACAAAGTGAAAATTAATTAAAATAGATATACATGTACCCTCTAGTACACTTTCAACTACTGATCCTCCAAATTTGGTGTAATTTGACCAAGCCGTATGGAAGAAATAAATTTTGAAAAATTACCTTACAAACACTGCTTCGATTAGCCCTCTTAAAACGAAAAAATAAAAAGGGATAGCAGTAGACAAAATGACATACGCAACTGGCAATCATGTCGCAAATGTGATGGCCCGAATTCTAAATCCTGTTGTTCCATCGCCTGCATTTTTACTTACTAGGAAAAGAGTTGTAGCCGAAAATCCGAAAGCTGTACGGCACGGAATTGTAACCTCGTTGAAAGCCATGGGTATTACTAGTTCACAAGTATTAATTCTAGTGACTGTCGCTAGCACCTCTTGAACTACTTGATAGTTTACAAATATTGAAGGATATCCCCGCTATGCGGGTTAAAAATCCAGGGTATGCAAATTTATGTGATAACTCAAAACATACTAACGGGAGACTTCTTAAACTTGGCAGTTAAGATTTTCAACAACATTTTAGGTGACACATTAAATTTGGTGAATGTGGTACTACCAGAGGAGACATAATGAATGAAAGAAAAAACAGGTACAATTTCGGAAAAAAAATTAAAATTTTTTATTGCATTTCTGGACGAATTATAATGAAAAAACAACTTAAAAAAAATCTATCGCCATGTCTGTAGCAGCCACAGTTTTTGAGATAAAGCTTTCAAATTTGGTACACATGTTTTAAAGACCAAAGACAATGATAAATTCGATGATGAGTAAAATTGCCCAGCTGAACGGGGGGTTCACGGAACTCTAATTTGTTTGTATTTGCCCTTACAAAAAAAAATATTTTTGATGAAAGATTATAAATCATATCTACTATATCAAACCAATAAAATATATTTTCCAAGTACTTAAATAAAGCTGATGTAAACTGAAATTTTTTACACATTGGATCTCATAAAATGGGGTTAGGATAAATTTAACATTTCAAGATACTCTATTAAAGTTTAATAGAGGTAAGTGACGAATTAAATAGAATGATTTTTTTTTAGATCAGGATGATTTATACTGGTATAAGAAAGTTATGTGCTGGCCACATCAGATATTTTTATTTACTATAGCATTTTCGTAAATTTTGTATAGTAAAGGAATGCGGATTCAGTGGCTTGTATTCGTATGAAATAATAATATAATAATAAGGATGAAATAATTTGATTAAGAATATTTCAATAACCGCCCGGTATTCAAATAAATGGTCTTTCACTTTGATAAATTCCAAAGAAATTTTTTATTTTACTCTACAGATTTTACAGAAACACTATAATTGATAATAATTTTATTAAATGTAACATATCGAAGAATGTGGCTATCTAGAGAAATCATATGAAAATGTTTACAATGTTAATTATTATGGTCATTAATATAAGCTATTAAATTTGACATAAACTAACTAGTTTCCTTCCAGCGATAGCATACGGGATATGGAACATGATAATATGATTATTTTCAAAAATACCAACATGTAAATTGACCGAGTTTTAATCAATGTAATGGTGAGTGAGTCAATGATTGCATATACTATCCAAATCATATAGAAATGATCCAATAACGTTATTTAAATTATGAAGTACACGTTCCGTCTCTATTACCATTAAATAATTGATCTAGCCGGCATGCTTTGCTGGCCTGCCAATGATACACGTCCGTTTCTCGACTCTACAATGTTAATATTATTTCTTACAAGCTTACCAGGACTGGATTAGCGCGTGGTAAATAGGTGTAGATTTCAGATGCTTTAGTAAAAAACTAATCTAATATAATGAAGATTACAACTGTCCTAGCTTTCAAGTCTTGGTCATAAATTTGTTTCCTTCTTCCGATGTTTCAGTTGCAGTTCAAGTTACATCTTCACAATTTTTTGGAGATATATGCCAGGGTCATCACGCGAAAGGGTCCTTTTTGAAATAACTTGGTTATTTTTTAATCAAAAAACTAATTGCGTATCGTTTTTGACATATGTCATGTTATCTCAAAAAGTTTTTGAGATATTTGGATTATAGTATTAAAATATTGTTTTAACGTAGTTGCCCTTGAACAGAATAAGAAGAATTACCCATGACACATATCGATTTTGAGAAATATTTCAACATTTTGTTTATTATATTAGTTTAATAATTATATCCTAAAATTTATTTTTGTGACAAATATCTTTAGACTACATCTGAATGGGTGAACGTAAAAAAACATCAACAAAAGACGTTCAAAAAGTAAACTTCCATGAATATGATTATGTATTTAATTTAACAATTGCTCAAAATGTCTGCCTTTATTTTCAAAACAAAGTCTATAACATCGTTTCAAATTATTTAAAGAGTTTATAATCATGTTGTGTTCATTTAGGTGATTAATCCACGCAGTTACATGATTTTATATTTCTTCCAAAGTGCGTCAACGACTGCGGTAAACATTTGTTTTTAAGTATCCCCATAGGAATGTATCCAACGGTGCTAGGTCTGGGCTGTTTGCGGGCCAATGGGTCGTTCCATATTTTCCAAACCTTTTCTGATAAACGGTGTTCAAATAATTTCAATATCTAACATTTTGTCTATTAAATTTCCCACCAGTCGTAAACGTTGCTACGTCTGTCCACAAAACATTTCCTAAAAAATTGGGATCTCCATTCATTCTGTCTGCTATGCACTGACAAAATTCAAATCGATTATTAATTTGTTGTTTTTAAAGTCAACTATGTTTAACAAAATCATTAACGATGTTTTATTACTAAAATCTAAATATCTCAAACAGTTTTCAAGACAACATGACACGTTGATATTTTCGAATGGAGAAAAAATTAGGAAAATCAAATTGATCTAAAATATGCAGGGAGTTCTATTAAAAAAAAACAAAGTAAGACGTCATATTTCTTAAAAGCGATGCGCAATTGTTCTTTTGATTCAAAATTTGGATTCTGCGAAAAAAATTGTTAATCATGATCTTTACACTTTTTTGATAACTTCAAAAATAACCAAGTTATTTTAAAAAAAGGACATTTTCACGTGATGACCTTAATGATGACCATGTACACACAAAGCTGAAGCGGACGAATCGGTCCAGAGCGTAGTGTAGCAAGACCGAGTGTTACTGATTTGTGTGCCCATTGAACGCGTTCTACAAAGCGGATTTCTCAACTGCTTTTCTGGCAAGTCGACGAACAGTCACGATATGGACACAACAACACTACTCTTATTACTAGAACATTCCTTAATAAAAAAACGTCATTTTGGCACAACAATTCACAAAAAAAAGGTGTTGTCCAACAGAAGGTATAAATGTAAATGCGAATTTAAATAAAAATAAGAGATTTAATAATTCAACAGACTAAGCTAGAGATAAAAGAAATAATTTTATATGGAATGAAATGAAAATATAAGGCTAAAAATTTTTGCTAATTGTTGTTTTCTAACCTTACAAAAAACTTATCACATGTAAGTATAAAATGGATATGCAAAACTGAATAAAATTGTTTTTAATTTCCCTTTAAAATTAGTTGAGAAAAGTAAATGGTTAATATTTGATTTGCCTTTTTGACATAACATTTTAATATTTGCCTTTTAAATTAATTTTAAAAAATAGATAACTACTTAATATTTGAATTGCACAATATATATATATATATATATATATATATATATGTATATATGTATGTGTGTATATATATATATATATATATATATATATATATATATATATATATATATATATATATAAATAGTGGTGAGAGGTATGAAACTTCTCATATGGTCTGAATGCTACTATCCGACCGACATCCTAGATGTCTCTGTAGCGGATAGCGCCTTGCATCACAGCAAGTACCGAGAGCGGCGACCCCTAGCCCAGGTGGACTAAACTAATGTTATTAAATATGATTTGAAGGAAACAACTACTCAGCGGGCAAATACCCCGACCTGCATTGAATTACACCTTCAAATCATGATAGATCGATAGCCAATATCATTTGTCAATTCCTAACCAGACATAGATCGATTTCGAACTTATTTTTTCTCTTCAGTATGCCATAGGTTATGGAACAGACAAATGATAGTGGCCAACCTGCTAGTTATATACTAACTATGGTGAAGTGAATAGTGGTGAGAGGTATGAAACTTCTCATATGGTCTGAATGTTACTATCCGAATGATATTGGCTATCGATCTATCATGATTTGAAGGTCGGGGTATTTGCCCGCTGAGTAGTTGTTTCCTTCAAATCATATTTAATAATATATATATGTATATATGTATATATATATATATATATATATATATATATATATATATATATATATATATATATATATATATATATATACGTACACATATATATATATATATATATATATATATATATATATATATATATATATATATATATATATATATTTATTTATTTATTTGCTACTATAATAATCAACTTACATCAAACGTCATAACTGTGGTTTAGTGCCCTAAGGAGATCACTAGATAAGCGAGTTTTACGAAGCAGGTATATTATTACATAATCACAAAACACCTTGATCATCAATCAATGGAAGATTTTTACTCTCGTCATATGTACTGAGTATCTCTGTTTAAAATCTGACACAGAAAGATAAAATTTCGAATGTGACAGAAAAAGGAGGAGGAAGGTGGTAATAATAAAGATGGCACAATGTGATTGAATTAGTTGTCAAACTAAAGAATGTTTATAGAAACTCGTTATGGTTTTATATCACCCCTCGTGTCAAAATATAATGTATAGGTACTGGAATCGAGTTCCTCGATATTACTGCTCTTTTGTTTGCTTTTAATAGTTGAAATATCCGTATATTTTACCATCATGGATTTGTTTACATATTTTAAAACATTTTAATAAATTGAGGATGTTAACAAATAGTTAATAGTTTTGATCAATTTAACTTTTCCTTGCTACAAAATTTGAAAAAAATTAAACCCTAGGTTTGACAATTAATATAAACTTTTTTGAAAAAAAAAACGTTGTCAATATTCATAGATCCGTTAAAATTTGACACATTTATTTTAGTTCATTTTGGAGTTTTTCAAGATATATTATTACTTATTTGGGTAAAATTTAACACATATTAATAAACATCAATATTATAAAAGACGATTTCATTTAGTATTACCTTACTCTCTCCTATAAAATCATTGGTAGGGAGATCTTTCAAGTATTCTGGAAGCATATTAAACGATTTAATAGACGTACGATGTACGGGCTGTTGCGACTTTACCAACCGATGATAGGGATACTGTAGTGTATTAAGTATTAAGGTCAGTAAGTTCTTAACTATATGTTTGGAGATCGAGACGAAGTCGAGATCTCCAAAACATCCGAAACCAGTAAGGCACTTAATGACCGCAGTGCTTATGACGTTTTTTGCACGCACAAATATTGAATAAATTTAGTTAAAACTAAAAAATTTTATATTTTAAAAATATAAAACAAACAAGTCGCACACGAAAAAGTTTTCGCTTTGGGAATTCTGGTCTCAATCGTCACTTTTTTTGATTCATAACTTACCTCATAACTTACAAAAAGCTTAAGTTGTGGCAAAAATCTTATCTTGGAGAAATTTCTAATGACTGCAGATGTCACTTTGTAACGGTACATTTTTTTAATTAGTAATTTGTAACACATTCGTTATCAATTAACTAAAATGGTTTGAATTATACATTAAACTCCAGACTCGTTTAAAATAATTTTATTATTAATTACTGTATTACCCCTATGTAGTGACGCCACTGAGCGGATGACACGGTGCCGAGAAAAATTTAAACTACCGCGCCGATCGGATGTTTTTCGTGGAGTGTGGAGGACCTGGCTTTTAACCGCGATAGACGAGCAGACGCTGGGTAGCCACGGTCCAGAGCGGACCTGTATGTAGTGTGTGATCTGGATATGGATATGTTTCCGTACCTTGTTAAGTTGAATACTGATGTTGTTTTACGTTGGAGTTGTTATCTTGCCTTATCTTTCCGTTGTACGATGAACAGAATCACGTGAGCGATAGGTAATGTGGAGAAGTTGTTGCTACGGTGGTGTGATCGAGATGGAGCCGCTGAATATAGTACCTTGTTGCTGTGCCCTGGCAGATCTACGCTACCTTGCCTTTGTTTTTGGGCTATAGTTGTGATGTGTGATTGGAATCTTGGCAGTTCAGTGATGAGGAAATAAAATATAGTAGATGAACGAAACCCCAGGTAAGGTCTTCTGATTTTACTTAAATCTAGGTATCTAGTACAATTACGAGGTAAAGCCTATGTCAGCTTGGCGATGCCGGAAAATGGCAACTAAAACTTGTAATTAAAAGATTTGTAAATCTATTAGCGTTTTTGGTATGTGTGATTAAAATTATTTGACTTTCCGATGGTTTGTGGACGTAGTTACATATCTTTTCCTTTTTTTAAACTGTAACTGATGTTCTGATCAATTAGAACCTAACAAGACTAGTTAAGAAAGTGTACCATATTTAGTTTTAGGTCGTAAATTGTTGACGGTTTATTTTAATGTTTAGTATTAAGTTGTTAAAAAAAAGAATTTTCTAGTAGCTACGAACTTCCCCGCCCAAGAAACAGAGTCTCATTTTGTAGTTAAATTTAATAAATGTAACTTTAAAGTTAAAATTCGTTTTTTAATATCTTGATTTTAGTATTTAAAATAGCGAGAATAGTCGTTATAACTTGACAATAAATATTTAAAATTTCTATATTTATTGATTTACTTACCGCCTCCTAATCGGCAAGTAATCACTTACCGATCGCTAATTTGTAAACGTCGCTTACAAATGTCTCAACAAATTCAGTAAATGTGTCAAATTAACTGAGCATGCAAAAATATTATTTTTATTTTTGTGTTGACTGTGCTCATCGAGGCCCCAAATGTGGCACATGGGAACATGAAGACACTAATTGAGTACTGTGTACTGTACTTTCCAGCCTTATTTTAGTTCTTGTTCCTGATCTATCTCATCGTAGATCCAATTCCTTAGCTACGGAACGCTGATGAGGGGCAATAACTTCGAAACACGTGTCCGTAGCTGCATAATTGTTTCTTTTTGGGGAATATGGTACTAAACCTTCTTTGTTTTATTTTGAACCCCAATAAATCTATCTTGTTTTATTTTTAGTGTTATATGTGTGGTATTTTGAGTTTTTTGGATCGTAATTATATTTTTTCGCAAACAGTGGTAAATGTATGTACAGGGTCACTCCTAACATTATAAAATATTTAAAAAAAATTTGCAATGTTTTCATTATGATGCCGTAGCCAAAATTTGGATTGTTCTTCTTTATATTATAAAAACACTTTCGATTCTGAACAATTTTCCCAGAGTATAATGCCATAATGTAAGCTAAAAAATTTTAGTAATAAAATGTTGACTGTTTAAAATATAACAGTTCAATTTACTAGACAATGGAGCATTTTCATTGATCTAAGATTAAAGAGGAAAAGCTTGTATTTTCATAATGTATATTTTTTTTGTATTTTTGGTGCTGAAACATTATAAGATAGTCGTTTCAATTAAAAGTTAAAATTCAATTTCATGGAACACTGGCAAGATGGTACTTCTATTATTCTGTTATGATTCCTGTTTTAGCATTTTTGTTCTTGTATTTGTTTTAAAACATTCTAAAAGCACACAAACATGGAAAAGAAAATATATGGAAGGTAGATCAAATAGATCATCTGCTACATTGTTATAATAATAAAAAACAAAAAATGAGGTTATGGTCAAATATCAAATCTGGTACAATACCATACAACTGCAGATTATAAATTACACCAAAGGTAACTACATTTGGTGCCCTATTTGAATTTATGCTTAGTGAAGTCATGAAAATGTGACTTAATTTTTTTTTCAGTTGAAATGAGAAAATATATATAAAAAGACGCCTGTCTTATTTTTTATCTCAAGTTTTCGATTTTCAAATAAAAAAGAAAATGGGGAAATTACTCTATTTGTTGCATGCAGTTTAATTTGAAATCTATATAAATTAAATATCAAGCAACTTGTAGAATTGTATTTCACGTTTCCTGAAAATATAATTATTTAAGTTTTTTCGCCATTTATTTATAATTGATTTGACTGAACCCCTCTAATGATTGATTTAGTGCTTAGGAGTTTTTCCCATTAGATCAATGTGTTTTCGTAATATTTAAAAAAAATTATATCAGCAAACAGAATAGTGTTATTTGAAACTATATTAGGTGCAAAATCGTTAAAAAAACAGAAAGAATATCGGACTCAATGTATAACGCTGTGGTATTCCTGCGAGAATCCAAACGATATTTAAATATTACCCGAACTGTGTGACGATATTTTGATATTACCTCTTATTTTAATAAATTCTAAAAAGAATTTTAACTATATCCTCAAACATAACTGAACAAACGCAGTGGCACATTTTTGCAAATAAAAACGAAGATTTTGGACAAATAAAAATGAAAAAATTCACCACATATAAACACCACATAAAACTAACGAAGTCAAAGTGACCACTTAAAGTTTAGTGTGAGGAGAGCATCGTTAAAAATGGGCATATTTTTTGGCATAAATTAAAAAATCTCCATACCGCATTAACCTCAGTCAATCAAATTTCAGTAAGTGGTTTACAAGGGCACAATGGAAATACATTTGAATCATATAGTAGTTGCGTACTGCTCCCACAATAAAACCCATCAATACTTAAATCCGATCCTGACATTCCCATTGCCATCATAATATTTTAGTCTATGACTTAGAAATGTATCCGCTTTTTATAACTGGCATGTATCCATACACAGATTGGAATGTCCACTCTATATCTCGGGGACATAACCATGGACACACTACACAACGCGATGTCTACGACCGTAAATCGCCTCTTTCTTTCTTCCAGTCTCTATTTGGATACTTTTATAGCAAAAATATTAATCTAGTGTAGTGCAAAACGAGTTGTTTACAGATTACACCCGTTTGTCGAAAGTTGAACAGATTTATTATTATGTAGACCGATAGAAGATGATAATATTTCTGGTTTTACTTTTCCCAGTTACATATATAGTTATGCAATTGAGAGAAGTTTGTCCTTTGTAAAAACGTTTATACAAGGTGTATCAAAAGTAATTTGTTAATCTTCGGAAATTGTTAGAACATTTCAAAATAACACCAGTTTCTGATATAAACTTTTGCCGAAAACCTAACCGTTTTCGTGTAATAGCTATTCAAAGATGGCACGATGGAACCTCATTTTTTTAAAGATATCTGGAACTGCTGAATCAAGTACCCTCAAATTTAAGGTGATATTATTAATAAGGTATGAAAGGTATGAAGAATCGAAAGGCAAAAACCAGATGTGGTATGTTATATTTTTTTTCCTGTCGGTCATATTGGTTATCACTCAGTGAATAATATGAATATGAAATATATGCAAAAAGGACATTTGTTCAGAAAAGACAAACCTTTGATTTTGTGATATCAAATATCCAGTAGCATTACTGAGAAAAAGTTACAGTTAAAAAAACATCTTTTTCCTATATCTACTGCTATGAAAAAACTCCAATGGGCTCAAGTCCGGACACTTAACGGACCATTCTAATAACTTCTTCCTATTATTTTTCTGGAAACTCATCATCTAGTTATGTCCTAAATGAACTTAGGACATAACTATTATGTATGAATTGAAACTCTGTGGAGGAGTGCTGTTCTGTTGAAACAATAAACTTGTCAAAACCGTCATTATCCTGTGAGAATAAGGCCACACAAGCAAGTATTGTATTGTTTTGTAGAAGGTATCCATTAGCAGTTAGATTTCACGGATGAAATATGGGCCAATGATATACCGTTCAATAATACCCATCAAGACATTAATCTTCTGATGGTATTGAGTGTGATTCTGTTCCATATAGTGGACGTTATTCTTGACCAATATTGATAATTGTGACTAGTTATTGACCTAATGAGACAAGAGGAGGCCTCATTTAAAATGATTTTGCGCCCAGAAAGTACTTCTCTCTCCCAATGGAGAGTAGTGAGAACGAAGTAAGTGAGCAGTGCTGTAAAAATTGTAAAAACAGATTTCGGATGATAATCATATAGTCTGTGATGGTTTGTGTAATTCTGCTTTCCATGTGGCGTGTAGTGATTTAAAGAAAAGTTTACTTAAGTCGATAAAATCATACAACTCAATTAAATAGCTTTGTATGTATATAATGAATATACTACAAACCCTAGAATTCTTGCATTTATTGGAAACATTGTCACTAAGTTGTAAAAAAAAAAATTTTTGAATTATATACTAACCTAGAACATGAACGAAAAATTATGAATGATAAGGTAATTCAGATGTAGTGAGTAATACGTGTATCCCTTTGGTGGTCAGTGCCACTAACCCGTCAGACATCACTGATGTCTTAGTGACTGATGGCGACTTGTAAAGCGACTTCTAACCCTGGTAGGCTAAACTATATACTGATAGTGAGGAATTGACAAATGATCTTAGCTACCACACAAGACTTGCGGATTTAATTCAACACATGTCGGGGTTTTTTGTCCGCTGAGAAGTTGTTTCCCGTAAATCTTATTCAAAAACGATAATTGACTGTATAACTAGCTTTCCGACAAAAACAACATTGTACCTAGGAAATTTATCATTTACTAGTTCAACAAAATAATTCGCTATTTATTGAAGCATGTGATAAAAATTAAAGCCCTGTCGAATCTTGCAAACAAATTAAATCCTCTGCTAATCCTGCTAGATTGTCAATTGCCGTAAACCGAATAAGAACAACAAATAGTGGAGTAGTAATAAACTGTAAAAATTCAAAATCATTAAATAAATTTAAAGATACCATAACCTCACAATTAGACAGTCACTATGAACTAAAAACGTCAAAAAATATAAGTCTAAAAATAATTCTCTATGGTAGCAAAAAACCCGAGGGACCAATTGATGATGTCAAATTGGCAGATGACATAATAAAAGCTAATAAAATCCCATCTAATGACCAGGACTTCACGTTTAAAATAGTGAGACAAATTAATCACAATAGTCTAATTATTAATCTCATTGTATCTGTTGATGCCAAAATAAGGAAATTTATACTATCATTGGGCCATCTTTATGTAAATTGGAACCGCTGTCACATTGCAGATTCTTATCATGTAAGAAGATGCAACATATATTACAAATTTGACCATATTTCCACTGAGTGCAATAGCAAGTTGCCTGTATGCAATTTGTGCGTTGAAGGTCATGAATCTAAATTATATAGTTCCAATTTTAAGAAATGTGCTAACTGTATACAATAACTTTAAAACAGCATATGGTACACCATCCAGCAACATATATATTACGTGTCCATGCTATTTAAACAAACTTAACATGCTAAACAAATTAGAGTCTCTAAATAGTGTGTAGCAAT
Organism: Rhamnusium bicolor; assembly: GCA_029963845.1. Classification (NCBI taxonomy): domain Eukaryota; kingdom Metazoa; phylum Arthropoda; class Insecta; order Coleoptera; family Cerambycidae; genus Rhamnusium; species Rhamnusium bicolor. Next base: position 301,950 of record JANEYF010001046.1, read on the forward strand.
CAAAGTTACCGCCAAATAATTTCTGCGTAGTGCACCATAATCTTCAATGCAAAAAAAATAAAATTGAGGAAATTGAAGTACTTTTATTTCAACAAAACATTAATGTACGCCCCCAAAGAAAGAGTCCAGGAGATCTGGCGATTTTGGTGGCCACCTTAAGAGACCATGTGTTTCAATACAGCGATCTTAGAAATTTCGATCCAAATAATTTCGGACAATGCCTGCATTATGAGAGTATTGCAACAATATTTTTCAACAACGGGATTAAATCACATTGCAAAAAATTTTAATATATTGAAAATAAGTAACACTAAAAAATTTTGACAAAGACGTATTCCTACGTTTTACCTAGTCATGGAATAATAGAGACAAGCAGCTTTCAGGAGAAGCTCCGCGTAAGTTCCGGAAGTTTGTTTCTGTATTAAAGACCACGAACGAGCACCTAAATTACACATGCCGATTTACATAGAAGCCCCTCGTATTTACCTATTTTAAAAATATCAACGTGAATTACGTTGCTAATGTAACAACAGTTGGCCGGCACACACAAGTTGTATTCAGAGATCAGAGAGTACCGACTAAGAATGCCTTTGTGGCAAAATAATAAAACTCTCGACTGTTTTTAACTTTACTGCGAGATAGTTACAATGATGTTATTAACATAAGTATGCGCACGCGGTGCTATACTTTAGGCACGCCTTTCTTTGTGACTGACACTTGTAATTAAAATAAATATCTGTGTCCCCGTGTTTGCAGTGGCGCCCGGAACGAATGGACGACTACTGCCCCTGCGAACGCTAATTATGCAGGTTAATGTGTTTCAGTTGTTTGGCATCAGATAATAATAATATTTATTCACCAAATCAATACATTCTTATATTTACAGAATAATTTACCTAAGTAGGATTGGAGTTAGTAAACAAATAGGGAAACCCACAGAAGGTAATCCTTGGAGGTGGGTACATACAATTGAGTATTAAACTGGTTCTTTCTTAGAATATTATGGGAAAAAAAATACTTACTAGATGTAATTAGACATGATAACAAATTGTGTATTCTATGACAAAATTTAAATTTAAATTTGAAAAAGAAGAACAATACATAATGTTATTAAATATGATTTGAACGAAACAACTACTCAGCGAGTAAAGACTCCGACCTGCATTGGATTATACCTTCAAATCATGATAGATCGGTAGCCAATATCATTTGTCAATTCCTAACCAGACATAGACCGGTTTCGAACTTATTAGTTCTCCTCAGTATGCCATAGGTTATGGAACAGACAAATGATATTGGCCAACCTGCTAGTCATATACTGACTAAGGTAAATTGAGTAGTGGTGAGAGGTATGTGAAACTTCTCATATGGTCCAAATGCTACTATCCGACCGACTTCATAGATGTCTGTGGCGGATAGCGACTTGCGAAGCAAGTACCGAGAGCGGCGACCTCTAGCCCAGGTGGACTAAACTACTGTTATTAAATATGATTTGAACGAAACAACTACTCAGCGGACAAATACCCCGACGTGCATTGGATTATACCTTCAAATCGTGATAGATCGGTAGCCAATAAATAAATGTTACTATCCGACCGACATCATAGATGTCTCTGTGGCGGATAGCGACTTGCGACTCAATTTATCTTAGTCAGTATATGACTAGCAGGTTGCCCACTATCATTTGCCTGTTCCATAACCTATGGCATACTGAGGAGAACTAATAAGTTCGAAACCTGTCTATGACTAGTTGGGAATTGGCAAATGATATGTTTCTATTTTTATGGACGGGTTTTATTGCTGTAATTATAAATGCTGCAAGGCACTGGCCCGAGTTAAATGCCCAGTTGATTAAAAATGTTAATGGTTTAGAAATGTAAGTTGAAAAAAGTTTCAGAGTTTCAGATTTCAGATTGTCTATACCAAGCGCTTTATTAATTTTTAATTTATTGATAGTCTATTACCTCTTTTTTATTTGTTTCTGAAAGAAAAATTGATTGTGGTATATTAGTTCAAATGTTGGGCAGAATATTTTGTTTTTCTTTAATATTATCTGCTAATTGTTTTCCAATTCCTGTGAAGTGCTTGACAAAAACATTGGCAATTTTTCTCTTCGTTATTATATTATTGTCTGTATTCTTTATTTCACAAATTTCCAGTTTTATGTTTCTATTTTCAATAATTTCATTCATACAGTGCCATAGACTTGATGTTTTATTTTTATTTTCCTTAATTTTATTTTTGGTAATAAGTTATTTTAGCAGCTTTTATAGATCGTTTAATTTGTTTCTATATTTTTTATCTTTGCTTTTATTTTCATCTGTAGGATACTTTTTCATAATTTTAAAGAAATCATTTTTTTATATTTGTTGATTTCACTAATCCATTGGTTACCACGATTTTTTTTTTAGGTATTTAGTTTTTATTTTTATTTTTGTACAATTTGATACATTTCATCTTAGTTTTTCGATAAATAGATCTGTGGCATTATCAATATTACTACATGAATATACCTCTACCCAATTTTCTTTTTGTAATTCTGAAATTAATTTTTCATTATCTAGGTATTGTTTAGTATTATTTACAAAGTTAATAGTTCGTTTTCTTTCATGCTTAATAAGTTGTGTAATTATGGAAAAATGGTCCGTTGATATTGTCAAAACCAAATCACATCTAAAATGTCACATTTTAGATGTGATCTGGCTTTGAGACCAGAAATTAAATTTCAATATTCTCAATAATTATTGTAAAGTGTTTAGTGTTTTTTGTTTTTCTTTAAAAATTTTAAGTACAGAATTCCAATGTATCTAGTGATGTCCAGGAAAATATATCAAACAAGTAAGACGTCAAAAACCATAATTAACTTGTCCTGATGATGTTTATAATAATAAACGAAACGTCGACAAATTGAAAATTGGTTTTTGAAATTAACAATTTTGATCCCATCACCCACTACGTAGGCTTTAGTCAAAAAGTAATTATAGTATTTGCTGTATTTTTTCTAAATCGACCAATAATAATCTGATGATGCCATCTAACTCAGATCATTAATTTTCACTAGTTGGTGATCCCCAAAGCCAGCTTTCGCTGAAGTTAACACGGTAAGTAGATGATCTTAATATTTTTTTAACATCCAATCCGACTTGTCCAGTTGAATATTTTACCTATTTATTCATTTAATTGCTTCCAGCAGTCTAATTTTTGAACCAACCGCTTGTTTCTGACTTCTTCCAATAAGGTTTTAGTATCAAGAACATTTGGTTCTTAATATTCCCTCCTTTCTTGGAAATAAATTTGTGGTACAATATAAATGAAAATAAGCCTAAGAATAGAATAACTTACTACGGAGTGACACTTATCTCACAGGACATAAATTAGGATGTTTTTATTTTCAATAGGCCATTTTGCTTGTAGAAAGTGGCTTGGCTCCTCATTGTGTAGTTTTTGAAAAAATGCTGTTATATTATATTGTCAGGGAGAGAGTCATCAATGATAATTTTTTTCATAAGGCTTTTTTTTTGTTTTTTTCAAAAATGGAGGAAGAAAACTTCCATGTCGTTATTTGTCAAAAAGTCTTTTGTAATAAATAGAAAATAAATTTAATCATTTGCATAAAGCAAAATCGACGGCGACGGTCAAATTTTTTGTTCAGTACTGAGTGAGAAAATGCAATGTCTAAATAGTCGGAATCAAACATTTTTCCAAATTCCCACTCTCACAGTACCCGAAATTGCCAATACACACAGGGCATCGTTTTAGAAGATTTTCAGTTTTCAGTCAGTACTGAGGCTGCCATTTTAAAACTGACACACCACGGAGGTTGGATAAATAAAAAATTTTGCAAATCAAACTTTTATGGTTGAAAAGTCAGAAGAACCTCCATACATTAAAATCAATAATAATAAACTTCACAGAAATTAGACAACTCCCGAATCCAAAGCAGAAACTGTCTATAAGGGGGTTACGCATAGGAAAACGTTGATACAATTGTTTCCACCAACATTGCCATTGCCGGTGGCGGGAATTGAACTCACAGCTACGAAAAAAAAGGTTTTTATTCCTTCCACTTCTGCTGAGATAAATATTGATAATGTTAGTATAGTACGAGAAATCGGTATAGTAACTGGACGTGCGAAGTAAGGCGCTACATGATGGCGGGAAATGTCTAACATATGACATATTCCGTCTTTTACACCGCTTTATACCTGTTTATTTCCTGGTGTGTTTTTGAAAATAATTTAAGGAGATTATCGTGCTGCAGTGAGTAGTGTAATATATGGTAAGTGTAATATTATAAGTAATAATCATTTATATCTATTTATTTGCTGGTGTGGTTTTGAAAATAATTTAAGAAGGTTATCGTATTTAATGTAAAAATGTTTCGACCTTGGGAGGCCTCTACATCTACATCTTATTGTGTTTGTGAAAATGAAAGTGATAGTGATTACAGCGATAAAGAAAATCAAAGTTCATCAGTGTTTTCAGTAGGAAAAAATCGGCTACATTTGAACGACCAAGAGAAACAATTGTGCTTCAATGTTTACAATAATATTTTGAAGCGACGAGCTAATGACTCTAATTTGTATGATTTAGATGTACTAGGTGAAACAGCATCTCTAACTAACCTTCCTCATCCCACAGTAAACAAACTGGTGAAAGAACGTGCCCTTCTAAGAAAACAACAATCCGACATCGGTCAATCGAAAACTCTGAACCCATTGTTAACAAAACTTTTAATAACCTTAGTTTACGACGTGTATCAGAAAAATTAAATCCCAACCACTGATATGGTAGACAAGAACACTAAAAAGAAATGGATAATCATCTAAAATATACCTAAAGAACTTCAGAAACTTGGCTAATAAAAATTGGATTTAAATATCAAACTAATAACAAATTGATGGCGATTATAGAAAGCAGACGAATAGTGGATTGGCGAGATTCATATCTAGAAGAGATTAAAGAAGTTAAAAGGGAAAATAGACCAATTTGTTATCTAGATGAAACTTATTATGATACTCATGGCACCGTAAAAAAAGGATGGACTGATGGATCTAGGATGAAAATATCAACTAATCTCATTGCCTCCTAATAAAGGGACTCGGTTGATTACATTACACTGTGGATTGGTTGATGGATGAGTTGATAATGCATTGAAATTGTGCGGAAAAACATGGAAGACTGTAACTACAAGAACATGGAGGGAGAAATATTTGAGGAATGGTTTGAAAACACCCTTATTCCAAAATTAAAACCGAATAGCATTATTGTTTTTGACAATGCAAAGTATCATTCAGACAACTGTATAAAATTCCTAACAAAAGTTCTATTAAGCTGGAGTGTAAATTTTTTTAATGGAACATGGTCTCTATTATGAGGAAAATTATAATAAAGCATAACCCTTGGAAGTCCTGCAAACGAACAATTATGAGAAGAAGTATATTATAGACACTGTAGCGGAGAGATGTGGCCACAAATATTGAGATTACCGCCATATCTCTGTATTTTCAACCCGATTAAATTAATTTGTTGTAAATTGAAAAAAAATATCAGAAAAGGAAATAGTCTAAGCAATAGCGTGCAAATTCGACGATGAAATGTTACCGTCTGCCAGTCGCTAATCAAAAAGTCCATATGAGTACCATACCCCTTTCCTTTTTGAAATTTTTGGTATGGCGGCCGGATACGGAGGGGGGATCTTTTTTTTTTAATCAAATGGTTACCGATATTTGTTTGCATAGGTAGTTAGTATATGTACTCCACATACCCGAAGTACGTTGGCAGACAAAACTTCTGGTCGGCGCGCGGTAACCGGAAATTGGAAAACAAAAATTTTATTGTTCCCGGAACAACCTAGCGCAAAATGTTTGTTTTGGTGTGTACAGTACTGTACTATGGTGGCAGATATTTCTGTCGGTCGGTTTTTGAGCAATTTGCTATCAAAGTGGGGAAAAATGGATCAACATTTGAAATGTTGATAAAAAATAGTTAGAATTAAAAAAAAAACGTATGCCCAGCCTGCTTATGGTTCACAAGGCATTAAAAACCCTAACATTAGCTGGCAGACATTTTTGCCAAATTTAACCCCCAAAGCACCCCTGAAGTGGTAAAAAAAAACGCCCTTTGGATATGTTATTACAATAGAAAACACGAAAAACTTGAGCGTTTTTAAACCTTTAAGGGGTGATTTGGGGGTTACATTTGGCAAAAAATGTCTGACAACCAAAGGTAGGGTTTTTTAGTGCCTTTTGAACAATAAGCTGGCTGGGTAGACGTTTTTTTTAATTTTAACTATTTTTTATCAACATTTCAAATTCTGATCAATTTTTCGCCGCTTTTATGGCAAATTGCTCAAAAAACCGACCGAAGAAATATCTGCCACTATAGTACAGTACTGTACACACCGAAACAAACATTTTGCGTTAGGTTTGGTCCGGTAACTAAAAACTTTTATAGATATAAATTGACGGAGTAGTAAGAATATTATTTACTTTAAAGGTACTCTTACAACTTTCAAGAGGTTTTACATTAAATATTAGGCGTATGAGTTTCTTTTGGCCAATAAATACGCGGTCCCTTTCTGAGGCCGTACCCCAATACAATATGCTGAAATTTATGTGTGAGTAGGCAGGGAATAGTAAACAGTTAGACGTCCATTTTGTTAAAAATAGTTTTTCATTGGTAGTATAGCAAAGTACACTTCTCTCTCTATCAATTTCAGTTACCCAAGATAAGTTTGCATATAAAGTAACTCCCAGGAAATTGGATTTAGTACAGAATGTTAAATTGTCTGAGACTACAGGTTTTCTAATGAAATAATTAATATACTTTGTTTTAGTTGTATTTATAATTAATTTGTTACGGTCGCACCATGCAGTAAATTCGTCTATAATGCATTCAATTTTTGTGTCTCTATATCAGGGTCTGTGACTGTCATAGTCGTATCATCTGCATACATTGTGACTGAGTCGTTTTTAAGTAGTCTGGTATATAATTTAAATAGAGTAAAAAAAGTAGTGGCCCTAGTGCCGACCCTTGAGGTACTCCCGTTGAAACAGTACATTCTCTAGAATAGTGGGAACCAACTTTTACCATTATTTTACGTTCTGCTAAGTAGGAATAAATCCACTGCAATATATTTCCATGAATGCCGAGATTAGAAAGTTTGGCCAGAACATAATCGGCGTCCACCATGTCAGAAGTCTTAGAGAGGTCGAATTGGATCACTGCTGCATATCTACCTTAATTTATTATAAATTTGAACGAGGATAGTAGTTCATCTGAAAATTAAGAAGAGGGTGAGAAGGGCGAGAATCCAGAGGAAGAAGCGATATGAGGTGAGGCTAAGTGAAGCGATGTGACGTGAAGAAGTGAATTTTCTGATATCAACTGTATTATTTATTTCCGTTTTTGTGCTTTCGTAGTTCAAGGTGTTATTATTTATTAATTTTTTTTTCATTTTGACAAAAATGCGTCTTTCTGATTTTATTATTAGTAATAACTTTACTATTAGAATTTATTTTTAGTGTATTTATTGAGAAAAATATTTATTTCCATCACTATTTTGAGTGTATTTTTTGTTTTTAAAGGTTTCTTGTTAAATAATTTCTTTATCTTATACTAATATTCCATACCCATCCTTTACTGGCAAGAAATGCTCATACCTCCTCGCGGTTCTTGCTAGGTAGTAACAACTTATATTAAGCGAACTTGAATCCTGCAACTCCTGTATGTGTAGTCAATATTTTAAATTTAATACTTTTATTTCAAGTTAATACTTTTTTCTACAATTGGTAAATTGTTGCTAGCTAAACTGAGCACAAAAACTTACATTGAAAAAGTAAACGAGCGAGCAATACAGATAAATCCGGCTCTGCGTTCTGTAGCGTCTTACTCCGCACGTCCCGTCACTATACCGATTTCTCGTACTATAATAGTACCATGATTTATTAGGTAATCAGTGATAAAAATGTTTGATATATCAAATTTCTTTATTGCACAATGTTCAAGGAAAGGTCTAATTTACACAAATAAAAATGTTTTAAAATGGCCTAGGTCTTATTCAAGTCGTAGAAAAAAATATATTAATAAAATTTAATAAAAAGTTTTAATACAAATTCTATTTTCTTTAAGCGACTCTAAAACAGTGCTTGGTCAGTTTTAACTTAAATTGTGTTACGTGCACTATATAATCACGTAATTTCTCCATGTAAAAAAATCACGTACGTCACTGTGTTGATAAAGCTGGCGAGGGTGGAATAGAATTCTGTTCTGTAAACCTTGGGGCGGTACGCTCATTTTCTAGGGTTGTCAGTACACTCACATATTAACCTACGCTTTTGTTGTACGTATGAATTTATTCATGTAAAAGTAAACTATTGACGGACCAACAACAACTGTACATGTTCTGTTGCGGTAACGTTTAAAATATACGTTTGTTACGGTAATTTGTATAAAATATAACAACATTATCATATTCCAGACAAGACATAAGTATGTTTCTGAAGCGCAGAGAAACGTAACTTGGTTCTTTTCTTAACTGAATGCTTTACTACCTCAAACAAGATAAGATGAAATAGTATGAATATGTTATTCCCTTGGGATTTAAAATCGCCATGAAAACCAATGAACGATATAAACTTAATGTAACCTCAACATTTTTGTTATGTCAAATTTTAATAGTGGAAGGAATAAAAAATTAACAATCAAATGTATTAACCGTAAAATGTAATTTATTTCAAGTTAAGGTTAATATTAATATGGTAATTTTCACAGTTCATAATATTTGATAATTTGTAGTAATAGTAGTAATAATTTATTAAATCCAGTAGACCATTACAAATGGCATAAAATAAGTCATTAGATACAAATAGAATACAGTTAAGTTAAAATAATACATTGAGTAATTTAGAACATTTAAAAAACTGTATATATATATATATATATAGATATATATATATATATATATATATATATATATATATATATATATATATATATATATATATATATATATATATATATATATATATATATATATATATATATTATTAAATATGATTTGAAGGAAACAACTACTCAGCGGGCAAATACCCCGACCTGCATTCGAATTACACCTTCAAATCATGATAGATCGATAGCCAATATCATTTGTCAATTCCTAACCAGACATAGATCGATTTCGAACTTATTTGTTCTCTTCAGTATGCCATAGGTTATGGAACAGACAAATGATAGTGGCCAACCTGCTAGTTATATACCAACTAAGGTGAAGTGAATAGTGGTGAGAGGTATGGAAACTTCTCATATGGTCTGAATGCTACTATCCGACCGACATCCTAGATGTCTCTGTGGCCGATAGCGACTTGCATCACAGCAAGTACCGAGAGCGGCGACTCCTAGCCCAGGTGGACTAAACTAATGTTATTAAATATGATTTGAAGGAAACAACTACTCAGCGGGCAAATACCCCGACCTTCGCATTGAATTACACCTTCAAATCATGATAGATGATCATGATTTGAAGGTGTAATTCAATGCATATATATATATATATATATATATATATATATATATATACGAATTGCGCTCGCCCCGATACCTCCTAAAATATTTGGAATAGAAAATTGAAATTTCGAGGGCTTATTATATGACTAAAATGCCATCTTTTCAATAAAAAAATCAAGTTTGGTGCACATCCGGTTTGACCGGAAATGCCCACAACTTTCGATTTTTAAATGAAACACCCTATATATTTTTACATTTTTGGAATCTAGAGGAAATTTTGAATACAATACATCCATTGTGGTCACTTTTTGATAAACATTAAAAATTTTATTAAAAAATCTATTTCTGAATCCAGAGTGCTGTGGTGCCCAAAATATATTGTTTTATTACATTCAATGGCTACTATGATTTTTTCAATGTTATTAGGTTACCAGATTTTAAACAGAAATGTGTCATTTTAGTTTCCAAAGCCCACTAATCTATTAGCTGCATGTCTCTAAAAGCTTGGTTGCATTGTATTTTGGCTGAAATTTCAAATATTTCTGAGCGGATTTTCAAAATTTTGGTATCATTAGATTCGTATGAAAATGGGGGTATTTAAAAATGTTGGTGGACGATTAACTTCCCATTTAAAAAAACCAAGTTAGTGGGTAAAAAATCACATTTAAAAATTTTAAACGCCTCTAGACAATTAAGTAATGCAATCATATTGCTCTTTTTATTTTTATAGTAACGTAGCACACAAACTAAAATATATTTTGGGCACCACAGCACTCTGGATTCAGAAATAGATTTTTTAATAAAATTTTTAATGTTTATCAAAAAGTGACCAAAATGGATGTATTGTATTCAAAGTTTCCTCTAGATTCCAAAAATGTAAAAAATATATAGGGTGTTTTATTTAAAAATCGAAAGTTGTGGGCATTTCCGGTCAAACCGGATGTGCACCAAACTTTAGTTTCTGTTACTTGCTTAATGCTTTTTCCATCATTTTTTATTGAATGACTTTCATTCATTATTTTCATTCTGAGAGTAAAATTAATAAAAAGTAACAAATTTTAATTAAACCATGTTGTAAATTTATTTAGCATAATTTGGGGTTTATTTATGACTTCGTGATTCGTATTCGTAGCTGTTATCGTCAACAATCATCACCAAGCTATTGAACTAATCTGTACAGGGTAAGTCATTAACAAATAAGAGAAACAAGAAAGGCCCTAGAACTGACCTCTGCGGATCTCCACATGAGTTTTGAATTGTGTCTTGATTTACTTTTTGAATTTCAACAAGTTGTTTACGTCCTGATAGATATGAGGTCAATAGCTTGTTAATGTTGCTTCTAAGACCATATAAAGTTGAGATATATATATATATATATATATATATATATATATATATATATATATATATATATATATATATATATATATATATATATATTATATATATATATATATATATATATATATATATATATATATATAATATAAATTTTCTTTTTCAATATTATTGATATATTTGAAAATATAATCGGTTTAAAACACAAAATCAAGGATTTACGAAATTAGCTTTAAGGACAGTAATCAGAAGTATATTGGACAAACTAGACGATCAGTTCAAACTAGATTCAAAGAGCATATGACTCATCTCAATTATGGTAAAAGAGATCTCTAGGTGGTTGCCCAACATGCGTTTGAGAATAACCATAATACAGATAGTAGCAATTTAAGATTAATTAAGGTATAACAAATACTAGACAGCTGGATGCATTTGAAAGCTTGCAAATTATAAAATTAGTATGAATAGTGACAGAGTGCCAATCCCATATAGTCCGCTATTGGTTAGTGAGTCACTGCTCACCGAACTATAAAAATAGTTTAGGTATAAATGGGTTACAATGTTATGTTGGCATAAGGTTAGTTTTAATCATCGCCAGATGATGCCAACTTGGTTGGAGAAACACGCATCAAGTGCAGTATACGGTGTTTTGTTGTTTTGAGGAAAACCACGTCAGTGTTAACTTCACATCAAAGGTTCCAACCCACTTCACGATGAAAAAGTTATAAATAAACTGCTCGTTTAAGTCTGTTTACTGAAAAAATTATTAGCGCATGAACAAAAAAGTTGCGGGCACAATAGGGAACTAATATGTAAACATGTTTTTACCGTATACATTTTATCTCTTTACTCATGAAATTCATTACCCTCATATAAATAATCGAGTCAACCAAGTTGGGAGTTCTGTAGTTATTTAAAAGAAACAAGCCGGGGGGTTTCCACCTACAAGGGGGACTGTTAATCCGTAGGGTGCATTCTACGGCGGGAGTTATAAAGAATGGACCATAGAGTAACTGGAGATTCTATGGCTCAAAATATGAAGACTCAACCAAACATACTCAAGTAAAATAATGTGCTTGATTAATGAGATACAGGTGTTGAAATAAGATAATCTCTAGTTACTCTATGGCCCATTCTTTTACAACTCACTCTGTTTATATTTTATCTAAATCTGTTGTTTTGACCTCAGAAATCTATGGTCAACCGTTGTTCATGTATTTCCAAGATACTCTGTATATTGTAATAATTATGAACGTCTCCAAATAGGTATATTTTATTAAATATGATTTGAACGAGACAACTACTAAGCGGGCAAATACCCCGACCTGCATTGGATTATACCTTCAAATCATGATAGATCAGTAGCCAATATCACTTGTCAATTCCTAACCAGAGATAGACTGGTTTCGAACTTATTAGTTCTCCTCAGTATGCCATAGGTTATGGAACAGACAAATGATAGTGGCCAACCTGCTAGTCATATACTGACTAAGGTAAATTGGCTACCGATCTAACATGATTTGAACGTATAATCCAATGCAGATCGGGTTATTTGCCCGCTGAGTAGTTGTTTCGTTCAAATCACAATTAATAACAGTAGTTTAGTCCACCTGGGCTTAGAGGTCGTCGCGATCCGCTACAGAGATATCTATGATGCCGGTCGGATAGTAGCATTTGGACCATATGAGAAGTTTCACATACCTCTCACCACTACTCAGGTATATTTTATTTGTTTATGTCGATAACATTTACGTAGAACCACAAAATCAGAGAATTTATGGTAAACTATTTAGTTATACAAATTTAATTTGATCAATTTTCATTTTAGCGTTGGTAACCACTTTGTTCAAAAAATGTTTTGTTGATGTACACAAATTATTAGATAAATAAAGACACCATACTCAGTTATGTGCTAAGTATATTATTTAGGCTTACACTTTTCCTCGGCATTTTATATACATAAAATAAGTGTCAACAAAACGTTCGATTTGTTTATAAATAAATTTTCAATAACAAAAAATTAATAACGGTGATATTTTATCATATATATACCTACCAGTTGGACCACCATAGGTCATTTACATATACAACAAATCCACAATAAATTTATTTGTAGTAAACGTGTGTAAAGTTGCAAATGTCATCGTCACACCTGTATGCCACATAGTTATTCATTCTATTTGCCAGTAAATTCGCTGTAAAATCCCAGCAATCCTTCAGATTATTCATAATGACTTATCTCAACTTTACACCATGTGTGTGATCTACAGCTATTCTAAATTATTGCAACGATATGCCATAGCGGGACCACACAGCTTGTTCCTCATTCTAATGCTCGACAATTTATACACGCCTAATTATATTGAATTGAATGCAACGTTACACCGATAAAATGTATGCTTTTTTCACTTCGTTATTAAAAGACACGATTAGATAGGCGATGCAAACAAGATAGTGAACTTCTATTCCTTGTTAATGTTTGGCTACACTTACCATTATAATAGAGTGTTGTGGTTGTCGATACAAATTGCAGCCTTACATATCATCACTACATCGCAACGGAAGCATTTAGCAGTTTTAAATTTCTTATGTTGAAGTAGCGGCTCCTGAATAAATGTTGTAAAGCTGTTGTACTACTAAACAGATGAGGAAATGTTAGAAAAGTATACAGTTATTGTGATATTTTGTTTTTATAAATTCACGTTTAGTCTAAATATGACACCGTACCTTTAAGAGAAATAAGATAACTGACAATAGTGGAAATGCTATGGGCAACATTGGCAAATGCTTATATCCTGCGTATAACTGCAAATTCGTATCTCGCTCTTGTCATAATTAATTATCGCCCGCATATGCCAAGCGTATTTACATTTTACGTGCAATTTTTCCTCACTCTGCCTAACAGTTATAAGTCATATGTGGTCGAGTCGATATACGTCTCTTTGTTTTATATTCTACATCTCTCTGTATCGCTAGAGCTTCTCCATATATACAGCATCCAAGAAGCACCCATCATGTGGGAAAAATATTTGTCTGAGGAAAACATCGATTGCGGAGAACGTTTCCGCTTGTTATGAGGAGAGACCGCGTCTCAGGTAGCCATTCCAGTTACGGACTTACGTACAACTCTCGTACAAGTAATAAAATGAGAATAAATATTGTGAAACGCAATGGTACACGATTTTTTTAGGAATTAATTAATACCCGTCTTTCATGTTATTTTATTGTATATTACTATTAGGCTATTTGACTCTTATCTTTAAATTGTCTTAAAATGTTCATGTCGTAATATTAGTCCACAGGAATTTTTATTTCGCTTAAATGAAATCGCTTTATAGGATAAAATAGAATTGAAAATTTCAAACATGTAAATTGGCTCGAAAATATGAGCCGCCATGTCCCTATCTACTGTGACGTCATTCTTATAGTAAACAAACAAGCGTAGGTAACGCTCGGTATCGTATTTTTTTTTATTTATCATATAAAATAATGAGTTCCGATCATTATACCTACGTAGTGTTTGGTGCCGAACTGCAAGAGTGCAAGTGTAAATACACCACAAAAGTTATTTATAAAAATGCCAGATGATATTGAAATGAGAAACACTTGGTTATAACTTGCCAGGAGAGACCCAAAATTATTATCGTATAAAGGTATACTGTATTTTTGTGTGGATCACTTTGATGTAAGTACTATTTTGTCTTATGCTTACAATAGCTTTTGAACTTTACAACTTAAGTAAATAAGTGAAGTCTTTCACATATCTGTTATGTTTTTAATTTTGAGGTTATGTTGAAGATTGTCTAATAAATAATATTCTAATTACTAACAATATATACACTTTTACAAACATAAGTACCTAGTTAGCTTTAAAATTAAAACTAAGCAAATATTGCATTCTTAGATAGATATTTTAATGTTTCTAAATTCGGCAGAAGAGAAATCGGGTTAATCGCAAAAGAATTTAACCTCATTATTTTTGGCAAATTCGTACTGCCTGCTTTTAAAATTTCGCCCTTCATGATTAATTATTATAAACTTGAAAAAACAACACGAAATCAGTCTAAATAATTCACAATCATGATAAAATAACTATAGGTTTTGCTTTACTACAATAGTGACGTCACTTTTAAAACCATCATGGCGGGTAGCATTTTATGACATGTCGTTCACACACTAAAAATTGGCATTTTTAAAATTGAAATAATAAATCAACCGCGTGTTTTTGTAATAGGAACCGATAATTTCTGGTTTCTTATTCAATAAATTATCGTAACACATAATTTAATAATTCATTTTTTATAGTGTCAAACACCCTAATCTTTGCAAAGTACAATATATTTATGTACTCGCATAACTAATCGACACAGTGAAGAAACAAAAAACTGTATTTTAAATGTAGGTGCCATCAAGTTACAAATATAAACTGTAATATCTTCCTTTAAATGTATAAAATTAACAATTAATTACTTAAAAAAGCCAAAATAAATTGTTCTTAATTAAATCCATATAAATTAACTAACACTACATAACAAAGCGCTAAATTAAATGTAGGATTTGTTCGATCATAAAAGGTCTGTTATGAATTTAAAACGCCTATAATATCTCACAGTTCAAATAAATAAGCATGCAGACATACATGTAAGACAGAACCCCCCACCAGTTACATACATTAGAATTGAAGACCTGCCCGAAAACATCGTTCCACCAACTGGCGCACTAGTTACAAAAACGTCGGGCACAATATTATGGCCCAGTAGCGCCATGCTACAGGGGTAATACAACATATTTTTCGAAAATGTTTTAATCGAGTTTGGAGTTTAAGGTATACTCGAACCATTTTATTTAATTTACAACGAATGCGATCCAAATTAATTATTAATTATTAAAATAACATTTGTAGCGAGCGTAGTATGAGAATTTTACTACATGTTACACTAAATAGCCACTACAATAATTTTTCTTCAGAGTTTTGTCACTGAACTGAAGAACACTTTCCTCCCCTCTTGCTTTTTTGTGACATTTTTCAAAATCGAAGCTCAGTAGATCACTAAAGAAAGGTTTTGAAATGAATAAGTCTACTATACTCTATACCTTTACTAATTGATCCGAATAAATCAGAACAAGTTGAAACTTGCATACATGAGTATTCAAACTGCAAAAGCGAGACATATGTTTGACCTAGCGCTTTCAATTATTTTCTATCTATTTTTTTGCATTTTACGTGTAAAAACAAATGCATTTTTCACGAAGGCCTCAGAAGCCTGAGTTATGTACATTTGGGATAGTAACAATAAAATATGTTTTTATTACTCATAACGTGCTTTTAAGGTATTCTAGTTTTGACAAACTTTTATTCAAGCTTAGTTTGAGGTATTTCTAGGAGAGCATTTATAAGAAAGTTTTGTATGAATGACAAAACAAAATATATCTTGCTGGGTCTCAGAGGCCCGAACTATGTATCATACGGTCAATTAATAAAATTTATCCCACGATACGTTCTCTTTGGACGATGTATAAATGTGGAGAAGCTCTAGTGACACAGCGAGATGTAGAATAAAAAATAGAAACACGTATCTCGGCTTTGCCACACATGGCTTGTAACTGTAAGGCAAGGAGCGGGGGAAATATCACATACAGTTTATAATACTCTTGGCATATGCAGGCGTTAATTAATCGTAAAGCAGGAATTTGTAGTTTACATTTTTGTGAAAAAATCAACTAACTCAAAAAGGGCAGACTTATGATGTGAAAATTGTAATTTGGTGGTAATTGTAATTTTCACAGGTAAGTAAACAAAACAGATCAGGGTCAGCATAATGCGTGAATGCGAAAGTGTGAAAGCTCAAAAATGACTGAAATGAATGTTAGTTTTACAAAAAAAAAACGTTTGTTTCCATTTGAACAGTAAAATATCCACATTTTATTAAAAAAGATACTTATACAAAAGTATTTATTTTAACTTGAACGGAATGTTCATTCTTAGTTAGCTACAAACTGTAGATGTTTTATAGTCTGTTGATATTTTTTTAATTCAATTTTAAAGGTTGTTATTAAAAAATGTGTTTATTTTCAGATTTTCCGAGAATCTGGTAAGAAGAGACAGTTAGCTGAAAGCTCTCAAAATGAAAAATGTCAGTAAGTGGCACTACGTGTGTTCAGAACACTTAAAAAAGGGATTATACTCTTGAAATGTCTGGATTAAAAGTTTTGAAAATCAGTACTGTTCTATTTTTCCTGGCAACACTATCACCAGGTTCGTCACCCGTACTGTCCAGGTTATTAGAGAATTATATTAAAAATTAATAATATATTGAGTAATCACTCATTCATACCTCATGAAATAATACCAAGTAGATACCTACAAAGCATCAACTGTTTTGTTGATATGTTACTTTTATCGCAGTGTTGTAGGTTTGTATATTAAAAAGAGATCTCACTTGTTTCAGCATTGAAGATTATATTCCTTCGCCACCATTAGTACCCGAGATAGCAAGGTATGATAAATTTAAATATACAGTGCAGTGATCAAAAAAATTTTTGGATAACTACACGTTACATTTAAATAACTTCAAAATATCTACAATTTGATGTGCCGGACATGGCCGTTGCTTAAAATATTATTTAAATTTAACATAACTATCGTGGGTACTAATGGTGGCGAAGGAATTAAATCTTCAATGCTGAAACACAAGAGATTTATTTGAAATATACTCACCACTGCAATAAAAGTAACATATCAACAAAACAGTTGATGCTCTGTAGGTACCTATCTACTTGACATTATTTCATTAATTATGAATGAGTGACTACTTAATATATTATTAATATTCAATATAATTCTCTACTAACCAGGACAATACGTGTGACGAAGTTGGTGCCAGTATTACAGGGGAAAAAATGGAACAGCATTGATTTTCAACACTTTTAATCCAGATCTTATAATATTATAATCACTCTTTTTCTTAAGTGTTCTGAACACACGTAGTGCCACTTACTGGCATTTTCCATTTTGAGAGCTTTCAGCCAACTTTCTCTTCCTTCCAGATTCTCGGGAAATCTGAAAATGAGTACATTTTATAATACCAACCTTAAAATTGATTTAAAAAAATATCAATTGACTTTGAAACATCTACAGTTTGTGAGCAACCTTAAGAATGAAACTTCCATTGAAGCTAAAATAAATGTTTTTGTATAAGTATCTTTTTTGATAAAATGTGGATTTTTTTACTGTTCAAATGGAATTAAATATTGTTGTTTTTTGTAAAGCTATCATTAATTTTAGTTATTCTGTTATTGAGCTTTCACACTTTCGCATTATGCCGGCCCTGACTTGTTTTGTTTACTTACCTGTGAAAAGATAAACAACCCCGTCGTTTTCTCTCTTTGACTGACACTACACACTTATTAGTTATTGCTTCTCAATAAGTATTTATAAATAAATTTTTTATAACTAAAAATCGATTATTACACAATCACAGTAACAAATAGCAAAACTTTAAAAACCACTTAAAAACACAGATTGAAATGACAAATATCGTCTTACAGATCATTATTTGTTATCTAGATGGTGATAGATCGGACATCGATCGGGTTTCTTCGTGCCGTGTTAATGATTCTGACCAATAGGAATAAAACCAGCGATAATATTTACGTATCTCGCGTGGGATGTAGATGAATCGAACAACTTTTTATCATCTAGTATTATTAATCTGAGGTTTTTTCGCATATATTTAGTTTTTCTCTCATTTCTAACCCTATGTAATACTCAATTTTGGTAAGTTTTTGTCAAAAATATATATACCACATCTTTAATATTTTCTTTCGAAATTTTCTTCCCAATCACGATAAACTACTCCATCCAAAAAAATTACACAACAATTATTCGTAGATATAAAAAATGTTGTACTAGAGAATGCAAAGCTTTATTTGTGTTCTATAATAATTCTTGTGTATTTCACCATTTTATGGTACCTATCCTTTTTGCATAATTTTACCGTTAGCCTTTTCCCTCTCCAAACCACATTGACTTACAATTTACAATACAGTGTTAATTAATTTTATTAGCGCAATCCAGTGGTAAAGCATTTCATATCCCGACAGAAGAAAAATTATAGTAAACAGATAGAATTATGTAAGATATGGGGAGGCAAAGGCCGTGCAATGTGGAAATAAGTATAGTTTATATCTGTTTGTGTCAAGTTGGAGAGTTAGGACTGTTTTAAAAGTGAAGTTATGGCCTTGCATAGTTGTCTTAATAAATTTGTTCCACCCATGCTCACACTTCGCTAAAATTACATATTCATTCATAACACATGCAGTTTACATCTCTCTTTAGATTCTGGTTTCTCATGCCTTGTCTGTTAATTTTTCTAGTGACTTTTTTAGAAATAAAATGAAAACGAAATAAAATATCAGATGGTGTTTTATTATGTACATATTCACCTTCACATCAACGATGAGCTACTAGAAATATATCGTGTGGTCCTTATAAAACGGTACCCCCCTCCCCCTTATATCATTAATTTATTTGTAAACGTATTTTAATGTATTTTAAAAAAAATCTGACATTTTATTTGCTATTTCCACATAGAAAAAATAAAAAAATAGTTATTGGGTATTACATAAGTATCCCTTCAAGCCTAACACGATAATAATAATAAGTACGTATAGATTTTTATATTTCAATCATTTAATATTTTTTTAATCTCAATGTTATTTTTGCTTCTAATGCTGAGAATACTGTTATTTAATTCAATGCAATTCTTGCTTCTAGATTGAGTAGTTGTTTTAATAGTTTCTACGATAAAATGTATTAGAAGTGTTGTGTTTGATTCAGTATCTACCTGAAATTTCTAGTGGCGCATCAGATAAGATTGACAATATAAAGTATAAAACACCATAGATATTTAGTATTGTTCTCATGCTAGGTTTGAAGGGATGCCTGTGTAATACCCATTAATTATTTTATTTTTTTCTAGAAATGTTTTAATGCTTGAATGTAAATTTTATATAATTTTTCGCATAGATTGCCAATCTAAAAAACTAATGCAGAACATCAGATAGCCTTTTTAGTAAAGCTCGAGCGGAGGTAGCTTTTATTCGAACATAATATTATATTTTAAACACCTCTTGAAACATTCCCAAACAACAGAAAAACAGAAATTTATACAACATGATAAAGTGAATTGTATTTCATTTTAAAATGTTAATGCGTAAACTAGTTTTGTCGGAAAACGTATGACAAAAAACAAAATAGTTATAATTTAAAAACAAATTAAGCTCCTCTTCTTGGTAAAAGTTAAAATATAGAGTGGAATGAAAAATAATATTAACTGAAAATTTTTTGCTAATTATCATTTACTAACTTTTTACAAATCTTATCACAGATAAGTATAACATATATCTTTTTAAACAATTATTTTCCCGGCTATTTGCCAAAACGCTGAAACTTGGATTACAAAAAAAGATGATATGCACATTATGTTCAGTACAACTGACTCAATAATGTTATTTTAAATTTCAACTATTCTGTCTAGTAAAACCAAAAATAAACAAAACACAAGGTACTCACCAGTTGACACTCACTTTAAAAAACTTTAAAATATCTACCGACACGTGTTTCTGCTTGCATTGCGTCATCAGGGTAGCCAGCACATTTAAAGAATCCAAAGTAAGGAAACTTGTAAACCTTAATGTAATAAACATTAATGGCTTCAGAGAACAGAATAATTGAAATTATATAGTGGAAATACCCCTTAGGGTCGAATAAAATAATTTAAAAACAAATTAAGCTCCTCTTCTTGGTAAAAGTTAAAATATAGAGTGGAATGACAAATAATATTAACTGAAAATTTTTTGCTAATTATTATTTACTAACTTTTACAAATCTTATCACAGATAAGTGTAACATATATCTTTTCAAACAATTATTTTCCCGGCTATTTGCCAAAACGCTGAAACTTGGGTTACAAAAAAGATAATATGCACATTATGTTCAGTACAACTGACTCAATAATGTTATTTTTAATTTCAACTATTCTGTCTAGTAAAACCAAAAATAAACAAAACACAAGCACCAGTAAAATAATTTTATTCGACCTTAAGAGGTATTTCCACTATATAATTTCAATTATTCTTTTCTCTGAAGCCATTAATGTTTATTCCAGTAAGGTTTACAAGTTTCCTTACTTTGGATTCTTTAAATGTGCTGGCTACCCTGATGACGCAATGCAAGCAGAAACACGTGTCGGTAGATATTTTAAAGTTTCTTTAAAGTGAGTGTCAACTGGTGAGGAGGAAAGCCCTTATTAAATGCTACAAATAATTTATCGCTGTTCATTATTCGTTTTTACAGTATTTACGGCAAATTACGCTGGCTCCGCTGAGACTGGCAGTTGTGACGTCACATCGTAGCACAGAGGTCTTGTTTTTAGATATAATGCCTTTAGGCCAAATTCAATGGTAGCTGATACAACGTGTATAATAAAAGTTATAAATGTTTTGATACTATGGTAACACAATAAACATAAACAATAATGAATTATAGTTTACTTACCACCCTAAGGCAATAAGTTGCATTGGCTTGATATTAGGACCATATTTTATATATTTATTTACACCATTCAACGGGAAACCATTTACAAAATGGCAATTACAAAAATATAATACAAAATATTTTAGAAAGACAAAATTCAAAAACAATATTACATAGAGTTTTAAAAACATAACTTTAAACTTAATTCTAAAATGTATACACACATGCACACATACATATATACATATATACATACATACCTACATACACACATATCCATTTAGGTACATATCTATAATTAAAATGTGTAAATTTAATTAAGAGAGAAAATTGTTTTATAATTTTTTAACTGTGGCTACATTGCAGAAGAAATTATCAAGAATATGTTGGTGTTCATTATAATTATTGCATATTTGATGTTGTAACGAAATTGCAAGCCATTTCATTCCAGTTTGCCGTTTTCTGTGAAGAATTGTTTCTGCCAGTCTAGTCCAGATGGCGCCACTGATTTTTACTGGAACAGTTGGTTTTGTAGATTTTTGCACTTATAAAAATTGCCTAAATATTTATTTGTCTTTATTGCTCATACTGTACTCTCAAATGTTTGTCTCTTTCCAAAGTATAATCGAGTTTAGGTAACAGAACACTACGATTCTACTTCCTTCTTACTAGTGTAGCATTCTGAAGACAACACCTGTAGTTCAGCGGTCTGGTAAAATTTATTTATATTGTTTTCTGTTATTATTGTGCAATTTTATGATCATCATTATTTAAAAAGTTGCTATATTGATTTAACGTACCTTTGAGGTAATTTTTATAATAATATTGTACCGTATTTATCTTAATTTACGCCATGGGCGAATTTGTTTATCGGTGATCAGTTCACATTGGTTGTTCTTTGGAACAGCCATCATTAATATGGATCAGTATCGATTTATCGTGCCTTGTTGGCAATTTATCTAGTATCCCTCTGATACTGTAATAATTTTTGTGCTAATTTAAACGGTTATTGTAAGTCTTAGATTTACCCGGTAACGAATGTCGTCATTTTGTATCAGAATTAGTTATTTTCTGTCTTTGTCTGTTGATGTTTTAGATCACTTGGTTACGTTAGTAGCTCTGTGAAGTATAGAGAGTGGTGACTGGTGACATTTGGAGTTTGGTACTTCTTTTGGAGGAAACCTATTTGTTTATAACCTTTGTGAGACTTACCTAATGTGGTGCGTTTGTTTTATGGTGGATCATTTTATACCAATGCATATATTTACCAACCAGACCTCTGGAGCATAAGGTTTTTCTAAATTTAAAAAATATCGAGTGCCTACTTGAACGTTTACTTAGTATTTAGTTAGAAACGCTGCTTTAGTATAGCCTTGCCCAGTTCTCTGGCAAAGATAGCTGCCTAGTTATATGGCAATTGATTAACTTTCAATTATCTGAAGCAAACATATAGTCAAGCTATATATTTTTATTTGACTTTATCTGAAATTCGTTATTACTCTCTATGAGGAACTAATAAATAATTGAACTTAACGTTACCTTTAATTTGACAATTATCAAATTGTTTTATATTTAGCAAACTTTTATTTACGTTATCTTTCTATTTGTCTATCTGTATACAGACATTCTAAATTCTATTTTCTTGAGGATTACCTTCTTTTAGTAAAAATATATTAAAATCGGGCAGATATTGTTTCTGCCTGCTTGAGCATAATCTAGTGGTTTTCCTTTGGTTTTTTTCATTTATTTTGATACATTTAATACATGTGATTTATTTTGATACGTTTGATCTGTTGATGTATTGTTCTGTTCATGTATTGATCTTGTTGATGTATTGATCTGTTGATATATTTATCGTGTTGATTTGATGTACTTATTGTAAATTTGGAAGGAAAATAAATGTATTACTATTATTAAATATATTGTTTATTATCATAGCTATACCTAGTTTATTTATTGGACTAGTATTTTTTCTATTTAACATAACCTTTATTGATACTTAAGTTAGTTGAAGTCTTCAACTTTCTAAAATATTGTGGGATACCAATCCTAGTTTGTTTAGTTTGCAATTTACTCTGTAAATTTGTGTTAACTCTCATATTTTTTCTACGTAGCTGGACAATTCAAACGTCACAGCTTTTACCTTGTTTTGCCTATAGTACTGATCTCATAAAACTCTCCCCTTTTTATGTAAATACCTGGTCCAAGAGAAGAGGATAATTGGTGGATCAAACTGATCATTATATACTGGATGGAGCAGGAACACGATATATTATACAAGTGGCATTTCGTCTTAAGGCTAATTGCATTACTGACAGTGGTGAATCAAACTGACACCGAACCCATTCAGAGCTTAGCCGTTGGTGGATTCTTCGTAGGATTAACCCATTTGAAGTTACGTAAGATCTTCATCCCCAGTGAAGGTTTATATTTGGTCAGAGGAATTTTTGTAAGAGATCAGTCGTCTTTTTTTTTCCTAAATAACCTCAGATTATTTTTTATTGTTTATTTTTTGTTGGTCTTCAACCCCAACTATATTTTTTGACTAAAGGATGCCATCTTAGCCTATGTAAATTTTTGTACATATTCTTACTCGTTTATTATACTTTTTATTTAATAATATCTTTTATTCTACTTCCTTCCCAAACTGAATTCACAGATTAAAGTTATCTTTACCTTTTAAAGTAAACTTTTAATTATTTGGTACTTGCAAAAGTCCTGGCGCCCAGCCTAGATTTTGGTGAGAACATAAATCAATTTACGCCCTTATTCACGACCTGCTAACTGAGCTACCGGTCAATAAATACAACCCCCGGCTAATAAGTACAACCCCCGGCTAATTGTGTTATGCCAGCAATTGGACGGGGGGTGTTGCTATGTAAAGGAGAAAATTTACCAATATGTAAGAGGTATATTTCTTATAATAAAGCCTAACATTTTAAAGCTCTCTGTAGTTATCCTATTAATGTGATTTATGAAAGAGAGTTTGCCATCAAAAATTATACTTAGGTCTGTAAAGACAGTAGGCCTTGCAATTACGATATTATTAATAAGAGTACAGTCAAAATTTAGTGTTTGTTCTTTATTACAAAATGTCATAACATTGCACTTCAAATGTTTAAAGGTAATTTATTTTTAATGCACCAAATATTAAGGGTTTTCCAAATCTTTATGTAAGGTAAAGCAATTTTCAATATATTTAATAATAGAATAAATCTTTAAATCATGCATATATAATTATTATAATTATTTCTAATTTAAATTAGATATAATATTATTTATAAAGGTATTAAAAAGTAAGGATCCTAAATTCGGGCCTTGAGGAACTCCGGAAGTAGTACGTATTTCAACAGACTGAACTCCACAGCATTGCACAAATTGTTTTCTGTCAGATAAGTACCACGTAATAAAGTTTAACATATTTTGCGAGAATCCATAACTCTGTAATTTTATTAATAAGATATTGTGATCCATTCTGCCGAATGCTTTTAAGAAATCTGTATAAATGACATCTGTCTGAAGCCCGGCTTTAAAGAATTCGCTAAATACTGCGTGATACAAAACAGATTGGTAACAGTTAATCTTCCTTTGATAAACCTATGCTGATAAGGCGTAATGCGATGTTTCATGTAAAAAAAAATAAACTGATATACTAGAATTTCATAAACTTTCGAGAAGTTATTAACTATAATAGCTGTCATTTTGTATTATGAAACGACCTCCCTTCTTGAACACATGGTTTTCCAAGTTTCTGGAAAAACAGCAGTTTTAGTAGATAAATTAAAGAGAATTGTGAGATGATATGCAAATACACAGGCAGAAGCCACAGGCATAATTGACCCTTACAGAAACTATCTTTTTTTTAATTTACCGTATTATTTTTTGACATTTTATTAATTATTCGACGTACCACAGTAGTCTTGTACATTATTTCCATCTGATTTACGAAACTTCAGTTTAAATATGTGCAGCATTTTTAACACACTGTATATGGGTCGTATTGAAATCGCCCCAATTCCATGTGTAGAATAAACTCCCACACATATAAATTTACTCTGTATAAATACGTATTTATGTACCAAATTTCTACCTTTCAATTAATTCCTAAACATTGATTTACAAGATGTTTTGGCATGGCCGAAAACTCTTTTTAATATTTATACGCTAATATAGTCAAATTTATTCTCGCCACGAAGATAATTTATAACTCTCATTCAATAACATTTTATTACTATTAATAAACAACCAATTCAGTATGAACAGTTTCGTTGGCACCTACTGTCCATATTCATAGCAACAAATTTGTATGTATTTGTCATTGGTAATTTAAAATTTATTAGGAGAGATAAGTATATAAATTATTAATTATTATTTTTATGGTCTTCTAACGTATCAGCTATAGTAAAAATATTAAAATAATAAAAATATATGTATGTATGTATGTATGTATTAGGTAATTATAGTATTATATACCATAACATAAATTGTGAAATAGAATGTAAGATTAGCTGTAAAACAGTGCTAGTATAAATTCAACCATAGACATCATGACATCAGTAATAAATTTTACGAAAAAAAAGTATTTATAAAATATTATAATAATTAGGTGCCGGAAATATTTCAGAGCCGACAGTTATATAAAAAAAAACATATTTTTTAAAGAGCCTTTATGTAATTAAATTAATTGATATTAACGCGTTTATTTGTATACCTGTAATATTGGTTGCCTATATTACAGGTCGTGCAACCAGGATTTCTGTGGGAAATCGGGATTTATCCTATATAATTAAAGGCAACTAAGCATGTATTCCCCTGTTCCGCACTTGGCCTTGTCTTATACGACCGTGTAGGTTTGTTAATGTAGCGGAGTAGTATGTAACATGATTCGCTACACAGTAAAAAATATTAAATCATTTTGACATTCACCAGTAGTCCACACTGCTCAGTTTTATGTTCGTTTTTGTAATATTACTCTATTAGGGAAGGTAAATTGTTACAATAAATATTATATATTGTATAATGTATAAGAATTTTAAGAAATTTGTGTTACAATGTTGAAAAAAATATATAATACTGATTTAGGGCCGATCCAAGAAACTCCACCTTTTTTTGCACTTATATTAGTGTACATTTTACAATTACACATAATATTTTTTTCAAATTATTTAGTTAATATACAACTCATATTGCGCTAAAAATAACTCTATAGACATTTACGATTAGAATACTGAATTTTTGCTAAAAGTCACATAATAATATTATGAAATAATTACAGTTAAAGAATCAAGATTTTGCATCTACCTTACGCAAATACCAAATGTTGTAAATAAAATGTGCAAATGCCAGTAAAACAGTAAAATAACTTTAATTGGTTGTAACGACCTGATTTTTCTGGTATTGGTATTCTATTGCAATAAGACCGAAGTGGGTTCGTCCTTCAATTTGGTACACCCTAATCATAAATATTAATCTGTGAATAAACACGTTGACTAATCATTAATCTTTATCAAACTTTATTCATGTAACTTGCCGATAAATAAAGATATTTAAAAATGATTTCCAGTGCTGTATTCTAAATAAAATTACCTTTAATTTGAGGTGAGGGTAAAAAGCACCTTACATGCTGCATAATACCGCCCTCCAGAAACGGAATTTTTGCAAATTCTCTTTCAGTTTAAAAAATATTCCAGATAAAAGTTTTCAGTAGTTTTAATAATAGTAATTTGGTCTCTAAAAGGATCAAATACACTACTTTTAGTCATTCTAATGACTCAAGCTATATTCTCCCGCCATTTTATTTTTATATTCCAAAAAGTTTAGTTCCTACTTGAAATATGGCAAAATATTTGTAAATAAAACACTCAGCTTAAGCGTAATTAAGTAATAAAAAACAAAGTGAGCAAATAATACGAGGAGAGCTATTATTACGGGCAGGTGGCTGTGGTATTCGCATTCATCATGGCGCTCTAGATCAAAGCATCATTCAAATTAAGATATTTATTAATGCGCCGAATGAATTTACATAATATTACACCATGAGATTAAAGTAGGAGGTGCACATGTTGTAAACGATTAAATGCAAAATCAAAACCGACTCAAAATGACAGCCAGTACAATAAGAACTTGTTTTGTTTGGAATAAATAATTGTTTATCACAGATTTAATTTATTGTATTAGTAATTTGCTTGCTCCGCTCTTCAGAGAAATAATAAATGGAATGTTTGTCATAATATTTTTTGTTCGCAATTTTTACATTCCTATGATACGTACTGTCCAGTTGGCGAAAGAAGGCCCGCACGGCAAGGGAGAGTATTGGCAATAAGGCGCCAGCTTTCTGCGAAACCATATACAGGTACATAATATCTCTACCAATGAATAGGTGCGGATGTAAACGATCACGAAATTTATCAATCACTAATTCATTTATTTCATTTAGGCATAATTGTGAATGGGAGGCAGAAATTACATTTTCCGCGGGTCTTCTTTCACGGACCAAACAATTGGCATAGAACAGGGTGGGCAAATTTCGATGTTTGTATAGGGTAAATCGGTAACCGTAAGAGATACAAAAAAATGGAAGACATCATGATCTCTTTTTTTAAGACAAATTCACTGGCGAAAACAAAAATATGCTATCGTCTTTTGTTTTCGAGTCATAAACAAAAGTTCGATTTTTGACTTTTACACACATGTCAATGTCTTGGTTGTTTGTAAAGTCATGAAAAAACAACTTTTACATTGTTCAGGCACTTTTTTTCTGTGGCGTTGAGAAAATTTTAAAAAAAGGTGCAATTTTGAGATATGGCATGAAGTTGTATTTTTTTTAAATAGGAATCATAGTTGGCTATAGTTTAGTTAAGAAGGAAATTTTTTTCTCTTTCAAACTATATGTGATATATGGGGTCGCTTTTGATGTGTAAGTATTTAATAGCGAAAATAAGCTTTTAGTAGATTACTTTTTACGTTTTTTTGTATTTATTACAAGTAGGCGTGTGTCATCTATGACGATGTTTATCCGTTTGTCAGTAAACTGCATATTAATAATCTTGTTTTCGTCATAATTACACCTCATTTAATCGTCAAAGTGCAGATTTCTTACGAAAATTACGAGAAATATGATATGCTAGAATGCTTTATTCAATGTAATAACAATTGTGTATCCGAAATATATCTCAATCGCTATCCAGAAAAGAAGATAACCTAATAAAGCTATTTTTAAGAGGTTAAAAGAAAATCTCATTAATTAATATTATTTATTTTATATTATTAAGAGATTGTGCATATATTTTTGCTCCACCTTTTCTTGATAATTTTTAATTTAATGTTAAAGGATGATTATTTCCGCATATGTGGAAACGTTCTAAAGTTTGTCCAATTTTTAAAATGGCAACAAATCTGACATCAAACTTTCGTGCCATCTCAATAATATGCAATTTTGCATATTATATCAGAATTTCTACTATATGACATTATTTATGATAAAATCAGCAATAAAATCACTATATATTAACATCGCTTTATGAAAGGACGCTCTACAACCACCAATCTGCTTTCTGCTACGCAATTTGTTTTGGAATCCATTGATGATTAATCCCAAACTGACATCATCTATAGTGACTTCTCCAAGGTGTTCAACAGACTAGACCAGACTATGTTGCTTAGAAAACTAAGCGATGGTGGACTTTCTAAAAATTTAATAACTCTCTTCGGGCCTTACTTGTCAAACAGAGTTCAATATGTCACCTTCAATGGATTCAAGTCTATCGAATACGTTGCTACCTTTGGAGTACCACAAGGTTCAATTCTTGAGCCACTATTTTTTATAATATTTATAAATGACATAGTGGACGATTCAACACACAAGGTCAATTATTTAATGTATGCTGATGATTTAAAGCTTTTTTCTAGAATCCATACCATTGACGATTGTCTTCACTTGCAGGAAAAACGAAACAAAATTAGTAATTGGTGTACTAAATACAATTTTCCATTCAATCCCCAGAAATGTAATGTTAAGTCTTCCACAAATAAGTCTATTCCGATTTCCTACGATTATACCGTAAATAATAATGTACTCCACAGGCCGGAAACACTACGTGACTTAGGCGTTGTCTTTGACAAAACTCTCTCTTTAAATACACATATTACATAGTCTTCTTCTCAAAACCCAGATACATCTAAGATGTTCTATAGTTATTATGTTAGATCCAAGCTTGAATATGCGTCAGTTGTTTGGACCCCACGCTACAATGTACATGTCAACAATTTAGAATCGGTACAACGAAAATATACGTATTTCAGATCTGAAGGTACTTATCCAGTGATCGGTTTTCCGCAAGAAGTCTTGCTGGATAAGTACTCTTTAGTTAGTTTAAGCCGTAGGCGAGAATGCACTTCTCAAATATTTCTTTTTAAAATATTAATAATATTATTGACTCAACACTATTATTGTCAAAATTGTCTTTTAACATTTCTAGAACAATGTCCCGTCACAGTTCTGAATTTTACCTATCTACGCGTCGTATAAATATTCTAAACTCTCGCCAATGTATGTAATATGCGACAACCACAGTGCAATCAGCGGTGACATAGACATTTTTAATTGCTTCCTCAATACCTTAAAAACGTATTGCGAAAGATACTAAAGTAGCATGTTTGTTTTTCCGTTTCATCAACTCACTGTATACACAATATTTAAAAAATATAAATCTTTTTATCTATCGTAAGTTATTTAAGCCTCTTTGATAATCTTTATATTTTTACATGTGTTTTTTTGTTAGCTTTCTGTATTTTTATCTATCATACATATTTTAAGTTTTTGTGATACATTTTTATATTTATATGTGTTTTTTTGTTAAAATAACTTTTATAGAATTCCACTGTACCTTCCTGTCCAATAATTATGTCAAGTGCCTATTGGACAATGTAACCAAAAAACTAATAAATAGATAAATAAATAAATAGATAAATTTATTAGAACCTGATGACAATAGTGCCATTAATATGCTTCAAGTTAGCTTGCGTCAAGTGGTCAAGTCGATGTTGCTACAGAATTAGCAATAAGTAAAAGCGTCATTAGTAGGCTTTGAAATTGGTTTTTGGAAACTGATTCTGTACAAGAACGGCCTAGAAGTGGTCGATCTCAGTCTAATACAACGCGACAAGATGTATCTTCGTTGTCTTCGACTTACAATGCAGCACATGAGTCCAATCGTACGCAATAATCTGTCAAGTCATCCTTCATATCGGGCCCCTTGGTTACATCCGGCTGAAAATGCCGTCCAGCTGACGATATTGTCCCTGTAAGATGGGCAAAGATCATCAAAACTGGGATATGGAATGGGATTCAATTTTATTCAACGATGAATCTCATTTTGGCTTGCATAGCGATAGCAGGCATCAACAAGTTTGGAGGATGCCAGGGGAGAGATACAGCCAATGAATTATCCAACCAAGAGTAGCTTTTAGGGGAGGCAGTGTAATTGTGTAGAGAGGAATATGTAATGGAGACGCACCGATCTGTACATCTGCAGGAAGACCATGACTGAACAAATGTATATCATTGATATTGTCAGTAACATTGTGACCACTTTTCAAGCTGCCATTGGTGAAAATTTATTTTTATAGTTGATAGTGCTCGCCCCCATCGTACTCAATAAGTATTTAACGTACTTGAAACTCACGAAATTGATCACAATCCTCTTCAATCGCATCCCCTGACTTAAATCCCATTGAATATATGAGGGATTTATTGGATACGGCACTTCAAACCATCAACCTGCTCCAGATAACATTAGGCAACTGTCAGATATTCTTTCCATTTTTTGAGTAATGGTAATGGTAATAGTGGTGGAGGCTAACGCTTGGCAAGTAGGCCGCACGCGCGCCCTTTTTACCAATCCCCAGCTGTCTCCTCAACCATCTACTTCTCTTGCTCCCTCGTTGAACCTTTCCGATCCTCTAATGAAGGTCAGAATGTCACTCAATGCGAGGGAGCTCATCCGAAGCGCATCAGAACTGAAGACGCTACTTGTATGCCTTGGGCGCCCGAACGCTTCACGATGTTCCAGGAAGTGGTAAGACGTTTTTTCACCACTCCCGCATCCTGGACATGTAGGGTCTTCCTCAATACCTATCAATGATAAATGCCTTCTAAGTCTGTAGTGGCCTATCAAAACTCCGATTAAAATATTCAGTCTTCCGACTTTTTGCCCAGTAACCAGACCGACTTGTTCGGCCATTTTATGGGTGCAAATTCCACAAGATGTGATTGATCATAATATACAACTACATAGTATTAGAGGCAAAAAAGAAAGAGCGTAGAAACTGATTTGGGTTTTGAAATATTAAGGGTCTTGATCTATAATTTTAATTAGTAACATGTCTTCTCTGGGTATGTACATCTGGGAGGAACATTATTTCTGAAAAGATTGGATTGTTTCAATGTGGTATGATCGTTGTGCGATCATTTTTATAAACTGTCATCAACTAAGTAAATCTATGGTTTTTGATATTACACTGCATTTGGTCATTTAATTAATAGTGGCGCTAATGTATACGTTAATTGATACTGAACAGTGTTAAATATCATAATCCCACATAAACCTTTCCCAATGAAATATGGCACTTATTTATTAACTTTTCTTTATAAGTATAAAGGTAATAAACAATGTATATTGCTTAATAACAATGGAAGCAATAGTTTTAAAAAGAAGATACGTAATAATTTAATAATAATAATGCATAAACATTATTTAAAAATGTGCCCACAGTAAATAGTTATGAATATATTAGGAGAAACTAAAATAGAACTACGATACATCATATCAATTACTGGTATGAAATCAATATGCTGGTTTATGTTATTGATTTCAATCAATTTATAAAAACTACATTAACATATTGCTAATAATGATTTATTTTTATCTCGTGTTCAAACTTGTAAACAGTATGAGCAACATTCATTAAATTTTCTATTAAGTTATCAACAGATTAGTACAATAGCAAAAACAACCTGTATATTTTTATTAATTCGAATAGAAATGTATGTGGATTTTTCTTGTTTTTCACATGTCATACTATTCATATCCAATGCTTAGTACGTGATGATCAACACTGAAAATGGTATAAAATACCTCAAAACGGTCATAACTTTAACAGTTTTTAGCCTGGCCGACTAGTCTGATTATTGTAGATAAATATACGTTATTTTTGATATTAAATATCTCAAAAACTATGAGGCACAACACATTTTTGAAATCAGGACGAGAGTTTTTACACGAATTCATAAACATATACAGGGTATTCCATTTATAGAACGGTTTTAGTCTACAGGATGTCCAATTTTATAGTGGTAGGAGTTCTGAAGGTGAGAAAACATCAAAAATTTATGATAGTTTCTTCTATAAATTGATGGAAGGCCCTCTTTTTCGAGACACAGTGCGTTAAAGTTTCAGAAAAGAAGTAGTTTTTTATTTTTTTCTCACCCCAACAAACGGAGTTATTGAACTAATTTCTAGGATATTGCCCACTGCTATCAAGCTTGATTAATAATTCGTTGCAACGTGTAACACCATTTGCCAGGGGCGTGCCAGTGGGGAAACCTGATCCACTTTTTTAAAACAATCGGTACGTACGCCAACGATCATTTCAAGAAAATTGCAAGATTTTTTAATTAGTTGATTAATTTTGTACAAAAAAAGGGTCTCTTGGTAAAGATCGTATAATTTTCTGTGACAAGGGTATAATACATCTCCTTGTGTGGTTACTCAAGGTTGTTGAAGATAATTTTTTTCAGGGTTTAGCTATATCTATCCTGCGAACTAATAATCAGTAATCAACATTTCTCAAAAAATTATTACTGAGATTCATTATTTTTGCAAGCTCATGTGTTTTTCTTTAGTTTTCATTTTGTTTGAGTTGATCTCAGTCAGTGGCGGTAGGTGAAATTTAAATTGTCCATATCTTAGTGTTTAAGCATGAGACTTATGCAATATTTTATGGCAAGACAAACAAAACAAAATAGAGAGCACTTGCTGAAAAAAAAAGTGTACTTGAAATTTTTTGCGAGAAAAAGTTGAATAAATGTCTAATAAATTTCTTAAACGGTTTATAAAATATTTTTAAAATATATTTTTTTTCATAATTAATAGGAATATTTAGGAGAATGTTTTAGATTTTATTATTAAGAATAGATACAGCTAAACTCCGAAAAAATGATTTTTAACAACCTTGGATAACCATACAAGGAAATCTATTTTGCTATTTTCACAAAAAAATGTTCCTCTAGCGATGTTTACAAGGGTACCCTTTTTTTGGTCAAAATCAGCCAACTAATTAAATATTCTTACAATTTTGTCAAAATGGCCATTGGCCTACCGAATTTTTTCAAAAAGTTATATGTTTCTCCATAGGCACTCCCCTGGCAACCTTTCATAGAGTTTTTAATGAAGCTTTATGGCAGTGGGCAATATCCCAGATATAAATTCAATAACTCAATTCGTTAGGGTGAGAAAAATAAAACCATTTTTTTAAACTTCTGTATCTGAAAAAAAGATGCCTTTCGGGCATATAGTTCATATGAGAAACTGCCATTTATTTTTGAGGTTCTATCACCTCCCGAAGTTCTACCCCTAAAAAATGAGACACCTGTTTATCTTCTCTCCAAATGTGTAATTGTTTTTTGACATATTTAGTATCTTTAAAAAAGTTTAGGATAGTTCAAAATATTTTAAGATTATTTCTACCAGAGTGAAAAAGATGCTGGGTTGTAGTGAAATATACTAATCGAAATTTTCAGTCAATCAGAAATTCATAAACTTTTTCAAACTTTTGCGTCAGAGGTTTACTTTGGCAGCTATTTTTTTGTAACACCCTGTATGTATATTTTAATAACACCTTGACATGTTGCTGTTAACAACTGGTATCATTTCAATAATTTACATTTGCAGGTTTTTTTCGTACACTACTTTTCCTAAGAAAAAAAAATGAGTAGGAATATTAGTTTTAATCCAGTATAGGTTTTGTTTATTATATTAATTATAATAATGTGTTTAAACGCCTAAGTGTGTGTAACATATCAAAGCGTTTAACCTTGTTTTTTAAACATGAAGAACCTGTAAATATTTAAACAGTTTCGCAGTGCTGAGATTACCTAACTGTCGTTTACCAGACATTTCGCAGTTTTATTTTCTATGGTTGTGCTTTGGCAAATATATAGAATAGAATATAAATAAATAGAGATAATTAATAGAAAAGCAATAATGATTATGGAAATAAAATATACAATACAATTATTACTTTATATATTTTTCTATATAGTGAGCGGTTGAAGTATGGAAACAACAACAAAACAAATTTATTAAATAGTTAAAATAGAACAAAACACTTCGTCCTCCTTTAATAACTAGTCCGGAGCTGATCCAACATCCCCGTGCATGATAACATCGGAGCACTTGATGTATCTGGCGGAGTCGGGTAAAATTGGACTTAATGACTAATGTAAAACTAAAAATAACAATTCCTATCACAAGAGCGTATACTTGTAAATAAAATTGATAATGGCCTATGTATGTAAAAATGAAAAGTGCATACATATTGAAGACTAAAAATAAGTGTGTATAAACGTGTAAAAAGCTAACAAGCATCAAAGTGATGGCAACTAGCATCAGAACTTTAATGTAGTAGGCATTACACAACTGTCTCTAAATTTGCGACTTTACTGTAAAATGTACTTTATGGTATGCCCGTGAAGTAACAATTACGTAAATTCTACTAAAATCGGGTAATATACTTTCAATTAACTGCTGTAGTGTGTGCAACGTCGCGGATACTACTCTACATTACTTTAAAGCGTTTTAAATTTTGAAGTAAGAATTGGTAGTAATGCCGTTACCAAAGAATCACTTCAAAGTGATTCTGTTTAAAGTTCCTGTAACATTGTCAGGAAATTTTTTGCAACTTTAAAATTGTGTAGCTTATTAGTGACATCTTGAGTAAAAATAACATTATTTCTACGAAAGAAGTTACTTTAAAGTGATTTTTACCACTCCCCGCTTGTTCAAAATGACTACATATGCCTTAAAAACCTACTATAAAGTGATATTAACTTTTAAGCCAACACTTTCTTATTCGGGACTAACCGAACATGTCGTCGAAAAGAAGAAAACAACAGTCAAGGATTTTCCGGCATTCATCGACCTTTTATAGAAAAGTTATGTTACAGTTAAATAATAATAATAATAATAATAATAATATTTATTCACCAAATCAATACATTTTTATATTTGCAGAATAATTTACCTAAGTAATATTAGGGTTAGTAAACAAATAGGGAAACCCACAGAAGGTAATCCTTGAAGGTGGGTACATACAATTGAGTACTAAACTGCTTCTTTCTTAGAATATTAGGAAAAAATTCTTATTGCTAGATGTAATTAGAGATTATAACAAATGGTGTATTCTATGACAAAATTTAAATTTAAATTTGAAAAGGAAGAACAATACATAATGTGATATTTCTAAAATACATTTATTATTAATTCATTTAAACATATGTGCTTAATATTTAGTTTTTGTAACAATAAATATTTTTAAGGTCTACATATTGATGTATTTGTTGTCTTGGTATGTTACTGATCCAATTTTTTATTTTACTTTTGATCCAAGAGATTTTGTAATAAAATTTCTGCAGACGATTCAGTTACAATTTGCCTTCTTTTCGGGGATAGCAACGTAATTTTGCTTCCCGGAGCTTGTGATAGGAGAGATAGATATCGGCAAAATGTTCTTTTGCTATCGGTCTATGAACAAGATATGAGTGTTTGCTATCTTTTGCTTCAATCATTACTGACAGAGCTTCATCTGTGGTAAGTGGAATTATATCTTTTGACTTCTAACTCTTTTCT
This sequence comes from Rhamnusium bicolor, assembly GCA_029963845.1. Lineage (NCBI taxonomy): Eukaryota > Metazoa > Arthropoda > Insecta > Coleoptera > Cerambycidae > Rhamnusium > Rhamnusium bicolor. Next base: position 338,238 of record JANEYF010001046.1, read on the forward strand.
CATTTTACTGGCTCGAGTCGGAGTGGTCAAAATTGCTTCTGAGTCAAGTTCTGCGGCAGCCTCTTTTCCTTTGTTCTAAAATTTTTTGCCTACAGTCGAAGCTAGCTCCTCGCTTTCAAACATCGATGACAGTGTTGGAGTCTTTCAACGTTTGGTTCTTTCACTGCTAGCAGAAAATTCTAAAGATGGACGACCACGGGCACAGCTCCTTTCACCTCCAGATGAGGTTCCTGGTTATGGCAAGGCATCCGGATCAATTTTTTCTTTGGTTTGTTCAAATACAAATTGAACACTTAACCACTCCTTATTTTTCTCCAAAAATCTATTCGTGTTTCTTGCGCAGTGATAGCTTCCAATAAACAGTGTTGCAAACCTTTGAATTGATATTCTTCAATTTTAATATGGCGTCTTCATCACTCTCGATTTTATAGTGTCCCACCAAATAATTGATACTCCGTTCGATTTGAATGACCTAAACCATCCTTTTCATAGAAGGCATCAAAAAAGTTGCCTTCTTGTCACCATTGCACACTCTAAAAAAATTGGTACCACTACAGAAGAGAATAAAAGTAAATCTCAAGACAAAACTAAAGTATAGACCAGAACTGGCATTAGTTATATGCTAACTTTATTTTCTGTCAAGTTAAATAAAATATCGCAAAAATGGAATAGAAATCAGTAGATTTTACATCTAAAATTATAAAATAAAATGTGCAGTTACGGTTTTCAGAATGCATGCGTACGTTACGGTTGGTGCATATTCATGAACAAGACCTAAGCGAAATCGAAATATCTTAAAAAGGCACTTAAACGCGCCTATCAAATTTTAATATGTTATTAGGGAATGTTTAAGCTATCTTTTAGTTATTTAGTTCAAGCTGGATCTGGCCTGGAAATTTTTTTGACAACATAAATTTGAATTATAACATAAAATCTTCAATAAAATCAACTACATACTTATTTTATCTATATGTATAGACTCATTTAAGTTTGTCTCATATGTATATACATCGTGAAAATACATACCTTGCGGAAGTTTTCTGTACAATTAAACTTTTGATTCAAACGCTTTATAACACACAACCACTGGTTGAGAGTTGGCAATATAATGAACGAAAGCTTGTATCTGTACGGACGCTACAAGAAAGTCTGTTTTCTTTTGGGAGCAGGGAGCCGTAGAAAACACCTTCCACCTGTTCGGAATTCCGGAAAAACATGCATTATCTATTTTTCTGCAAATTTTGTTAACGATGCTATTACTTTTATAAAAATCGATTTTTTGGCCGCTTTTTCGATTTTTCTGGCCCTCTTTGTGATGGTAGCTACTACGTGTCGTACAGACTACTAAATGTGCTGCTTGGGAATAGAATTGTTTATCAGATGTAGTAGACTTAAAGAATATTGTATCGGGGTAAACGAGAAGAATGCTAGACGTAAATAGACTCGCTAAAAATAATTCTGAGATAGAGTGAGGATATTGGAATCGCTTAATTTTTAATTAAAAATGTTACTGACTGTGGATTGGCTAAGGTAGATCTGGATATTTTGCATTAAACAAATTACATAACTCTTGCTCAGTCCTAAGTCTTATCCCCAAATCAAATAAATATTAAAATTTCTTACCATTGTGTCACTGTTAAATGTGACATGTTAATTAAATTTCAAGAGAGTTGAATACGTTTAATAATATTCGGCATAAAAGTGACTCTTTTTTGATTATTTGACTTATACTTACTTGATATGTAAAAGCATAAGGCAGTTTGAGAAATTAAATCTGATAATTTTATTTGCTTAGCAACAATCTTTTTCTTGTTTAATAAAAAAATTTAGGTTTTCTAATTTTCAGTTAATTGTATTTTGTTTGAAAATTTTCTTATGTAACGTATCAAAACTTTTATGCTATCATTTTGACAATTAAAGCATCTATAAAAATCAAGAGCAAAAATTGAGGGTTGACATTTAAAAAAATGTCGAGGAGGTCATTGCCCGAAAACAAATAATGGTCGGAAATAGAATTTGATATAAAAATGTGTATTCAAATAAAATAAAAACGACCTGCCCCATCTTATATTCAAAAACTTTGTAAAATTATACATTACAAAATTTTATTAATGGCCGGTATAGACAACATTTTAAAGAGACCCTCTAACTTAAAGTTTTAGTGACAAGACAGTGTATTACAAACAAAATAGGTTCATTCTAAATACCATATAGATTTCATGTATAAAATTACAGGCAATACTGATGATTATTTTTTTATATATATTAACTATATACGGTATTTAGAATGAACTTAATGTTTTCATTTTTCGTTATTACTAACAGAAAAATTTTAACAGCAATTTAAAGCTATCCTGGTAACGGGGAAGTGCAAAGGCCACCTTAAATAAGACGCCATGTTACTATCTTCTGTGACGTTATTCTTGTAGTAAACAGACAAACGCAAGTAACGCTCGGGATAGGTTTTTTATTTGTCATATAAAATAATCGTTATACGTGGTGTTTGGTGCCGAAGTGCAAGAGTACAAGTGTAAAGACACCACAAAAGTTGTTTATAAATTTACCAGATGATATTAAAATGAGAAAGACTTGGTTACAACTTGTCAGGAGAGACCTAAAATTATTATCGTGTAAAAGTATACTGTATTTTTGTGAGGATTAGTTTGATGTAAGTTGTAAGTACTATTTTGTCTTATAGTTTCAATAGCTTTGAACTTTACAACTAACGTAGACAAGTGAAGTCTTTTACAATCTGCCATGTCTGTAATATTGAGGTTATATTGAGGATTGTCTAGTAATGTTCTAATTATTTACATTACACACACTCTCATAAACATAAGTACCTAGTTAGTTTTAAAATTAGAAGGAAAAAAAATTATATACTTACACAGATATTTGAATGTTCCTAAATTCGGCAGAACAGAAATCGGGATTAGTAGCAAAGAATTTAGCCACCATTATTGTGGCAATTCTTGGCAAATTCGTACTGTCTGCTTTTAAAAACCGCCCTCCATGATTAATTATTATGAACTTGAAAAAACAACACGAAATTAGTCCTAATATTCACAAAATAGTCACCGTAGATTTTCCTTACTACAAGAGTGACGTCACATTTAAATCCATCATGGCTTGTAGCATTTTGACATGTCCCTCACAGCCAAAAAATTGCAATTTTAAAATTGAAATAATAAATCAACCTTGTGTTTTTGTAAATACAAACCGATAATTTCTGATTTCTTTTTCGATAAATTATCGTATTCACATAATTTAATAATTTATTTTTCATAGTGTCATGCACCCTATTACATTTTGTTGTCACTAAAACTCCCTTTAAGTTAAAGGTCCCTTTAAAATATTGATAATACCGGCCGTTATACAATTTATTTATTAAAAGTTAATAACTGTTACATTTTAAATACTTATTTTAATTAATGTTTAGAGTGTTTAAAAATTTATTATTAAAATAATAAGTGAATAAATTCGCAAAAAATTTACCTTGTTCGAATGAATGGCTTTAAAAGAAATGACATAATTATTTTTGATATTGATAACTATTTTCAGATTAACGATATACTTTATTAAATTTGTTAAATGATTTAATAGTTTTTAAAACTAATCAACATGAGATACAAACATAGCTTGTACACAAAGTGTCTAATAATAAAACAGTTTTAAACCATTAGCTTATTTGTCGATAATTAGTAAGGATAAAAAAAATAGGTCAGACACAAAAGCAATTATTATAAATGTATTGGAATAGTTCCTAACAGCAGTAGAAAAGAATTGCATAGCAGACGCAATTTTAATTAATTTTAGTAAAGCTTTAAACTGTATTAATAATTATGAGTTTATTCTATTAACAAATTTAGAATTTTTTATAAGAGGGGTTGAACTCGATTTATAAAATTGTCTTTAAATACTTAACACTATCAGATAGTGATCGTCATAACTTAGAATGTGTACCACAGACTGTGCCCCACAATATGGTTAATTAGTGTAGTATCTCACCACCAAGTATAAAATTCATGTATTCATCATACTAATAACCGTTACTGTACTACTTATCTTTTGTATCATGTAAATTCGCTAATATTAGTTGTTGCCTTTAGTCTTGGATGGGCATTAGATAAAATAACATGGATGAGGTTGTGATAGGCAGTTGTTAAGGTATTTTGCGAGATTTTTCCAACAAATTGTCTAAGCAGATAAAGTGTATAGATATTTTATTATAGACATGTTGTATGATTTTTCCAGGACAAGATTCGGTTTAGGTTGACGTCGAGGAATTTAATGCACTCTAGATTTAGTGTACTTCTTCATACTAAAAATCATGGCATCTGTTTCAATTGTATATAGGTATAAATTGTTCGAGACAAACCTGTACTATATTGAATGTGATTACTTCTCCTTGATCCTTGTTGGTTGGGTGGTGTGACGGACAGTAGCACGCAGATAACCTGGATCACATTCAGGCCCAACCAAGTTAATAAGGTATAGTGAATAAGCAGACCTGCTCTCTTCATCGGCTTTCGAAAGAGATGTCAAAATGTAGACTCTGTGTATCTGCAATGTGATAAGATTTAAGTTTTAATTTACAGGTAGGGTTGCCAATGCTTACATAAGCAACGACACCTCTATCAGCTTATCTCCTGGCCTCGGAGATAGACCGATGTTAAATTGGAAGCACTGAATCCTCTGTTGGAAATGTGTCATCGGGAGTTCCACAAGGATCAATTTTAGGTCCCCTGCTTTTCATTGTATATACGGCTGACATGTATAATAAAATAAAACATATGTCTATGCAGACTTATGCGGATGATACCCAACTGTTGTTTCACATTAATAGCGACAATTGTCACCAAGCAGCTCTTAGTATTAATCAAGACCTTAGTTATATTGAAAGGTATGCTTCTGAAAATAACTTAAAGCTCAACGTGTCGAAATCCTCCGCTATGCTCTTTACTTCTGCAGCTAAATATATTCAGCTAAAGTCTAGCATTACTTTAAGAATAAGTGATGATGTATTTAGTTGGTGCGATTCTACAAAAAATTTAGGACTTTTGTCTGATATTAATCTTCGTTTTACTAAACATGTAAGTAATTTGATACAGAAAACTTATCTACGCTTAAGACTTCTATATGCAAATAAAAAAATTTTGAATTTCAAATTAAAGAAAAAACTTTGTGAGAGCCTTGTATGTCCATTTATTATTATTGCTATATCGTTTACTATCCTTGTCTTGATATGGTCAACAAGAAATGTATTCAAAAGGTACAAAACACTTGCTGTCGATATGTTTTTGATCTTAGAAAATTTAATCAAATCTCTAATAAAATTAATCAGATACAATGGTTAAATATGGACAATTTATTTAAGTATTTTATTTTGGTTTTTGTTCACAATTTATACATAACTTCAACACCCCTCTACCTTAAAGAAAAACTGATTCCAGAAGTACTATTCATAATGTTAATGTTCGTGGCAGAGACACATTAATAATGCCTCTGCATAGCACTTCCATGTTTCAGAGATCATTTTCGTACAACGCAATTTATTTATACAATAAACTAAACCTAGATTTTAAAAAAAGTATACCGTTCCTAATTTTAAAAAGAAACTCAAAAATATCTTTTAGATCAGCAGTTACTTGGCAACTCATTTTAATTCTTGATCTTTTTTCTTTCTCTTCTGTTTGCATAATTTTTGGGATAATCTACTCATTACTTTTACGTTTTACTTTCTTTCTTTCTTTTTTTATCTTTTCAATTTAATTTTGACAATTATTTATATTTATATTTTTTATGTAATTATTTACATTGGGTTAAGTGTAAGAACAGCCCTAGAGCTAAACTTCGCCCAGGGAGTAAATTAATTAATGTAAAATTATTAATTTAATAAAGACGTTTTATTATTATTATTATTATAAATAAGTGATTTAAAAAACCTAGTCCTTATTGGCTTTACCTCATCTGTTTCTGGTACGATCAGCTCTATTACTTCAGTACTGTTTTAAAACAAATTTCAATACGGATTATTGGATAAGGATTACTGCACGTTATTTCGCTTCAAAATACTAGAAAATACCAAAATGCAGTTTTACTCCATCCTGGTCATGCAATTTACATATGGCTGAGTGTAAGAATATTTAACTTAACACTATAATACATATTAAGTTTTTATTATTTTTTACATATAATTAACTACATTTTTAACTAAATACTATAACATAAATATTGGTTAGTTATTTACGGATATTATTAGCATAGTTATCATTATCTTGACATTTAATTTACGTTAATGTTTTTTATGATTAGTATATCGTACACTTGTTGAAAGTGAAGTTGATATTATACTAACATGATGTTCAATTTTTCTGAAAATTGGCTTGTTATTAAAAGTAGGTGTAATATATAATTTAATTATACTAACCACTAATTACTTCCGAGAGTTATAAGAAATAGTAATTTGTTAGTCATCATAATCATAACGTTTATAGCAACATCGATAATATTCCAAATATGTCGAAATTATTAAAGAATAGACCCGAAAAATCATTAAGATGCCAAAAACGGTTGTCACATTAAGCAGTTTCTAAAAAACATTCAAACTATAATTCTGCGACATTAAGTCAATGAAAAGTTTTAGTAATAGTTGTTACTACAGGGATTAGAATAAAGACAATTGCGACCGGTGATGGTATCTATCACTTCGGATTGGTCGACGCCATGGTTAGTCGCATTACTGATGTGAAAAGAGGTATGTTTATATATTTTGATGATTGTTTTTTAAATTTTCGTGCGATGTTTTTTATACTACTCTCTATGATGGTTCTGAAGGGTCACAACAAATAAAAAAAACTAGAAATTTTTACTTTAAAACTCGAAATTTCTACTTTAAAACTAGAGATTTCTACTTTTGAAACTAGAATATTCTAGTTTTAAAGTAGACATTTCTAGTTTTAAATTTTTGATCTTAAGAAGCCGGCGCCCAAAACGGGTTTATGGCCAATACCGTTTACCCTAATCTGAGGCTTACCAGTGGCTTCTACGTAAAAAATATCCTGTTTAAAACTTTTGAATAACATGGAAGTTTCGTCTAAAACATTTTTTTGTAAGTCGTATAAACACCTATGGAGTTTCAATGTGGGAGTGATTAATGATAGTTCCAAGAAAGCTTAGTATACCAACAGCCATGTCTCAAATACCTGTATATAAAGTTTGAGCTAATATATTTGTTATAATATGCCCCAAATTAAAAAAAATAATAATAAATCGGTCAACGCGTTCAAGAATAAGGTGTTGCGGTCTTAAATCGCACACGTTGTATATGTATACAGTGAAATTTCCCATAAACATAGGTCTGCTAAGGCTTTGTTTTTGAGATACAGGGTGTTGACATTTATTTTTTTAAAACGGTTTTTTTCTTAATATCGTAGAAACGACAATTACATAATTTGTTATGAATTATAATGGTACAAATTACAATAAAAATGAAGTGTGTGTGTGTCTCATTCCATCCACTAGTGATGTGACTGGGGTAATTCACCTCTCCCTTTTAAAACTTTTTTTACAGGTATTTAAAACATGGCCGCTGATATAAAACTTTTAATGACATAATTTTCTAAAAATGTTAAAATTATCAATTTAAAAGGAAAATCTGAATTAAATAGTCCTGAGGATGTCTTTAAATAAAGACAAAACGGTGACCATTTGAGGTCTCGTCTTATTCTTCAAAGCAAAAACAATTTATATAGCCGGATAAGTTACGGAATCTACCATGAAATAAACTGCTTGCTTTTTGTAGAGAAAATCTGTCTCTTTTAGGGGCGAATTGCGTATGTCCATAAACGAGTTCCAGGATCTGCACTTGTACTTATTAATGATCTTTATTTTTCAGTTATTATTTTTTTTTCTTCGGTTTCCCGATGCCGGTCAGTCCTCCCGTGGCCTCCGACGCCTCACGGGAGCCGCGCCGGCGCATCAACTACAGCCACTCCCCACATCCCGCAGGGCTAGTGACTGTAGATACCAGAATCGTGTGCCCTAAGCAGACGGAGAGAACCAAGAATGACCGCCTTCTGCATTTGACCTGCCAGCTACTCGGCTGGTTTTTGGCAGGCCGGTATGATCTTCAGTTCCGAGAGCAGCGTAGGCTTTATCCCTCCGAGTACACCGATAATAAGGACGACCATTTTGACCGAGTAGCCTGGGTACAGCACTTGGAGCTCGTACCGGAGATCGCGATATTTGGTCCGTTTCTCCTCCTCCTTCAAGGTGATGTTTTTCTCCGCAGGTGCCGAGAACTCGATAACATACATCACCTTGAGTTGATGGTCGAGGAGGACTATGTCAGGCTTGTTGGCTTGGATTAGCCTGACAGTCGGGAACGAGTAGTTCCAGTAAATCCGGCATTTCTCGTTCTCGACAACGAACTCAATATCTCCGGGGACGTAAGGCAGCACTGGTGTCTGGTCTACCCCGTACGAGTGCCTTAGATGGTAGTATAGCACTCGTAAAGCCGCGTTATGTCGGTGGATATAGGCCGAAATCGCATATATGGGACATGCAGAAGGTAAGTGCATGAGCGATTCCGGCGCCTGATGGCAGGTCCTGCAGTTGATATCAGGAACCTCTACACGCCACACGCGGCTACGGTAGACCAAGGTGTTGATAACACCATCTTGGCAGGCCATAATGAATCCCTCGGTCTCCGACTTAAGCCCTGCTGACCTTAGAAAGGCGAAGGTCAGCCTGGTCGATAAACCCAGTGTCTCTATGTTCTTATAGAAGACACCATGCTGGGGTTTATCGACGTGCTGCCGAAACAGATTTTCCTGTTCGGCAGCTCTAATTCGGGCTTTCAGATGATTTGGCTGAAGTTCGGTGACTGACTCAACATCAGCACCTCGCCGGCCTCCTCGCCTGATGTCAAATGCGAGACCGAGTTCATCTGCGGCTCTTTTTGCTGCCTTGAACAATCCTGCTCCCACTCCTACAGTTTTGTGATGTTTTACGAACCGCAAGAGGGGATCTGAGCTCCTGAGTATGTTACATGCCATACTCAGTACTACTCTGCCATGCGTACACTCCAAGCTCAAGAGTCCTCGGCCCCCCGTTGACGTGGGAGGTACACACGAGGAACGGACGATCTAGGATGAATACTTCTGTGAATATTCATCATCTTGCGGGTATCTCTGTCTAATTGACGCAGCTCATCTACCCTCCACTTTACTACTCCGAAGGAGTAGAGCAGAATCGGAACGGTAAGCACATTAGTTGCAGACACCTTGTTCTTCCCCGAAAGTTCGGAAGACCAAATCTTTCGGAGGCGGTGTCTGTACTTGCCGCGGAGAGAATCCTTTATTTGTGTTACATCTGATGTGCCTTTGTTGCACACCCAGGTATGTATAGGTCTCTCCGGCATCCAGATGTCTTAGGATGCTTCCGTCTGCGAGCTGCGCATCTTCAGGGAATTCCCCGCATCGTCCTCTCTTGAGGTGGACGACTGCACATTTGTCCAACCCGAACTCCATACCAATTGCCCGCGTATATTCTTCGACCACCCTAAGAGCGTTTTGTAGTTCACGCTCTCCGGAGGCATAAAGTTTAAGGTCATCCATATAAAATAGATGGGTGACCTTATGCCTCCGGTCGCTGGGTGGCCCACATTGATATCCGCGGGTTTGGCGGAGCCCAACAGACAACGGCAGCAGTGAGATGCAAAAGAGGAGGGGACTCAGGGAGTCACCCTGGAATACTCCCTCTCCTAAATGCCACCTGCTCTGTCGTGACCCGCTGCGCACCTGATGTTACGGTGAAGCGGGTCTTCCAGAGCGGCAGCAACTGTTCTGTGCATCTCACAAGTGGTGCTGGTACCGCAAGACATTCGAGCAAGCAAGTATCAAATGCCTTGCGGTAATCAATCCCATCGATAGATTCCGCTTGTATTGCACAGAATCCTGTGTAATACAGCGGTCTATCAGCAGGCTGTCCTTGCAACTTGCCATGCCCTTCTTGGCATCACGCTGTTCGTGTATCTGCTGGAGGACCGGATCAACAGACCTCAGTGTCCTAGCATACAAGATACGTGTAAATATCTTGTAGCAGGAGTTGAGGCAATTGATCGGCCTATAATTCCTCGGGTAGGAAAGATCCCCCTTTTTGGGGATAAGCACAGTACGTCCCTCGACGAACCAGTCCGGAATCTGCTGCCCCTCGTTCAACCATGAGTTGAAAACTCGCGCCAGACGGCGGTGAGTGGAAGGAAATTTCTTCCACCACCAGTTGTTAATGCCGTCTGGGCCCGGGGTAGCGAAGTTCTTGGTACCAACAAGTGCTTGTTGGACTTCCTCCGTACTGATTGCCGGGCACACTTCTTCTGGCTCTTGAAGATGTCTGTGGCACAGAGCCTCGAAGTGTGCAATTGATGGAGTGTCGCTATTGAATGGACGCGTCGTTTCGTAGATTCCCTGCCAGAAGGTTTCGACACCTTCTACAGTCGGCGGATTGTCGACAACACGCTGTGGCTCTTGAAAGAGGCGGGAAGGATTCGTACGGAACAAATTGGTTTGTTCCATACTCCTCACTCGCTTCTTTAATGTTTTCTTTATCGCCTTGAGTGCTCGGATCCTATCTAGACAGTGCTGCTTGATGGTAAGCATCACTGTCAGATTTAGAGTATGGTGTTGACGTCTTAATCCTGCTGCTATACGCCGGATTCTGGGAGTAAAAACTCTACCAGACGTCTTATATTCCACCACACTCTGGATCCGAGAAGCGTGTTGTCTGACCGACTGTATCTTGCCTTCGATTTTTTGTACACGCCGCTTGGTTTTCTCGACCCCGTAATTGGTTGACCTCTCACGGGGGACGAGTTGCTTCGCAGCGTTGTACACGGCACAGTTGATTTGCCAGATGTCTACATCTTCCGGAATTTCCTCATCGATGACCGCGTCCATTCTAGCCAGGTCTTGTGGCTTTAGGTTAGCCCTAGTGTTAAGGCTAACCCTCGCCCTTAAGTTTACACCGGTGAACTCTACATTCCAGGTTTGTACATATCTCATCGTACATAGGTATACGACGCGATTAAACACAGATGTTTTTGCAAAACCACAATTTTAACTATTTCACTGCTGCACTCGATTTCGCTATATAGGTAATCAGAACGATAACCGATTGTGGCAAAATCCACTTCCCGCAGTAGACCCCCAAAACAATGCTTGTTATTTTTAATTTTTTTTGTAAGTTAGTTTAGGATTAAGATTATATTAACCAGAATTAATAAAACCTGTTTACATTAAGTGAAAGCTTTATTTTAAATACAAAAAATAAAGTTTATTACTACAAATATAAATTTTTGATTTAGTGAAACATCTACATCAACAGGTTGACAATTAACAACATTCTAAATATTTTCAATATTGTCATCGTCAGAACTGAAGACATCGTCAAATTCGTCATTCTTATAATTATTGATTAATTTCCTCAAAATTTTCTTCATCGCTATTCATTAAGATGTTGTATAATTCGTCCTCAGATAATCATTTCTGTTTCTGAAAGTTAAACTTGGTAATTTTCAGTAAAGAAACTCACAAAACCGTATATAATATTCATTTGTTTTATTTCGTAAATAGTTGAAGTGGTGACGAATTCGTCAACCTAAAGAGAACGAAACAGACCGTATAATAGTTAGCGCCAAAAGGGCCGTCTTGAAGAAAGTTGTTTTAAGATGAACTGCCGATTACGCGATTACTACCACAGCATATTGTGACCGGTTGCGGCACATTGTTATAGGAAGCAAGCTATTATTTCCTTCATTTTAATGATTTTTGATGATGAGGATAGTTTTCAAATTAAATACAAACGACGCACACTCTATCTCACACGTTCAGCAGGCGTTTAATGACACAGCTGTTTGGGAATATCTAATATATATCCATGGACATTTTTCAAGAATTTATTTGTCAACAAGGAACCTTGAGTGTACAACTACTTCACCTGGATATGCACTAGTTAACGCAGTAAACATTGTATTTGATCTGCGCTAGTTCAATTTTCAGTCATCAGGAGACTGCACAACGTATGAAAAATAAATGTGAAAGATTTTTACAAAACAATCCCGGATATCATATACTGTGTAGTATTGTAGACCTGTAGGTAGGTAAAGAAGCAGACATTTTCAATCCAATAATAACGTGACCTTGAAAAACTTGATATATTTTAATTATGCACCTGTTCCTCTGTAAACGTTGAAAGGTCGTTGGCCTCGTATAAATGGATTTTGAGCGACATGCGTCAAAAGTTAACTCCTTAATGTCTAAAAGAGATACCGCTAATTTACTGGAACTCTAGAAATTACTAGTGTGCAGTGTTGTGTGTTCAGTGAAACATTTATTGCTACCGTTATTTTTCATACTACAAAATCGCCAATTAAAAGGTAATATATAATTTATCATATATTTATATGTGTATATCAGCGCAGTGTCCTGGATCAGTCCCTGGTTTTTACGTCATGTACGATTTACTCGCGGACTTTAGTGATCAATGATACCAGAATAACAAATAACAATAAAATGCCAACTTAATTTTTTTTTCATTTTACAGTGCATTGCCCTCCTTGTATCTTGTTTTTATAACATTATTTTATTCACATACTTGCCCAACTGTTTAAATTAAAAATCATTAACACTCATTAATGACGTTTGGCCTACAGAAAAATGAGAATCAGTGACAAATGAAAATAAATATTTTTGTTAAATAGTCCACCTGGTACAACGAATTGAAATTATTAAATTCAAACCATAAAAATAAACAGCAATAATTGCCTACTGATAATAATTAAAATCACGATGTTAATGCAATTTCTAGAAAATAGCGAGGTTAATTATTTTTTTCACTTATATCAATTATATTCACTATATATAAATTAGTTTTGGTTTACATGGAGTTTACTTATTCATAATAATAATAATAATAGTATTCATAAACATCACAGAAATTGGACTACCCCCAATCCCAAGCCGAAACTGTCTAGAAGGCGGTTACACTTACGAAAAGGTGGACATACGACTATTCCCACCAACATTGCCAATGCCCGTAGCGGGATTCGAATCCACAGTATACTCCTTTTTATTGTTTATTTTTTGTTTGGACCTTATTGTTTACTAACATTTTTCTTTTATTATTTATGATTATCGAAATTATTTGCATCGTAGTTTGTTTATCTTGTTATAAATTATATTATAACTCACTTTATCGTTAAACCATATGCCTTTATACATTTATAAATTGGCATATATTTTTCTTGATTAGTTCTTATTAAATAACCAATTAAAATTTCTTTATAGCCGTTATTTTTTGCTATCTGTTTAATTACATGAATATTCTTGTTCAAATAAAATTGTTAGTGTATTAGTGAAAATATTACCAGATGGTGTATAAAAGAATAAAATTGAGGTTTATTCTTAATGACCGTTTTTAATTTATACCGTCTATGCAAGAAGGTTTATTATATACAGGTTGGATCAATAAAAGCGAAATTGTACCTTTTTTCTTCTTTCATTCATTGTGTCTCTTCTACCACATTCACCAAATTTAATGTGTCACCTAAAATGTTGTTGACAATCTTCACTGCCAAATTTGGAAGGTCTCCCATTAGTATTTTTGAGTTATCACAGACACAGACGCAAAACGCATACGCAGTCGCGCAGCGCACGCGCACTCGCACACGCAGTCGCGCACACGCACACCCACACACACACACACACCCACGCACCCACACACGCACGCACACACGCATACACACACACACGCACACGCACCGACAGGCATTATTCGGAAAATAGTCAGAATGGATTCAGAAGGGTTCAAAACGTATAAATCAATCAAAATCTCAAGGTTCAAAAAAAAGTACGATTACTATACTTATATTACTTATAAAAAAGGAAAAATAACAAAACTCTTCAACGAGTAACATTTGTGAATTTATTAAATTATTCTGCTAGGCATAAGTGTCGAATTAAGTGTTTGTCATCCATGGCAACCCCAGCAGATGCTGGTAGTATAAAATTTGAAATAAATAAAAAAGAGTAAAAGATAAGATACAACCTATCTACAGTATGTGCCGTCTCAGGTGGACACACCTTGATATTTCGGTTATTATTCGACAGATCGATTTAAAATTTTTCTCTCTGGTAAAACTCTTCCAGGCGCATCTTTTTATGATTTTCAATATATTTTTAATTGTCACACCAATTGCATTCACTCAAAAATGTGATTTTTCTATATTTTACTTAGCGTTAGAGATACAGTAAAAAATTATTGAGAAAAGTTGTTCAGAATGAAAAAATACCCTACATACTGAGTTTCATCAAAATATACGTATTTTGATATTTTTCATAAATTTTGCAATTATTCAGAAATTTAATTTTTAAGTATTAGACTTAAGCAAAGATTGCCGTGGAAACAAGAAAATACGACAAGTGTCATAACAAACGTCAAACGTGTACCTATGTTTTTTTTTTAATTCTTCTCTTGCACAATGGCTGAACTACTGTTGTTGAGTCTCAATGAAAAAGTTGAGATAATTAGACTTACTGGCGAAAATAACTGTTTTACCAGAGCAGTAGCTCGAGAATTTAATGTAAGACATCCACTACGTCAAATTAGTTACTCAGTTGTTGCCAAAATTAACAGACTTTTCAACCAAAGTGGTAGTGTAATAAAAACCAAAAGAAAAAGAAATAATCGGTAGAGTGTAGACCAAGTAATGTTAGACACTTTCAATGACAATCCTCGTAGTAGCATACGGGATATGGCATTAAACTTGAATTTGACTCGCAACAAAATTAGGAGATACCTTCGTCAATACAAATTGAAGCCATTTAAACCCAAATTTCTACACACCTTGGAGAAAGGTGATGATAACAGACGGCTCGAATACTGTTTCTGGGCTCAAGGCAATTATCCTAATGATCGAAATTTGTTGGAAAAAATTATGTTTAGTGATGAAGTGACATTCACAACAAATGGTGTAGTATCGTCGCAAAACTGTAGGTATTGGACAACAGAAAACCAGCATTGGGTAATCAATTTTAAGCGACAGTATTCTGAAAAAGTGAACGTATGGTGCGGTAATTTAGGAGAAAGGATAATAGGTCCTTTCTTTTTCTTATAAACTTTAAATGCTATAAGACTGCTACACTTTTTGAATAATGCATTAAGGGAGGTAATTGATGATTTTCCATTAACAGTGCTAAGGGATATGTTGTTTCAACTGGATGGAGCATCGATTCACAACTTGATAATTGTCCGACAATGGTTGAATGTTCACTTTCCTCAAAAATGAATAGGGCGAAACAGTAGTTTAATCGAGTGGCCTCCTAGATCTCCGGATATTACCCCGCTTGATTTTTATTTTAGGGCACCATAAATTAAGTTTACAAAACGAAGTCCTGAGGTAGGCAAGAGCTTTGTAATAGAATCAGGTAAGCTTGTCATGAAATTAACGTTCAAGAACTACGACGAGTAGCAAGGAATAATGAAAAACGCATTGAGAAATGTATTGCTATTGATGGTGGTTTAGTTGTAAAAAGGTACATTTAAGTCATTAAATACTGTGTTAATATTCTTGCATGTATATGATTATGATTTAGAATTCTTACACAATAAACTGATTTTGAGTACTTTTTGTTTCTACGGCAATCTTTGCTTAAGTCTAATACTTAAGAATTAAATTTCTGAATAATTGCAAAATTTATGGAAACATATCAGAATACGCATATTTTGATGAAACTCAGTGTCTAGGGGTATTTTTTGATTCTGATCAACTTTTCTTAATAATTTTTTGTTGTAACTCTAACGTTAAGTAAAATATAGAAAAAATCACATTTTTTAGTGACAATTAAAGATATATTGAAAATCATAAAAAATATGAGCCTTAAAGAGTTTCATAACAGAGAAAAATTTTAAATCGATCTGTCGAATAATAACCGAAATATCAAGGTGTGTCCACTTGAGACGGACACACTGTATATATCTGAAATTGCAAAAAACACAGATTTCAAAAATGTAAAAAAATGTAGGGTCTTCCATTTAAAAAGATGTAAGTTTGCTTTGCCTCGCTTTTATGGGACCACCTGCATATCCTTCACAGAGACTCTAAAAGAGCGCATTTGACTCACTACAACTTTTATTTGAAAAAAGATTTTTTTCTAACTAGAAGAGTAAACAAAATATAGGGGTGCGCCTTTTCGTTGGATAACCCTGTACTGTAAATAGTATCGAGAAATCAACATCTGCGACCTTGTTGACTCACCCGGTGTATATTTGAAACGATTAATATTATTTGTTATAGTGCCATCTAAAAAGTTAAGATTTTCATTTTCAATTTCAGATGTGGAATTTAATTTTTGGCTAAATAAATCTGCCTGAAATGCAAATCAAGATGCTTCCTTACTAACACTGGTATTAGCGCAACAATGTTAGTTAAGAATCTGGGCGCAATATCAAATTTATCAGCAACCAATTAGATAGAAGATGCATTCTCCTTAGGTGTATTTATTAATTGAGGCGCATATTGTGCCGTAATAAATGGTATGGAACGTTAATTTACAAAAGTTGATCACGAATAGGTAATTCATTTTCACGAGCATCGCTAGGGAAAGTAAACTTTAGGAATGCTCTGCACATTCTCATGCGTGTTTCGAGCGTTCGTATTGTATTTGAATACAATTATAGTGAAGATAACTGTTTGTCTTTAAAAGTGACTCTAATACGTGTAAATGTGTAACGGATTTCATTGTTAACACTTCCAAGATAATACAAATGACTGACTTCTGCAATAAGTTAGTATAACTGCAACCTGAACTGTTTATTTTGCAGTAACACACTACCAACTGTCTGTTTTGCATAATAGTGCACTTGTTAAGATGCACATTTTGTTTCCTTCCTTCGTGATTAATTTTCAGTATATTAGTAAGTATACAAGGTTCACAGTTCGGAATTGCCATTAGTATCTCGCATAATTTACCACAAGACTACGGCTTTGGTAATATTTTTTTAAAGAAAGAAAATCCATAAACAAAATGTATTTTTTTAAGAAGTCAAAAATAGCAAAAATTACCAGAGGTCCTATATTCCTCGATCAGTTAAAACAAATTAAGGGAATAAAATTACAATGGTAGTTATATTTGCATGTCGAATGATTTTTAATAATCAAAATTGTTAAACCGTCAGAATTTAAGGATCTAAGACCAATAAATATTTTACCAATTTTCTCTAAACTACTAGAAAAAATTGTTGCAGATCAGTTGAAAATTTATATCAATAATTTTAATATCTTACCTAAAAACCAATCTGGATTTAGGGAAGGTTATAGCACATGTACCGCACTCATGAAAGTCATTGATGATATTAGTCATAACATTGACAAAACTGAGCTTACACTTTTAGTATTACTAGATCAAAGCAAAGCTTTTGATCTCGTTAACTTTGATTTATTATTAGCAAAATTAACTAATTTAAATATTAATAACACGGAGTTATGTTGGTTTAAAAACTATTTACAAGATAGGTATCAAGCCGTAAAACTTGAGAACACAGTATCTAATAAAGTAATGACTAAGAGTGGCGTTCCGCAAGGGAGCATTCTTGGCACAATATTATTTTCAATTTTCCTGTTTCATTTAGAGACAGTATTTACAAAATGTCAGAAACATATGTATGCAGATGATATACAAATATATACCGGGAGCAAAGACAATAATATAAATGACGAAATTAATATATTGAATTATGAATCAAAAAGAGTTCCCAAATTGGTGTTGCAAAAACGGATTAAGAATTAATCCTAATAAATCAGTGGCTATTTGTGTAGGAAATGAGAGATTAATAAATCAAATCAACTTTAATGACATTAAAATTTTAATAAATAGCACCGAAATTCCATGGGTGCAGTCCGCGAAGAAGTTGGGCTTATATATGGATAGTTCGCTTAACTTTAACGAACATGTCACAAATATATTTAAACAGTGTTTTATGGTGCTGAAATCTATATATCAGTTTAAATTCTCATTGCCGGAAGAACTAAAATTGAAAATAGTTAAATCTTTAATTCATCATAAAATTGAATATTGCTGTGTTGTTTATTATAATTTTCTTACGTTGCTAAATAAGAATAAATTACAGAGGGTGCAAAATGCATGCTTTCGATTTATTTGTATAACAAACTATCGTGAACACATTACTCCACACATAAACAGACACTGTGAACTTAAAATTGAAAACAGAATTAAATTATTATTCTGTCAATTTTTTTGTACAAATTAGTGAACAATAATACTCCTGACTACTTGGTAGAATTGCCCTCAAGACGATCTGAAATACATAATATAAACGTTAGAATCAACAACTGTACCATACGCATGGTACCAGGAAGTTTGAGGGTAGTTTTCATACTGTGCCCCCTCTGAATTAAACGAATATTTCGATTTTTTAAGCTTGTCTTATGGTATGTATAAGAAAGAGGTCAAGACTATTCTGTTTAATTCTCAGCTATAAGTATGGCGCTAATCTGTGGTTACTAGTTCGTTAATTAAATTGTCACTGTCTGACTGATACATCATACTATGATATTACTTGTATACTATTATATTATTCTTATACATATATTATTTGTTATTATTACGTCTATTTGCCAATGTTTGTCTAATATCTTATACTTACTTGTAAATTATTATGTTTATTGTCATACATGTGTTATTTTTTTATTAAGTGTATTTTCGTTTATTTCTTACGGGGGAGGGCTGAAAATCATCTATGTTGAGCTCTCTACCCTTTGTGTAATTTATTGTATAATTTTTTGCACAATAAATTTATTATTATTATTATTATTATTATTACTGGACATACAGGAGCAATAATTGTAACAAGCTACTATCACCAGATTAATCCAAGCCGGAGAACTCCTATAAGGGCAGGCACAAATACCATCCAGAGATCGATTTCTGGCTATTAACCTTCATCAGTACGGAAGAGGCAAAAGTACAATCTACCAATAACTATGGGTTCATTTAATAATTTGTTTCTTTCTGAATGTTTCATATTACACAATATGTTTATCAACACTGAAATACATTCCAAACGTACCAAACTATTGAGTGTTATACTCAACGAACGTTTCGCCAACGAAGTTGGCATATTATTAATAATAATGAGTGGAATAAAAATGGGGCCATAATTGGCCCACTCTGTACTAGACTCTGACAGGACACGTTACCATGAATAGCGAGGACACCCAATGGCACGACACCGTCACATATATGGAGCGAGTCCTGACATGGAAAGCATACAGCAGAGATGTAGTCAAGAAGGCTAAGTTGACGCAAGCCAAGATCTGCCCAATGGTGGACAGAGACAGAAAATTTTACCTCAAGAGGATCCAAGCTCAAGATCAGGCGCTTAAAAGTACCTGAGACTTGAAATATATGTTAGTCACGGAGGTCGTCCAGAATCGGCCAAAGGAGCTCTTTGCACTTGCCGAAGAATACGACAACCGCTAATTAGATAGGCAACAAGCTACGATCCCGCATACGCTCCGAATATTAGGAACCGAAGCTAAAAGATCCCACACAAGTAAAGCTAAGCTCCTTTGCCTATTTCAGTAAACGATCATGCAAAGACCCTCTACCAAAAAGACACAGAAAATTCTACTTCCCGTTGTTGACCCCGCGGCTGCCGGGGGGCCGACCGCCAACCCGCGTACCAGCCTAAGCGCAAAAACCACCCTGTGGTCTACGCACTTTCTCCAACTGCACAGCTCATCCTTACCCAATAAACACACATATGTTAGAATGACGTTTATAATGTCCAAACACCATTTGAAAAACGTTTCTTTTTTACATACAAACAACTTAAAAATGTCGCGGATTTACACGTTTCAGATAACGAAATTATAAACGTTTAATATTAGTATATGTGAAACGAATATGTCAGATATTTTAAAATGTGTTACTAGCGTATGTAACTCCAAAACGTTTTAAGGATGTTTCTGTTCGACCTCAATGGACTATTCAGTTGATATGGACGTTTTATGAACGTTTAAGAGAACGCTTTTTTAAACGATTTAAAGAACGTTAATTTAATGTTGTCAAAACTGTCAAAAGGACGGCCAACATTTCTCGTGAAAAACTCACGCATTTTTAACGTTGCTACAGACTGCTTTTTTCCCACAATAAATGAACGGTTGATTTTCTAACGTAATACGATTTATCAACCAATGATACGTTGAAAATACGTTTTAGAGACATGTGTGTTTACTGAGTCTTGACTCGTCAGGAGTATAACGTTACTACTGCTCTACAAGCCAAAAGTCTTCTTTTTTTTCCATTCTAACTGAAAAATATGTAGGAAACTAAATACATAAACAAGAAGACTTTTCAGGCAACAGAAATTCAGTTCAATTTCGTTATTCGGTGTTAGATGGAGGTGTTGTCCTTCTAATACAGTTATGAAAATGCACGTTTAGGAAGAAAGAGCGAAGGCCATTAATTCTTTTTATGAATCACTTGGTAACTACCACGCGGTTATCTAAAAGCGTACGAGAAATGATGGAAAAATGTATGTTGACTGAAAAATTAAATATTTGATGTGCTCTAAATACTCTACTTGGTTACGAATGAATGAAGATACCCAGATCCATGTTACTAAGGAAATTCGATGAATCCCAAACAAACTGATGAGAGAATGTCAGATTTGTGATATATCTCACTGGAATATTCAACACAAAATAATTACATTACAAGTAAAACAGCGATTTAACTTAAAACTAGACGCCAATATTTATTTCTTTCAGAAAATTTTCAAATAATAAAATATATTATGTGGTAAGTTTACAATACTTGCAGAAATTGTGTGAATCCCGTATTTCTAAAAAGAAAATCCTAATTATACGATACTAATGTGTACCAAAATTCAACATTGTAACTTTAATTTTTGAGATTTTTTAGAAAAATCCATTTTTTTATTTTGGATACCCTGTAAATAAAGTCGTTTAAAACTTTAAATGTATATAAAGTTTTCTACTTATTTTTGTCAAAAAAGCATTCTCAAAATTTGGAAGGTATTTCTTAAACACCCTGTATAAATAAAAGTATAGACACTGAAAAATACAGGAAGTTTTATTATTTTATTAGTTTCAAGTTAAACATCTAGCTTAGCTGATAATGGTGTACAAATATTATAATGAAGCAAACTGTATATACATTATTATGACGACTTCCGTATTAAACATGATTGTTACACATTATTCAAAATTGCAAATTGCACTGCAACTTTGTAGTCATGTAAAATAATAAATGAACAATCAAAACATGTCTTATCCTCATTAAAATTAATAATTAGTTAATACACAATGTGCATAATCCACAGTAGCGTCTAAAAAATATTTTTCCAGGCAATGTACTGAAATTATTGGTTATGGATAATTAATTATCAAAGCACGGAAAAAGTTTCAAGTATACGTTAGTTTCATTATTATTATAGATACGATTTTTGTGTACACACAGCAAACTAAAGAAAAACAGCTTTAAAATTTTTTAATTTTTAAATTCCTAATGTCATCCCTACAGGGTGCTTATGGTTGAAATTAGTATGAGTATTTATACAGTCAAATTATTAATGATAACTTAAATTTTATTAACATGATTTCTGTTATTCTTCTGGCCTTTAAAACTAATAACACGTATAACGATTTAGTGGCGGATTTAGGGGTGGGGGTGCAGGCCCTTCCAGGGTTTTTTATTCAACAGTAAAAGCACAAGAGCTTTTTCTTATGGGATAAATTTCTCTTTGTAACGAAATAATTTTGCCAATCAGTAATTTTTATAAAAAAAACTGACATGAAAAAAATCGCGAGATCGCAGGTCGAGCGATTTTGTCAAATGTCAGTTTTTCGAGCAAAACTACTGATTGGCAAAATTTTGAGTTAAAAAGAAATTTATCCATAAAGAAAAGCTCGAGTGTTTTTTGGCAAGATAAATTAACGACAGAATATGTGAACGAACAACAATAATAATTATCTTTATTTATACAATTACTTAAGGGTCTATATCAGATGCAAGTGAAATATAGTCTCGATTTTACCACACCCCGCGCAGGCCACGGTGCATATATACAGCCAAACCGAAATTATGGCGGCGAATGTCGAAGGTGGCCGATGTTCTAGTTACAGAACGGCATAGTGGAAATTTCAGATAGGGAGATGTTGAATTATCAGAGGCGGAGTACTAGAAGTTTCGTGCAACATAAACCGACGAAAATGTTGTGTTGCGTCAAGCTTATAAGCTAAGCAGTAGCTAACCTTACCCTTCATGCGTCCTTGTCCTGCAATTAATATGTAAAAACAATAAAAAAAACCCGAAATTATTTTATTTACTTTGTTTAAAAATAGCTAAAGAACTAAACAACAAAACAATTAAATCGTTAATCTACAAAAAAATTTCCATTTTACCGTTTCTTATTAATGCATAGTATTATTTTAAAAATTTTTCCTATAAAATGGAAGTATCAATGTGTGTCATATCATTCAACGCAGAATGGAAAAGGCGATGAAATAATATGAAAAATATATTTGTGTTATTTTAAATTTAAACTCCAATATTTTTATCAAATATGAAAGATTATGATGATGTTACATATATTGCTGAATTCAGAAAGAAATTTTTTAAATTAAGCTGAATATACAGGATATATCATTTAGAATAAAAAAAATTAAGGCAATTTCCGGTCAAACCGGAAGTAAAAGATATGTATGTGACGCGCATATTTAATCAGTATTCGGAATGTCGTATGTCCATTTCCGCATATTAATGCGGGGTGTAATTTTTTTATTTTTCAAGTTTTTCGGCGTTTTCTTTTTATTTGACATTCAATTGTTTTTAATTTTTTGGATTCCTTAGAAAAGAGCACATAAGTATAATTTTTTGAAGTTTTTTCCTAGGTTAATAATACAGCAGAAAAATCGAGTAAGGTGCACTTAAAATGATCACCCTGTACATGAGGTTACTGCGCTTAAAATAAATCAAAAATAAAAATTATCATATTCACCTTTCATTGAGCCTTTCATTCTCCATATCAATATTTAGAGACGGCAAAATGGGAAAACTTTCATTTATATTAGTCTCTCTACAGAAATTACCGGAAATAAAAGAAAATTATTACTTTTATTAATTTACGAAAAAATTCAATTTCAGTAGTACTTTTTATATTTTCTCTTTTGGGCTAATGTTTCGGTTTTCTGCTAGAGTATTTACGCTTATGATATGTTTCTATTTTTCCCATTGTTTTTTTCACTGCACTAATAATCACTTTCAATAACACGTCTACTTAGGTGTACACTTGATTTAAAAAAAAAACTGGTACAACTCTTGTAATCGAAAATCTTAATAGTTTAGTTGTGTGCATATGTCTGTAAATAGGGCTGGCCAGGCATGTCGAGAGGGGGTGGAGAAGAAGTGATTTACCCCGGACCTGGGTTTTTTGGAGGAGATCGGTTTTCTTTGTGTTTTTAAACTTATTAAACCTTTCTCTTTTATTTTATTCAAATGGAATTTTAAAAAATAATTAGGAAATAACTTTTTCAAAACATTTTCAAGCCTGCCATATTATTGTTTAAGAAAATAATATTTGTTACGGATAATTCTACTAATGGTTGTAATTAAAATACTAACTGAATAATGATAATTCTATTTTTAAAATAAGAACACAAAAATACCACTTGAGATTTAAAAACATGTAAACAATGCAAACTGAACATAAAAATACAATAAAAAAATTAAATAAATGAACTTCAATTACGTAATACAGAATTAACTAATATTTTGTCATTGCTCCATTAGCGTCTAAAACTGCCTGAAGTCTTGCAGGCATGGACAAAATCAGATTTCTTGCAAGGTCAACTTCTTGCGACAAGTTCTCCCAAGCGTGTTCAATTATCCCTTCCAATTCTTGGGCATTATTTGGATGGTTATTTAATTTTCTTATGTTTCACCATTAGTCCCCATACATTTTCAATTGGATTTAAATCCGGACTTTTAGATGGCCACGGTAACAACTCTATGGTTCTATTAAGAAACCATTGCCTGACACGATGGGCCGTATGTATGGAGCAGTTGTCTTGTTGGAAAATAAAATTATTTTCCGGAAACACCTCTATTATTGACGGCAACATAATATTGTCTAATATTTTAATATATTTAATGGAATTGAGATGACCACCACTGTTCCAACACACACCTAACCTATTTAGGCTCATCCAAGCCCAGACATTGACTGAAAACCTTCCTAATATTTGTGGATCGAAAGTATATTTTTTGTCGTATCTAGTGGAAGGAGGCCTATATACGCGAACATGTCCATTGTTACAGGATTTAAAAACCTTTTCGTCAGAAAAGACAACTTGTCCCCAGAAGTTTTCATCATCGATTATATAGTTGAGTGCAAAAATAATCCTACCCTGCTTCTTTTCTTCTGAAAGTTTGTATTTTTTAGCCGCCGAACAACTCTTCAAGTCGCTTTGTAGTTTTATTCTTCTGCAAGCAGTAGATATCGAAGCAGGAAAATTTGTCTCTGAAATTGCATTTACTGCAGTCTGAAAAGGGTTTTCTATCAGGTAATTTATAAGATTTTCACAATTCGAAATTTTTGAATATCTGTTAGATGTCGAACCATTTTTAATAATAACGCCACTGATTAACGTCAAAGTGACATTTGTAAGATTATTAATATCAATCAAAGAACGAATGATTTACATAGCTAAAAGAAAGTGTACCAGTTTTTATTGAAATCAAGTGTACCCACTTTATAACAAATAAGTAAATTTGAGATATCTCTAGAATACACACGCCACTGTTGTTTACGAAATCGCAACGTGGTTCCTAAGTGCCCGATTCTCCCTCCCGCAAACGAGTCCAGTGTATGCAAGTGCATCCGTGTTTCCGAAATATCATGCGAGATGGCAGCTATTATCGGAATACAGATATGCAGTTTTTAGTTTTCTAATAAATTTATTTTCAACTAATCCAAGAGTTGGGTCACATAAATATAAACGTTACAAACAGTGACTAATGTCGGAATGTTAAAAAATTTGGATACAAAATATTTAAAATGCATGCGAAAATTTTTTGACGACTCTAAAAAAAAAAATTGCATTCCGACATTTTATACATATTTTTGAAAAAATCTTGTAAAAACGCACTCAAATCGGATTAGTTTTAAACGAGATATTCGAGAATTATGATTTAATAGGGTATATAAGACTCTTAAAGGAACAGTTATTAAAAATGCAGTTGTTATAAATTGTTTGGTTTGGTGTACTTATTTCAATCTCTTCTCTAGTTTCCACACATGTCGAATATTATAGCTGACAGAACAGATTTTAAAGTGACGTGCGACTACTAGATGTACTCTGATTTTGAGGAACAAGCATTTTTATCGGTGATAAAAAACGATGCACCTTTTTTATCGCTGACAAAATGACAAAAATGTGCTGTCAGATAGACTTTTTTCATATAGGAATTAATTTATCACTTTTAATAAATTAGAAAATATATGCATGGTTGATGAAAATTTAGTGTTAATGTCGACCAACATCCAAATTTTGCTGTCTAATGGTAGCCAGGATTTAGTTACAGGAGGTGTTTAGTTTCGGGAGGTGTACAACACCCTAGAGAGAACGAAAAAAATTATTGTTTTCCAAGCAGATGTTAACGTTGTATCAGTATCATGCGACGTGTCCTGATATTTTTGGATGATATAGTAACAACGATCTTTTGCAACAAATTCGGTGGATAAAATCAGGGTCGCTGCAACATCAGCATTCGACCGATGGTGATTGATGATGATCAACGACGTCGTTTGTACGTTGCGCAGAAAACCACCTTTTACATCATTATTGATGAAATTTTATAGTATGTGTTTCTAACTAGAAACATTACTGTTGGACGTTTGGGTCACTTGCGTTTACTATAATCTACATCACAACTGTTCTCACCTAATCATAGAAAGATAGAAAGTAGAGCTTCACTTCTGTGTTTTATTGTGATATGTTCTGTACATTTTAAGAGATTTGTGGTACCAAAATGTTTTAACGTGGACCAGTTCATGGTAAAATATGAACATTGTAGGCTGAAAAATCAAGCGCACCCACACACTGATGTTTTAGAAAAAAAAAATTTAGACTTTTTTCATGGATACGCAAATTTGAATGATTTAACTGTCAATACAGAATGTAATGATTACTTAGTGGTTTTAAACTTAAAGTAGCATAATTAGATTGCCCAAAATCTCCTAAATTTTAATGTTTTTCACTTTATTTGTCAACATCAAAATGGCGGACTTAAGTATGTACGTCCGTCCTCGAGCTGGCCTTGAAAAAATGGCGAACTTGTGTAGAGCAACCTCGGCCGTATTTATATATGAATCCTTCTAAGATATGAATCGTATCTGACTGCTTAGTTGTAAAGAGTGGTTAAATATTTAAATGATCGGTAACTCTCCATTAATACTAAGAAGGAAATCCTACAAAGAAAATCACGAGAATAATAGAATAAAACAACATAAATTTATAGGTTATGTTGTTTGTTTTATTTCTTTCTCTTTTACCCTCGTTATCGTACACTCGTTACACCACAATGGTCCATAAAACGTTAAAATATGATCATCCTATACGTTGATAGTTCTGTCTTATTACTACGTTACCATAACGTCAATAATAAATCCAAAGCGTACACCAACCACAGTATAGTATTGGAGTCCGCCAGACGTTGTTAAGACATGTTTACTCTATTATAGTAAGATCCTAAATCCACAATTGTAACGATTTGTAAAAGTAAACAGTTTTATAGAGGGTGACCCTAACAAACTTTGTCATTGTATGAATTTCCACAAATCATATGCATAAAAACTCACTATCAGTTACATATCGAGTATACCCAACAAATATTTTGATTTAATTTGACGAGACTACCTAAATTATGTATAATAAATTTAGTCGCAAAATTGGAATTAACCGTAGCTGAGTAAGGTTTACGTTGACGCGACGTGGAATCGACATAAGTGGAGAATAAGACGACGTCGAAATTTAATTAATTTAACTAAGGTAGGTAAAATTACATATAAATCTTCCTTGCAGTTGCACAGTATGTTTGGTTACGAATACGTATTTAGATACATTTGATTTCATTTCAACGTCAATTCAACATCCAGTTGACTAGTTTAAGGTAAAATCTACGTATTTATGTGCAAATAGTAAATGACTCCTAGTAAAAAAAGAATTTTATACTTATTTGGTATTTTTCTCTATAAATAATAGCAACATTCTTGACCGTCATCTGCAAAATTGAAAAGACACCTAAATCATAGTAATATAGAAAATAAATGAATATCGGTGATAAAAATAAGTCCAATTTAATTGCGTAATGTCAGAAGTTCCCAGTTGTTGAAAATTGCTGTTATTAAGTAAAAAAAATTATAAATAAAATTTGAGCCAAATGTTTGTTATACTTGTTGATTATGACTTAGCGAGTCTAATGATGTATTTTTTTAACCTCTTCATCAGTTCATTTCCATACAAATTCATTTTAAAAATTTCAATTTCGAATCGTACTCCCACTGCTGTAAAAGAATAAGGCATCTTGCACCAATTTGACCTTAAGGTTAACTGTCTTTGAAAATGTAACTACAAAGGATAATTGACTAAATGGTTGAAATCAGGTAGATAAGCTAAGTAGAATTTATCGACGTTGTCGACCTAATATTACTTTAAAGACGCGTAATAAAGGCGACCAAATAGGTTGATAGGTACGAATTACGTAGAATTTCCAACAAAATCTACCTAGTTAGATAATTCTAACATTATGTCAATTTAGTCGCCAAAAAGGTAAATATTATCTAATTATACCTATTTTGACTTCAATAGAAATTTACCTTTAAGGTAATATATGATAGATTTTTTTTGTTGTTTTTCCGTTGCTGCTTTAGTTAAAAGTACTTTTAAGCAAAATAATGTATGAGGTAGATTTAATGGTACTATTTACGTACATTTAAAATTAAAGTAAAACCAATATATAAATTTCTATGGGAAATGTATTTTCAGCCAATTTTACGTTATAATTACTTCAATAAGTAAATTCGTCTTTTACCAAGTCGAGCTATAACTAATTTTATGGAAAATGTTTGCTGGGAAGCCAAACAGTTGTTCAGTTTTTATTTAATTTATTCAGCAGATCAGCTCACTCTTAACACCATTACTCGGTAATGGTTACCGTGAAAATTTTCGAAAATGTATCAAGGCCTGCTTATAAAGATGAGCAATGTCTGCGACTCAAAACTATCAGAAAATAACATTACATGACACTTTTATGCCTTTTAGCATTGCTTTGAAGAATGCTTCTAAAACTAGAAAAACATAAACTGTCGCCGTGATGGAAATCGAAAAATAAACGATCCAAAACACTTAGTCCGATATTAGAGAGAACCAAAGGCCAATTATGTAGAAAAAACATGACTCTTTAGAAAACTTGAAGAGGTAAAGGTATAACCATGTGAACAGTAGTAAGTGAAGTACAACGGAAAAACCGATTTATCCTTATCTTATTTATTATTCTCTATCTTAGCATTCAATCTTTACTTTTACAAATCGTTATACGTATTATTAATAGCAAAGGCAAGAAAAATAATAGAAATCATGTTAATAAAAATTAAGATATCATTATTATTTTGAGTCATTCTGTATGATTACTCATAAAATTTCAATAAGCATCCTGTAGGATGAAATCAGAATCTCAAAATTTACAGAATTTTAAAACTGTAATTTTTCTTTAATTATGGATGTACACACAAACCCTATCAATAAAAATGAAGCTAACGCAAAACTTAAAATACATTTTCGGTAATTTTCCACATTTTCCGAAATGTACTTGATATATATTTTCATTTGACAGATCACTGAAAATGTAATTCCATAAAATTGTGAGTAGATCATTAAATTTCCACTCTTCATTAATTGTTGGATACTACATTGAAATTGCGAATATTGTGGGGTAAAGGTGGAAGGAGAAACTGGTGAAGCTTTTTGGGTATCACAAGGACTGAAGCAGAGAGATGGACTGGCCTCAACTCTCTTTAATTTAGCGTTGGAATGCGTCATGAGGAGAACCAGCATAAATGTATCCTCAACAGTAATAAATAGAACAAATCAAATTATTGACTATGCGGCTGACCTGAATATAATGGCAAGGTCA
Source organism: Rhamnusium bicolor (assembly GCA_029963845.1). Taxonomy (NCBI): domain Eukaryota; kingdom Metazoa; phylum Arthropoda; class Insecta; order Coleoptera; family Cerambycidae; genus Rhamnusium; species Rhamnusium bicolor. The sequence goes on from JANEYF010001046.1 coordinate 367,535, forward strand.
ATACGGCCCGTAAAGGAACCCTTCACGGAGATGGAAAATGCAGTAAAGGAAATAGGTCTCGCGATAAACAAACAAAAAATCAAGTTACTACTGCAAAGCAGACAACAGCGCATTCGATTAGACCAAAACATCACCAATTACAATTTTAAAGTAGTGAAGGACTTTATCTACCTTGGCAGAAACATATCGCATGACAATGGCGAAACTAAAGAAATTAGAAAAAGAACCAACGCAGCAAATAGAGCATATCACTCAATACTGCCCATACTAAAATCAAGAGACGTACACAGGAAGACTAAAATTAGAGTCTACAAAGCAATGATCCATACAGTTTTGATATACGGAGCCGAAACATGGTCACTCTCAGCCAAAAACTCGAAGCTTTTAGAGCGATTGAAACGGAAAATTTTAAAAAGAATTCTTAATCCATTAAATGAAGGGAGTCTCTGAAGGGCACACATAAATCATGAAATTTATCAATTGTATAAAGAACCCAGAGTTTCAATGTATATAAAATTGATGCGACTGAGATGGGCAGAACATGCCCAAAGAATGCCATATGACGGAGATCCAAAAAAGGTACTCACGGGAAACCCTGAAGGAAAGAGGCCGGTGGGAAAACCGAAGCTATACTGGGAAGATAGGGTATAGAAGGATACTAAAGAAATGTTGGGTATAAGAAATTGGAGCCATGTAGCAGTGGATCGGGACGGGTGGAGAAGGAGGATTGAGGAGGCCAAGACTCGATATGGGCTGTAGCGCCATCGTAGTAGTATTATATGAGGTGGTTAAATATATCTTTGCTGAATCGAATCTGAGAAAAAAAAACCTTTTTTTTCAAATGCTTACTGCATAGTGATAGTTCAGTGTGTAAAAATGTGAAACATTTTCAGAAAAAAAGTAAAATCAATAGAAATATTAGAGATATCAAAAAACACCCGAAACGGTTTCTTCCAATTTGTCCACAAATCATTCTAATGTGACATAATAATCTGCAATTAGTTTTTACATTACCAATCAAATATTTAAACATTGCAAGTGTTTAATTATGCACCCTGTATGCAATTTATCCTATCGTAGTTTGATGTCATGGTTAAGACAGTTTATTTTAGATGAAATTTGTAAGAAAATATTCAAGAAATAATATGAATATATTCTTCAAAATAATACAAGAAAATTACTTCATTAATTTCATTTAGCAGTTTATTTTATTTTAGTCTTTAGATGTAGATGTAGATTTGTATCTAAATAAATAAATGAATTTAACAAAAAAAAAGCAATGTCAATGTGATTGTGTGGTTTGACAGAATGGAAGGCGGTGTATCTGATCAACTCTAATTGATGTTAAAGTTGGTAATCACCACTCTAAACTATTTTAAGTTCTTGCCACACCTTTTTATAAAAAATAGTATATATTCATGCAATGAAATATTTTTAGCTAGCCTTGGAAGAAAGGTTTTCGTATAAATAGTAATATATTAACTAATTCTATCTAAACAATTTACATATATATGTTTTAGTAAATTCCAAGCATACATGTTTTTATTGAAATTTTTAAACTTACAAAGTAGTTACATATTGAAAATATTAATTTTAAAAAAAGACGAGGAAAGAATCTACAAATAAATAAAAGAAGAGGCTAAATTTTTGTTTTATTTATTTTCATGTGGCCAATAACCTCGTTGAAATAAGAAGTAAAGATGTTTGTTTGTATGTACCGCATAACTTGAATAATGAACTACAAAAAATATATACTATCTACATAACAATTTTAAAGGCAAATTCTTTCCTAAATTGAAATAGCAAAATTGATATTTCGTTGACAGTTTTGATCATTTTGCAAATGTCTTACAGTTAAATACAATTAATTTACTCAGTATTTTGAAAAATGAACATTATACAGACATTTAACTGAAAATTTAAAACAAGACAAACACCATTGGTGTAATGAATGACATATACTAACTTTTCATATTATTTTGGTGTTTCTAGTAAAAACTAAGTTATCAGGAAAGTGCAACTCGGTGACTGCCAATCGAAGCCTGTCCCTAAACATGATATCGCTAGTCTTGTCTGGCTATATTTAATTAATTATAATTATAATTAATACCGCTTTCCCGTGAACACTTTGTATGTAACTTTTTACTTAAGTTCAGAACTAAAGAATAAAAATGGGTTCTGTTACATTGCCCCCTCCTCCGGTGCGACTATGATTTTGAGCACCGCGAATGTAACATCTGGCACTACCTAGCACCCAATTTTTAATGCTAGCACCAAACCAACACCGAAGTTATAACCACTTGTTACAGGGGGGCGGGTAATGTAACGCAAGCCCTTCCCGGTGCGAATATGACTTCCAACCTTTAACACCACAAAACTTATATCCAGCACTATCAAGTACCCAAGTTGGAGAGCTAGCACCACAATAGTTTCGTACACCTGGGAGGGGGCTAATGTAACGCCAGACCCCCGGTAAGAATACAACTTCTAACTTTTAGCACCACAAAATGTACATCTAGCACCACCTAACGTCCAATTTCTAAAGCTGGCAACTTAACGGTATGGCAAATAGTAGTTATCTATTTGCCAGAGGGATTACGTAACGATAGTCCTCACAGTGCGATTACGATCTCTAAATTTTAATATAGAAAACCTATATGTTGCAGCACTACCTATGGACCGAATCAGTAGTATCGTCCTTTTTGCTACCCCGGTACGAATATTACCTTTGGATGTTAGAGCATATTACATGGAAAATGGTTCAAAAAATGTGCCGACACCAAATTGATTGTGCATTTCCTTGCTGTCTATACTAATAGGTGGTGATTATTTTGAGATTAACTCATCACACTGCCCTCCACAAACTGTTTTTTTTAATAAAATCAATTTTTTATTAAAAAATAGAGGAAAAGTTTCAAATGTACGCTAAGCGTTTTATATGAACTAGTTTGTTAAATATTTATATAAAACATTTGACAGCGCCACTTGTTTCAAAGCAGCAAAATAACGAATAATGTTCTAACATTTTGCCGGTAGATGGCAGCCTAACGTAAATATCAGCAAAGTTTAGTCAGCAAAAGCACAGAATAAATTTGTGGTAAAAGTTTTGTGGTTACTGTGGCCCTCATAAATTAAGAAAATTGTGCCTTAAAACATAAGTCACGCCAAATATGTTATAGGTTTTTGAATTTTCTTACAGGCTTTTACTTTAGGCTACAGAAATTGCCTTTAAATTTCTTTTAACTTCTAAATATTTCTCCATAATATTCTTAGATAATATTATCTGTAAATAAGTGTAGTAGATGGCAACTAAATGTAAAATACAATAATACCATTCAAAGGTAACATTTGTACCGGGGCGAAATTGCATAACATTAACCCTAGTCGCAATAATTACGGTATTTTTAGTTTTGTCTATACAAGCTGGCGGGTACTGAAGCACGTAAATTTTATGGCAAAAATTGGCGTTTTAAAAATAAAAATGGATCTGTCTGAGGTTTTATCCAAAACGGACGCTCCTCCCGTCCTCCAATGTCTCACGGGAGTCGTACCGGTGCATTAACTATAGCCACTCCCCATATTCCGCAGGGTATGTGACAGTGGATACCAGAATTGTGTGCCCTAAGTAGACGGAGGGAACCCAGAATGACCGCCTTCTGCATTTGGCCTGCTAGCCACCCTGCTGATTTTTGGTAGACCGGTATTGTCTTCAGATCCGAGAGCAGCGTATTATCCCTCCGACTACACTGATTATTAGGACGACCATTTTGACCTAGTAGGCTAGGTGTAGCACTTGGAGCTCGTACCGGAGATCGCGATATTTGGTCCGCTTCTCCTCCTTCGAGGTGATGTTTTTCTCCGCAGGTGCCGAGAACTCGATGACACACATCACCTTGAGTTGATGGTCAAGGAGGAATATGTCAGACTTGTTGACTTGGATAATTATTATTATTATTATTATATTATTTATCAAGTTAGCTATTTCATACCACTACGGTAACGCCACTGGAATTAGTACCAAAGCTCCAGCTTTAGATAAGTAACAGAATTAAAATCTGAGACTACTTAGGAATTTTAATTTGTCCTTTCTCCACTACTCACGATTCCTCGGGCATCGTCCGATATGGCAGTTGGGCCATTTGCAATCACTTATTATAAATCATGTGTATTTTGACACTAATCAATATCATAAATCTTGGTGATTAAGATGATACAGACATTATTTATATATCCACTTATCTGCGTTGAATAGGAAGTTCCAAAAAAAGGCCGTCAAATATGAATAAGCAGCAGGCCAATGACTATAAAAAACTGAGTAGAACGTGTTGAGAACTTTAAAAACTTCCTGTTTTCCAATTACGCAGATAATTAGAAAATGAAAACACTGATGTATATAACATAATACTTAGTTCCCTGGCTATACCTACCTGTATTATACACGTTGTCTAATTACTATGCAAGTTTTTAATTAGGCTTATAAAAATAAATTAATGTACATGTGCAATGTAATTAATATATCGCATAAACTGACTAATAACTGTTACGAATTAATTTAAACACGTTCCAAGCAAATGCGCGTTCGATATGGAGATTGACATCTTTAATTTCTGGATATTTTACGAAAATATGTCACAGAATGTAAAATAGAGTTAGTAAGATTATGGTTTAAGTATCTAGTAAATTATTCTTCCTGAAGTATGGTTGCAAACATATTACATATTACGTGACTTTTATACACGAGTAGATATTCTCATATTTATTGTAAATAATAATAATAATAATAATAATAATAAGGCCGATCACTTGCTTCAACTCCTGCTACAAGATAATCACATGTATCTTGTATGCTAGGACACTGAGGTCTGTTGATTCGGTCTTCCAGCAGATACACGAACAGCGTGGTGCCAAGAAGGGCATGACAGGTTGCAAGGACAGCCTGCTGATAGACCGCTGTATTACACAGGATTCTGTGTAATACAAGCGGAATCTATCGATGGCCTGAATTGAGGCATTTGATACAACATCACATGAGCTACTGTTGCACTTGCTCGAATGTCTTGCGATACCAGCACCAGTAGTGAGATGCATCGAACAGCTGCTGCCGCTCTGGGCCTCGATTCTTGAATTGAGGGAGTAGAATTATTAGGAAAATAAGAGAGACGGAAATATGAAAAAATAATAAACTAGACAGAGACAAAACACATAATCTCTCTATAGATAACTGAAGAATAAGGTACCTGGAAGACTCGCTTCACCATATCATCAGGTGCACAGCGAGTCACGACAGAGCAGGTGGCAATTAGGAGACTAGAATTCCAGCCTGGCGTTTCTAAAACAGAAGCGCAGAAAATGTTGGGTATACTTTCATGCAACAGGACATGCTCTGTTTCATGATATTTGTTTTGAAAATTAATTGAGTTTTGATACTAGTGATGTGAACAGGAATACTAAGTACATTCTCGGTAATTAATTGTACTCTCTATATTCTTTGGAACATAATTTATGATTAACAAAGTATCCGAATTTCCTTTCTTTCGAATTTCATACAAACTCGTAAAAATTTTGAACACCATTACAAAATCACATCTTCATCAAAAGATGTCGAATAGAGCGATGCAATGTATCTGTAATAAGTTCAGTGTTGCCACCTTGAGGGATATATCCCGATTCGAGAGAGATTTTGAGGTCCACAAGGGACAAAGTGATATTCACGTAATTTTGAGGGATTTTTGAAAACTTTGCAATAAATGAATTAAGCAATATTTCTTTTGTTATTGATCGCTGTTTTTGTTTTATTTAATTGATCATCCTGACTATCTTGTAGTCATAGAGGGAATCAACAAATATTGTTCTGGTTCATTCGGGTGCCATTTAGATCTAGTGGAAATGCGATGGACTTGAACCTAATATTATACATATGAAATAGAGCATTTGCACGTGACGTCATGTTTTTCAAGGTAGATGCTTGCAGGATGAACAAATAACAAATGATAACCTCATTTCAGTGCCTTTAATTAATATAAAAATTATTTAATAACTTTAAATTTTTGTGTTCTTACATTTTTCATTAAAATGATAAATTTTTGTACTGTGGTGGGTTGATAAAATAACGTGGCGAGAGACAGTGTCAGTTTTTATATAATTCCATCAGTTCTTGATAATCGTAAATAATATAATCAATTGGCGTGTGATAATAATCACTATACATGATCAAAACCAAATTTTCTGACAACAAACACAGGAATACGTTCACAATAAAATATTACAACCAATCACCAAACTATTTGAGGTTATGGCCTCTTCTTAGTTGAACCTCTAAGCAATTTAGCCACGCCCATAGGGTCATGTGCCGCAGATGCTCTATTATGTTCTACCCCAGAAAATTGATGTGGCCCGAGGGCATATAAGCATTCCTTACAGTCATACGGAAATGACAGTATTTCTAGCAATTTCATTGGCGGTTTTAAGATAGCAGCAGGGCATGCGCAGTTACATGACATGTCAAAGTGTATTAAATCCTTTTGGAATCGTTTGTTAGCAAGGAACTCGTTAGACCATAGAGAAGATACTCGCCTAGCATGCGGTAGGTCCAGGGTTCGGATCACAAACTTATTTTTTTTTTTAAATAAATATTTTTTTAGTTCGTTAGTAAGATTTTCCTTGCCCTTTATTATAGTTTGTTTATTTTCCTTGCCCTTTATTATAGTTTGTTTATTTTCACGGTGTCGAATTCCCCTTTAAAAATGATATCTGATGAGCACGCCATGCCGTGGCCTTGAAACGGCCAATGAAATTGCTAGAAATACTGCCATTTCCGTATGACTGTAAAGGATGCTTATATGCGGCACGAGGTTATAATTTTCAGTGTCTGACTAATTTTTGTTTTATAATATAATATTTTACTACCTAATTAAAACATAATTTAAACTTGGCGGGATTTTTTAAAGAAAATATGGGATATTTTATGCTTGCGCGTGGGAGAGTTTGTTATACTCAGGTGGCAACACTGGAGAAGTTTCACTAGTATGCTTTGAACAGGAAACCAAGTTTCATGTGATTCGTTTCAGCTACAAGTTTCATGAAATTTGTTTCTCCAGTGTGTCATCGACCCAAACCTAACACATAAACGGCAAATTTGTTTTCTCAAAGGGTACAAAAGTTTGACATTTACCATTTGACATTTTTTTATGAAAGGTCCTTGTACAGGATGTTTCCTAAGTATGTGTCAATAATTCGGTGGTTATTCATTGAATTCATTTCATGAAAAAATACTATTGTTCAAAAACGCAATATATTTGGAATATTACCTTCCACAGATATGTTGAGATAAAATTCAGACCAACTATTGAGTCTTGCATTAAAATTATTTTTATCATTAAAAGTTTGGAATAGTGTTACCACTGATGTGGGTACGAGGGTTAAGCTACATGTTTATATCGAAATTGTCATGATGGAGGTATTTTTTCTTAATTCGGGCTCATTTTATAGAAAACAAAAAAGATCTCTTGTTGCTTCTCAATAAAATGAATCGATTTAGAGGAATACGAGAAAAAAAGATCTGCAAACGGTTTATTTTTAAATCCTGGAGTGGGTTGGATCCTTTGATGTGAAGGTAACATTGTCGTAGTTGTCAACGAAACACCACACCACTACTTTTCCTCATAGAATACGTTCAACAACACAGAGTGTGTCGTATTGTTACACAAACATTAATAATGCGATTTTGTATATCTATACGAAGGTAGTATACAGTTAAATCCATGAAGGGCAAACACGGTCACGTATCAGCTGCGCTAAACCTCGCTCATCGATTCGCAATTGTGGATCCCCCTCCACTGCTAATGTTCAAAGTAAATGGTACCAATAACCGCGGTCGCATCTTCGTGGCTTTATTGTAGACGTATATACATAGTGAACAGGTTTTCCGAATTCTTCAAAACAATTTTTCGCCACCATCCGAAACAAACATATATTTTAATAATGAAAACATATACACTGCAAATAACTTCATATATTGTGACAGTCTAGATATTAGTACGGTACTATTAGCATTAAAAAAACTAAAACTAAAACTTACCAATGATCCCAATGGGTACTTGCTCTCATCATTAAAGATTGTGTTTATATTTTTTTCAGAGCCTCTTACCAAGATATTTAATTTATCATTAAAATTTGGCTACTTTCCAGCAACATGGAAACATTTTAGCATTTTTCCGACTTACAAAAGAAGGCCAGAGTGGTAGAATCGAAAATTATCGGCCCATGAGAATAATCTGTTTCCGAAGGTATGAAACACAACTCGTAGAATACTATGGTTTGAAGTATGTCAAAATTCGTGCTATTTCAGTGGTACCTCAGGGTTCTATTATGGGTCCCCTTGTGTTAGTTTTATTCATTATCGATATAATGAATAACTTGGATGTTGACATCTTACTGTATACTGATGATACAAAGATTTTTAATATATTAAAATCGGTAGCTGACTGAAAAGTTACAAAATAATCTTCTTACAATTAAAAAATGATGTGATGGAAATAATCTCCCCCTTAATATAGAGAATTGTAACTTTATGTCATACAACAGAATAAACATGTAATCCTCTATGAATATAAATTGGATAATATGGCGTTGACCCATCCTGAAATTTTCAAAGATCTCGATGCCACATTTGATAACAAACTGACATTGAAAAACCATATGGAGCAAATCCCACAGTCTTCGTACGAAAACTTGGGTTTTATTGTAAGAAACTAAAGATTATAAAGATATTTCCTTATTTTTGCTACATTTTAACACCTTCATGAAGTCAAAATTCATCTCCAATCTAGAATCCTGGTTATTTAGACAATGTTGACACGCTAATAAATATTTCAAGATGTTTTTTTAAAATGTGTGTCGAGTATAATAGATGGTGTTTATCCTGAAGTAGGAATTCGACAGCAAATACTTCTCACTAGATCTGCTGTAGGAAGACTTGAAATGCTTAGAAATAAACAGGCATTATTATTTATCAAAGAAGGTTTAGTGCCATATTCCCCAAAAAGACTAATTGAGTACTGTACACTGTACTAGATCCAATTCCTTAGCTACGCTACGCTGATGAGGGGCAATAACTCTGAAACACGTGTCCGTAGTTGCATAATTGTTTCTTTTTGGGGAATATGGCACTAAACCTTCTTTGTTTTATTTTGAACCCCAATAAATCTATCTTGTATTATTATTTATTTCCATACAAATTCATATCATAATTGATCCCCCTCTTGTAGAAAAATTTACTTCTCTCTACTACGTATTCAGTCTAAACATACCAACACCTGATATATTACCACTGCAGGGATAAATCTCTTACAATTTTCTCCCCTTATTTTATTTGTAACACCGATAACTGCCTACAATAATACATGTCTGATATATTTTAAACAAATATAAAACAATAAAATATTTCAAATGAATATTTGTAACTAAACACTTGCCATGTCTTGATCTTGATTTTAATTACGTACAATTTTTACTGATTGGCATCATATGAAAAAAGATTCATTAGTTTATAATTTTATTTTTATTGACTATTCTTTTTGTGTTACCAATATTTTGTATTTGATGTGTTATATTTAATTTTAATTTTCTTGTCTCATTTCTTACACATTGTATTACCAACTTGTGTCCTCTTTCTGTAATTGATACTTGTCTGTTAGTGTATTTCTAAATAAATGAACAATAATAAAATAGTAATTTTAAATGCTTCCAAAGGAAAAACCATAGGATTAATATCTGGTGATCAAGGAGCCCATAACTGTGGTCCAATTCAGCGACCAGGTTATTCCTTGTCCAGAAATTGATGCACAGTGAGGCTAAAGTGTGATGAGGCATCATCATGCATAAACCATGCAATTCTATTTATTATCGGTAGATCTCTCAACATATTATGTCGTTCTTCTTCCAGAAAAATCCCATAATCTATAACAGACTTATATAATACTTCTGGGACTGTGATAGGCTCTATCTAAATGTCATGATTATGTTTTTTGAATGTTTATGCGGGATGGAAACGCAACAGGTTATACAATCATTCATGTTTGATTGTGTGGAGCGATACACTTTTTAAAGAACATGTATTTTTTTTAATGTCAATTGCTAAATTGCAACTGTTCTGATTCTATCTTTAAATTTAAAAGAAGGTCGGCTCACAATTGTTACGCACATACTATTTATATGTAAGAAACGTCTGTTTTTCTAATTCCAACTCTACCCTACACCATATCAACACCTATTGATTATATTGTATTAAGCTTAAATAACCTCTGAAACACTTTTATCATTATTTTCAAGTGCAGCTTCAACTAGTTCGTAAGAACACTTGCATTCATAAAGTGATCCAATGTCACTCTTGAAAGAAGAGCATATAGTAAACCAAATATAAATATGACCGTTTAGCAAGAGCCCATTTATAGTGAATTATATTTTTTAACAATATCCTGTATGGATTGTTGTCCATTATACATGTATTTTCATTTACTTATTTTTTGTTTTAGGTGCTAATGGAAGCGCTAGAGCTTATATGAACGGGCATGCCAACAAACCAGAAGATAAACACTCAACTCTCTCACGGTAAATATTTTCGTATATAATTATCCACATTTTAATAACGAGATATTATATCGCTTCATATTATATTTAATTTGAAGTTATAAAATTACTTTCGTATATTCATAATATATCGTCCTCATTTATAATAATTTTCTAATCCTGTAAAGTAGATCTTGGCACTATTTTTTGTTACATCAAATGATGTTAATAAAAAATTGAAAAAATTTAAAATGAGGTAAAAAATGTTTTTACAGAATTAGACATTTTTTTTATGTTTGCAAATTTTTTGTTTAGTTTTTATATCGTATTAACAAAAGTGTTGATAGAACGTTTCTGTTGGTAAATATTGCATACACGATATACGGAAACATTTTCCACAACCCTATGAGTTTTTATCCGATTTAAACCAAATTAATCCCATAAAAATAGAGGCTATTTAGATCTACTTATGACCGTAAAATCATTTACCCTCTTCAAATGCAAAGCCACCTACGATGCATGATTGAAGGTAAAAAATACAAAAACATGTTAGACATTTTTTTTATAAAACAAAAGACTAGGAGATGGCCGCTTTGGTCAAGTATGAGTAGACGTTTGTTATTAGCTCCGATAGAATTCTTTAGCTGATGTGTTAATTTGCAGAAATAATTAATCCTATTTACACTATATGGCGTAATAAATGTTAAATAATATATATAGCGCGGTCTGCCTACGGATTTGGACCCTTAAGTGAAGATACAGTAAACAAAAATATGCAAAAAATCGGAAATTTTCCGTAGAATTCAATAAACCAAAATACAAACAACTGGCACCTCGGGGGCCGATAGTAAATTGGGCCCAAAGTTGGCCAAAAACGGTTTTTTCCATTTTACTCTGTCATGGTGCCATAAAATGAAAAAAAAGTTTTATACAAAAGCTGTACAACTATTAAATACGGATCGATCTGTGGAAATCCGATGTCAAAAAAATTCAAAAATAAATTATTTATTTGAAAAAAACCGTTAAAAATCGCGTTTTTTTTGAAACGCTCATATCTTCGAGAAAACAAATCATTTTTTCACGAAACTTGGTAAAAGTGTAGCTCCCTACTAACTAAAAAAAGATCGTTTTCAAAAAGTTTAAAAATATTGTAAACATTTTGCAAAAATTGATTTTTTCGAAAAAAATCACGTTTTTTTTAAAATCTCGATAGCTCATACACGCTTCCATATTTCTAGTCAATTTTGAGCTTAAAATTTGCTTGAAATGTTGTACTAACATGGTTATTTATTGCGCGCTTTTTAAATTGATCGGTAATATGCGAAAAGTCGGTTGAAAAATCGGTTTTTTTTTAACAACAAAAAAAATCGATTTTTTTTCAAGAAAAAAAATTTTTTTTTCTTTTTTTGCTAGCAGCATTGAATAGCTGGTATTTTTTTTATAAATTTACAAAAAAAAATTTTTATCTACGACCCTTTGGAGCCGAGATAATTTTTTTTTTTTTGAAAAAAAATCTAGTGACGCTATCTTTTAATATTAAGGGCTGAAATTTACAGAGTTTGTAGTTCAATACTTGTATTTTACATAAAAAAATACTATAATGACATATTCGCTCTCTATTCTTTGGAAATTTAATGGCATGCGGAGCACACCCCGGCTCATACGTTCGGTCGCTCGAGCGATGTCGTGGGGGTGCGGGACGGTGTTAACGTGGATACATCTGTAAAACTGTATGCTCTTATCATACGTAACGTATCGTAGTTTCAACTGCACACAGAGCGTTCATACGATATGTTTCTTGAACGTTATGTTGATTCTTAAAGATATGAGTTGACAGGTAAATAATAATTAATTCTTAAGCAACATTTTTAGTATAAAAATAAAATATTTATTTTACATGAAAGTTCAAAATATTGACAGTGAATATAAACGTGTACAGTACTTAATTCCCCCCCCCTCCTCGTTGTCGCTGGTACGTTCTTCGCTGTATGCAGCGAGTACGGAAGAGTCGGCTTCACTTTCGATCTCATCATCATTATGGACATTGGTCTGTGATTCATCCATCACCACGCAAGACTCATTAAATATATCTTCGTCCAAGTCGTCATCAAGAGCATCTGCCTCCATCGTAGTTATTTCTATATTAGTGCAATTTTCTTGATCGCATGTCAAGCACATGCTTGAACACTTCAAACCATGCCTCCTGCAGCTACAGATCTTCGTTTTACATCCGCTTCCGCATCTGCAGGCTATCGTTTTAACGATTTCGTCTGGAACCAGCTGATCCGAGCTGTACGTGGGAAGCAGATTAGTACCGTCGGAAGTCCAACCCCATTGTTCTGGCTCTAGCGAAGTTCCGAGCCACGTTTGCAACTGCAAATAGTAGCGGTAGGCATGTTGAGCCGCTGCTGCCTCCGTAGGTGAAAAAAAAACCGATTTTTCAACCGATTTTTCGCATATTACCGATCAATTTAAAAAGCGCGCAATAAATAAACATGTTAGTACAATATTTCAAGCAAATTTTAAACTCAAAATTGACTAGAAATATGCAAGCGTGTATGAGCTATCGAGATTTTAAGAAAACGTGATTTTTTTCGAAAAAATCAATTTTTGCAAAATGTTTATAATATTTTTAAATTTCTTGAAAACGATCTTTTTTAGTTAGTAGGGAGCTACACTTTTACCAAGTTTCGTGAAAAAATGATTTGTTTTCACGAAGATATGAGCGTTTCAAAAAAACGCGATTTTTAACGGTTTTTTTCAAATAAATAATTTATTTTTGAATTTTTTGACATCGGATTTCCACAGATCGATCTGTATTTAATAGTTGTACAACTTTTGTATAAAACTTTTTTTCATTTTATGGCACCATGACAGAGTAAAATGGAAAAAACCGTTTTTGGCCAACTTTGGGCCCAATTTACTATGGGCCCCCGAGGTGCCAGTTGTTTGTATTTTGGTTTATTGAATTCTACGGAAAATTTCCGATTTTTTACATATTTTTGTTGACTGTATCTCCGAAGTGAAAAATTAACATGGGGCCAAAAATAGGCAGACTGCACTAATAGGGTTGTATAGTGTTTACAGAGCGGGATTGCATAAGAAGAAACTTTACATTTGATTGCTGCTCTCCTGTGGAATTAAACTAAGTGATATATTATACTTCCAGTTTAAAAAAGTAGTGGTCATTATAATCGGTATCTGAAATAAAAATAAAGACGAGAATGTTGAAGACTTGATAAATAAGGTATGTAGCAGTTTTGCCAATAAAATTAAATCAAAAATTGATAAAACTGAATCAAAAATGGGCAAACAGATGGGAAAATGGGATGATAGACTCTCCGATTTAAATGATTCGTTAAAATCACTTAATAAATTTGTTGCTGAAAACAAAAAAAAAACGCTTGATATACTCCATGTAAAAGGAGATCTTCTCGATCAATATAATAAGAGGAATGCCCTTAAATTTACTGGTTTTAAAGAAAATGATGCTGAGGACGTTGTAACCAAGATCTTGCATTTTATTAATAATGACCTAAAAGTATTTTGTATTAAAAATGAAACTGATTCCGCTTTTCGTGTTGGTGAGTACAGGGAAGAGGATCAAGCAAGTCCTAGAACAATCTTAGTGAGATTTGTTACTAATATTAAGAGAAATGATATGCATCGGGCAAAAACATCTTTAAAAAATTCGGAAATATCCATTTTTGAAGACTTAACTAAACTACGCTATGACATTCTTCAAGCAGCAAAAAAAAGTTATGGCAAAAACAAAGCTTGGTCATCTGAAGGGAAAATATATGTGTGGGATGAACGTAATGGTAAGAAGCGTTGCGTCGCTTCAGAAAGTAATTTGTGAAAGTTTATCGACATGGTAGATTCACACTTCATATTTCCACACAGTTGATGTTTTTTTATTGATAGCTATTTTTTGTTTCTGATTTTTTATTACTGATCGAGAAATTTCTTTCTTCACTTTTGTTACTTTTTAGTTTTTTTAGTTTTACTAATGAATAAATCTACTCGGTAAGTAATGTCGTACATATTATATTAATAAATTTAATCGTAATTATAGTTTAACTCTCCCACGGCATACAAAATTCTATACATACGGTGAGGTCCATAAGTAACGGATAAATTCATTATTTACGTAATTTACAAGTTGTAAGTAAAATCTTGAAACATCAATTTTTAATTCTGACATTTTTTTGAGTATAATTTTATACCTCCCTCTTCAACCCCCTTGGAGTGACAGCTACCCCTTTAAAAATTTTAAATGGAACGAGGGTGCGTGTGATAGCTCATTTGAAAGGGTTTTTTAATTCTCTGTCTAGCATTATAAGATTTTTTGAATTTTGTATATTTTTCTTCAAGAAAATTAAATTTGAAAATTTCAAAATATATTTGTAATGTATACAATCAAATGTTATTTATGCCTATGTACCAAATATCTGTCAAATCTGATTTTTTCTAATTAATTTTGTGTCATCTAGGGCTATCAAAAATGTTCCGTGGGACAGTGGCGTACGCGAAATTAACTAATACGAGAAATAATAAACTGTTACAATTTATAACAATGTATATATATGTAAAACATACCATCTTAACTAGCTTGATGAACTAGCTTCCTTATCACAAACTGGAGAAGATGTGTAGCCATTTTGCAGCATCGGGTATGTTTCTATGGTTGTCTCCATGAGTGATGTTCGCTTCGGTGAAAATATATTCTTATATTTTGGAAACGACCGTTCGACATCTACAGATATAATACACACATACGTAAAATAGTCTTTGAACGCACTTAATGGATCTGGGGCTACACCATCACATATTTGTCTTAATTTGGTAAAACCGGTGTCTTTATTTAACACACTTGCGAACTTTTCTTTAACGCGCTCATTTGTTGCGTCACCTATAGCGTGTAGCGGTAGATTTACTTCGTCCACTATTTGCAGTGACTCCGCTAACGACAACGCACTGTTTTCTAATTTTTTTATGCTTTCATGCAATGTTTTATAGTTCTTCGCAATATTTTTTAAATCTATTTCAACGGAAATATCTTCGAATCTTGTCTGGCTTTCCTTAATAGCTGCAGCCTCATCTGGATTGAATTGTAGTATCGCAGCTTTTATTTGTTGGAAATATTCAGCATAATAAAAAGCTGCCTGCAACCATGTTCCCCAACGTGTAAGAATCGGCTGTGGTGGTTCAGGAATACTGGGATACTTGCTATGAAATGCACGGAGACGTTTAGGAGATTTAAGAAACACTTTTTTCGTACTTGCTATTAATGCATCCACCTCTGGAAAACCTTTTCGAATAGTTTCTGCTACAAGATGTAAAGCATGCACTTTACACGTAACATGTATAAACGTATAACCTTGTTCTTGCAAAGAACGGCCTACCGCATACATTGTCACGGCACCATCAGTCACAAACATCAACACTTGACTTTTTGACAGTTCAAATTTTTCTAACGTCTCCAGCACCACCCTGGTAATTGTTTCGCTAGTACACTGACTTAGTCTTTTGCTAGCTAGTAACAGTGGAACTGTCGGTTTAAGAGGGTCCAGTACTCGTACTATAACATTTAAAATAAATTTCTTTTACAATCTGTTGTCTCATCAACAGATAACCACAGTCGTGTATTTTTTTAATTCATATTTCATCTTATTTATCATGTCTACGTGTACAGTTGGTAGATAGTTACATAACTATTCTTGGACCATTGTTGTTTATTATTTTCATTAATGATATTGCTGATGAACTAGATAAAGTGGGATATTTATTGTACGCGGATGATTTAAAGCTCTTCTCCAAGGTTAATAGCATCGATGACTGTAGTCATTTGCAAGAAAATCTTCTTAAAATTAGTAATTGGTGTATGAAATTCAAGCTTCCACTTAATCTTCGAAAATGCAGCGTTATATCTTACACGCGCAAATCGTCCACTATTACATATGATTACTCGATAGACAGCAATGTGCTTCAGAGACCTGAAACACTCCGAGATCTAGGTGTTATATTTGATAAAAAATTGTCGTTCAGTATTCACATCAACTCTATAGTATCGAAAGCTTGTAAATTGTATGGATTTATAGTTAGACACTCTCGTGACTTTGCTAACTTAGAAACTATTAAAATGCTGTACTATTGTTATGTCAGATCGAAGCTTGAATATGCCTCACTTGTTTGGTGCCCACATCAGAGTGTTTACATAGATACTTTAGAGTCAGTCCAACGGAGGTACATATCCAGCCATAGGTTTTCCACAACAAGATCTGCTCGACAAGTACTCTATAGATAGTTTATCTCAACGGAGGAGATGCGAGACTCAAGTATTTCTTCACAAATTAATAAATAATAAAATTTATTCACAAGAAATAATGTCACAACTTTGTTTTAATGTTCCTAGAACGACAACTCGTTATAACAATTTATTTTACTTAACCGCACCTCGTACTAGTGCATTAAAATTTTCACCCCTTCATGTAATTTGTAATAATCAGAACGCCATCTGTGGCGAAATTGATATATTCAATTGCAGTATTAAGGCCCTAAAGGCACACTGTCATAATAACTAGGCATCTTGTTTTTCCTAATAGATTAGTTTTTGATACTAATTATGCTTCTGCTTAAGTAGTCTTTGGTTCATTAATAGCGCTTAAATATATTTTTGTTTAAATAATTCGGTTTTTTTTTAATCAATTCTTTATAACCGTTCAATGTTTTTTTATTATAATTTTTTATTATAATTTTATAGTGTATTGTTTAATATTCATGAAAAGCCACGTATGTATTTTGATTCTAATGTTAACTCTAATTATTATGTTGTATATTTTATTCAATTTTTCAGTACCCTTCTGTCCTGTAGTTGGGTCGAGTACCTGTAGGACAGTATATAGATAAATAAATAAATAAAATAAATAAATAACGTTGTGCGACTTGGTAACTTCACCTGGGCATTGTATTTATTCCAGAACTCTCGAAATGGTTGCTTATCAAGTATGTGCAGCGGAACATCACAGGCAATCAGCATTAACAGTAAATCAAACATAAACTGTGTGTTGTCGAAGGCACGCCATTTTTTTTATTTTTATGGTGTACACTATTTACGTGAAGTCCACAATCACGCTTATCCCAGCATATCAAATCATTCTCGCACACTTTACAAATTATTTTAGCACCATCATAGAGTAAATCCGGGAATTCACCTATGAATTTATTCACTTTGTCAGCAAATGGCCGTTTTCTACCCTGGGTACGTCTGCCATGCTTTATTATTAAATTAACAACAATACAGTACAACAAATAAAGTAAAAAACACAAAAACAAGATGCAATACGCCCAAGTGACCTAACGTGTACACAACTCGAAAGCTAATAATAGACTGGACTAGAGAAAGAGTTTCGCGGTCAAGGTGAATGCCGGCGACAGTAAGTACATCCGTACACTACGACCATGATACACAGAAACGATTTGCAGCTTTACATTCAATTTAAATGTATAGATTTTTCTGGTACGCAGGTGGCAAAATACCCAACAAAGAGAAAGAAGTAAAAAGGGTTTCTTTTTATATATCAGAAAAAATTATACATTTACATTTCTTTATTTGCTACATCTGTGCAAACTTATGATTCTAATTATTTATCGCTATTGTCAAGGTGATCATTATTTTAACAATGAGTCTTTCGGTTACCCAAAGAATTGAAATTTTGATATTATTAGGATGTGGTGATAAAACAAGAAAGCAGAAGCAGGTATGCGAAATTTTCAATACTAAGTATGCTGACCGTCGCATTTCTCAGTCTACGGTTAGTAGAATAGAAAACAAATTTCGTGAATTTGGAAATGCCACAGATGTTCCTAAATCTGGTAGAAAACGCATTTTAGACGATGAAAAGAAATTGGATATATTGTTAGATATTCAACATAATCCACATAAACCTACAAGACAAGTTGCCGCCGATAATGATGTTAGTAAAACGTCCATATGGCGTCTTCTAAAAAATGAAAAATACCGCCCATATAAAATTCATTTTGGTCGATTTAAGTAAAGCATTCGGCACATTGGATAACGACATTCTTTGTAGTAAGCTCCAACATTTCGGATTCAGCGGCTGCTCAGTTTAATTTTTTATAGTTACTTACGAGATAGATATCAAAGAGTTGGGTTGACATATATTTTCTCTAATTTTAAGCCACTTACTCAAGGAATGCCACAGGAGAGTATCTTAGGACCTTTGTTATTTTGTATATATACTGCAGGTTTTAATTCTTGTCTTAATTTCTGTAATATACACCATGCAGATGATACTCAACTTTATTTTTCATTTCGGACGGATGAACTCAGAGATTCTGTGGAAAAAATTAACTCTGATTTAAAAAGTATTGCTGAAATATATCAAGCTCATAACTTAGTACTTAACGAATCTAAAACTGTTATGTTGCTCTTTGGGCTGCATAGGGAAGATGTAATAAATTCCCCTAATTTTCAAATTAAGCTTAATAATGTAGTTTTAAAGTTTAGTGCCTCTTCTAAAAATCTTGGTCTTTACATAAATGTGGACCTGAGGTTATCTAAACATGTCGGCCATATAGTACAAAAATCCTGTGCAAAATTAAAATTACTCTACATAAAAAGAGATGTGAAACTGAAATTATGCGAATCTTTAATTCTTTCTAATATTACTTACTGTGATGTAGTTTACTGGCCTGCTTTAACAAATAGAGACAAGGAAAGCTTATAAAAAATACAAAATACTTGTGCAGGATTCTGTTTTCCGTAAATTCGATCACATATCCAGTAAATTCTTAAAAACTAAATGGTTAAACTTATATGAAAGATTTCAGATTCACATGGCATGCCTTATATACAAAATTATTAAAACCCAACTACCCTGAATATTTATTTAATAAGCTTGTAACTGGTGATGACACACATCAATGTTCCATTCGCTACTGTAATTTATTCAGAGTGCCCAAACACAGAACAGCTTTATTTGAAAGAGGATTCTCTTACAATGCAGTCAGTATATTTAACAGGATATCCCAGAATATTAAGGACTCCCAACAAGGTGTTACTTTCAGAAGATACGTCAAAGACTTAATACTATCTGGTAGAGTGCTTAGCAATATTACATAATTCTTATTATTTATCAGCTTTTCTCTCTTCCCTTAACTATGTTTTGTTTATCACAATATGTATTACGTATGATCCTATATACTATTAAAATAATAACTCTATGGCTATGATAGTTGCGTGGAAGAGCATTTATTCAATTACATCAATTTATACTTCATTTTTGTAACATATTATTAAATGAAAAAATAAAGACACATTATTATTGTTATTATTGTTAAGAGGAGTTGTTCAAAATCATCCCGAAAGACCATTTTCAAAATTTGGTTTAGAACAGAAAACAAAAATTTTGTTCCAGTAGGTTAATTTCTAAAACTGGTGAAAAAAACTGTGCTTTTTAAAACTTTCAACTGGCAAGATGAAATTTGTATTATTTGTTTTTAATTCAATTTTGAATTTAGCAATTTGGATTTGACCTTGCGGGATGATTCTGAACAATTTTTCTTAATAATATTTATTTATAAAAAAATGCTTAATATGTTATTTGAATTTTTTCATTCAGTCTTGCATCGTAGGTGGCTTTGCTTTGAAGATTTGAAGATACGAGGTAACAATAAAGAGTTTCTTTCATTTATTTAATTTATATGATGAAAGCCAATTACCAATTCACCAATTTTGCATAATCATTTTTAAATTGTTTAAAATTAATATTATTCTACGTTCAGCCGCTAGAGGGCATCAAAGTTTTTTTCTCAAATAACTGAAACGCTCTGTATAATTTTATTGAAATTTGGTACACTCATATTTCTGTTCAGACGTCACTTTATTATATTGTAACCGAAGTAATTGCATTAACAGAAGTGCAAGAAATACCTCCACCCTTAAACAAATCTGCAAAAATCACAAGGAGTCAAATCTGATGTACATGGTGGCCATGGAATGGGATCATTATGTGTTCTGCCGATCAGTCTGCCTAGGTACTGATTTTTTAAAAATTCTCTTACATTGCGATCAAAATGCGATGGTGTACCCTTATGCATAAAGTACATTTGATAACGTAGGTTGCAAATTAAATAACCGATACTTTAATTTTATAGACAGTACACTTTTCCAGTGTTGTATTTTAAATGGTCAGTATTCTAATATACGGTCGGTGAAAATAATAAATGGTCGGTAAAATAAATAACGGTCAATATAATTAATAATCAATTAGTAAAATTAATGAACGATCAGTAAAATAAATGAACGATCGGTAAAATTAATGAGCGATCAGTAAAATTAATGAACGGTCAGTAAAAGAAATGAACGGTCGGTAAAATTAATGAACGGTCGGTAAAGTTAATGAACGGTCAGTAAAATTATTACATCACTCCCCTTAATTTTCCTTACCCTAAAAAAGTCGTTTTCGTAATTTTTGGTATAACACTATTTACTGAACTTTTACGTTCTTACGTTCTATTGCATACTGATCATTTATTAATTTTTACTGCCCATTATGATAAAAACAGTGAACATCGAAATACTGTCCAAATGGTTATTTTATTGATCGAAAATCCCATATTTACCGAACAAATTTTATAAATATACTGAGCTTTTTGTAATATATTACTATTCATAATTGTTATACTGTACATACATAATGCATTAAATACTGATCAGTTTATTACTATCCATTAAGTAATAAATCGTCAAGCAATACCGGCAGAGTATTTTTCAGAGAATCTACTGACTTCCAGGTTTTCTTCCACCATTTAAGAATTTGATTTTCTACAGAGTGTTTGGGCTTGACGAACCGTCCGGCATTACCCCTGTTCACTGTAAACTGGAATTGGACGATTTGATTATCTTCTGTGATACACGCGCACACTTCTATGACAGTTTCCTTTACAAAATTGTTACGGGTTAAATTAATTTAAATAACAATTGTCTATTTTTCCGAGGTAGATGTAATAAAACATACAAAAATAACTCCCTAAATAAAAATCGTACCCTTTTAATTCTGAAATTCTATAGATTCCCTAATTCTAGGAAAATAGCTGGCGAATAATTGGTTGCCTACTAGTGGTCACTTGTATAAATTTGCATCGAAATAATATTATTAATAAAATAATTCAACTAATTATAATTTTGTCGTCTATGAAGTGATCCCTTTTTTTGTGTACTGGTAAAAAAGTATAGTTCTAATCTTTTTATTTATATTTAATTTAGTACGTAAACATTTGAATTTAATTTTTCGTAAGTCTAAGGAATTGCTAAATTAACGCCTTGCCCTATCGAAATGTAGCCCCTAAAGAAATTATTAAGTATGTGGTAATCAATGATCTGAGGTGTGAGTTATTGTAATATTCCTGTATTGTACGTTTATATTCTTATTAGTTTTTTCTCTGGTAATGTTTTTTGGCCTTTCGGAAAAAAATCCTTATTGATCGACTCGAATCCTGTTTTTCGTTCGAAGTGTCGAAATGTTAACATCGATGTGAACTGTGAGCGGTATTACTTTAGTAGTAAACTGTGAAGTGTCCATTTAATTGGGAGAACTATTACTAAAAGTATTTAGAAATTGCGAGGAAGATTTTCTGTGAGAAATTTGTGATATTTCCTGCAATTTTCGTCGTGTGCGGATTATTTCCTAGCTCGCGGTAAGTCTTCTGAACCGACATTTTAAGTAAAAGATTCTTATAGGGTTCCTTTACTTTCTTGCAGGTGGTTCATAAAGAAAATCAACCCTCGAACAAGAGATAAATTCGAGAAGCCTTATACAGGGTGTAGAACTGAGTATTGGCATTATGGTTGTCCTTTATGTGATGTAATGTTTGTTATTCTTGTCTTTTCAGGGCTTTTAGTAAGGTCTTAGTAAGACTTTTATGACGTATTTTAGTTATACGAGTATATTTTATTCTATCCTCGTCGCAGCCTGGAACGCGTTTGCCTCATCTGGTACAGTGATGCAGTAGTGGATGTCATAGGTTATACAACAAGAAAACCTTTTTTTTGTTGGAGTATCTGGCATTACTTCCTCGTGGACTCTGCAGTCAGGCCTTACCTTATAGCGTGCCGTCCATGGTTTTCCTAGCATCACTCCTGTACGTGGTGCTCTGGATCTGTCGACACCTGGAGAAAACGCCCTTCGCGTTGTAGGACCCAAGTTAAGTGCTAACAACCTGTATAAATTTGATTTTATCCGATTATCTGGAAAATCTACTATCATATTTTAAATAATATTTTATGTAGCTACCATTTTTTTTGTGTGTCGTAAGAATACCTACCATCTGAAAATCTATTATCATATTTTAAATAATATTTTATGTAGCTACCACTTTGTTTTTGGGTGTCGTAAGAATATTTACAAGTATTTTATCTAGTATTGCCCCTATACAAAAGAAGAACAGTGTATATTATATAATGGCTGGGTAGCGACGAAGGTGATCACATTCGGTCTACAAAACTTTATTTTTACATTATTATGTATCCTAAACTGTTCTGATAAACTGCTAGTATTTCTCTCGAGAAAACTTACACTTGTAATTTGTTTAAATATTATAATACGTCATAACGTTAACCATTTTGCTGTGTATATTTTAACGTGTTATACTTATTTTTTTGTAATTATTATTAAATACCTACTGATATATTATATTTAACTTTTTCTCTTTACCAGTTAATATCTTCCCAGTGCACTCAATTAGAAATTACCACCCTTCTTGCCCACTCCCCGCCGACTAGTTGGCCGGAGTGCGTGGCTATCATCGCCGCTCACTATAAACTAATTTTTTTTTGTTGCTGGCGGCCCGTTGCGTAATAAAAAATTTAGTATATTAATTGTATATTGGAGAAACTTCAGCTCCACTTATTGTTAATGCTATTTACAATTATATTATATTTTTATTATTTTGTGGTAATAAAATCTTAATGATAATAACATACTGTTTGTTCGTCAAAATTGTATCTATTATCCATCTTAGTAGAGTAATCAACTAAACTAATTAATTATAACACTTTGGTGTAAACTACAAAAGACAACTAAAATAAAAAAAGTAACTACTAAAAATAATATTCATTTGAACTGAGACTACTCTGGTTTTTATCAAACAAAAATAAAATATAAAAATCACGTTTTTTACATCTGCAACATTGAGAACGATGATCACATCGAACAGTATTTGTTTAAAAGCAATCAACTACAAGTTTCTGTAAACTAGACTGCATTATTTCGTTTTTGTTAGCAAATAATAAATTGATTAATTAAACCAATACTCTTAGAAATACAAACATCTTACAAAAGAAAAAAATGTATCAATCTGTTGATAAAAAATAATTGAAGCTATAGCATCACCTCCAAAAAATTATAAGAAGATTTGTTTAAAGGTGGGTGAAGGTATTTTTCACACATCTGTTATTGCAATTACTTCGGTTTGAACATCGTATATAGTAAAATATTTGTACGGAAAACTTAGAGCACCAAATTTCAATAAAGCCATTCCATCATTTCAGTTATTTGAAAAAAAACTAAATTTTTTTTGTAGTTTGATGCCCTCTAGCGGTTAAACGAGACAACTTGGAATATAGGTAAATTTAGTTAGACTTATTTTTTCCGCAAAAACGTATGGTAGCTCCATAAACACAAAACATTGGGATACCCTGTATATCTCCACCAAATACATCAAAGGGAGAAGTCATTAACATAACAGAGTTTTAAACTCTGTCAAGAAATTCATTTTCTTACATTGTTGTTAGCATTAGCAATGGTATCGATTTATGACCTCCATTTGCTCTTTAGTAGTACAAGCCTATTTTGTTTTTATTAGACTTGTGAAATTTCAAGAAAATTATAGCAATTTCGAAATTATACTTTTGAAAACTCGTAAATCAAAAATGTATTCACTAGTACTCCTTGTGTTAGTAACTGATAACCGTGTAATAATAATTTCCTCGGCGACATAAAAACTTAATTAATCTTGAGATACGATAATGAAAACTGACCCTTCGTGTATTTAAGTACAGCTTTCCAAATACCTCACATTAAACATACTTCACATGAGACGTAAAAAATTTTATACGCGAAAGACAAATTAATACCAGGCTTGGTACAAGTTGCATTTTGTAGCAAATTATGAAAAGTAAACAAGTTAATGCAATTTAATGTTCTTTGCTGTAACACAACATAATATTAGGAATGCTAGAATCTTGTACTAAGTTTACAGACTTGTGTAGTATTTCTCAATAATTTTATCGAAATTAATTTGAGATTTAAATATTATCTTGCAAAAATAAGAAACATAATAAATTAAAGATGATTACTATACCGGGTGTCACTGAGATATGGTTCACCCCCTTTTATTTGTGCAATTTTTACTAATTTAGTTGGTCTGTATCATTTTTTTTTACTTGTGATCGCGACTTCTTAACATTACTGACAATAATGTGGCTCACGATAAGTTTTATTGTAAATTGCTACAATTATTGATAAATTTGTTCCCAAGATTAAGACAAGTAGTAAAAGATATCCTCCATAGTATAATACAAATAATATTATTAAATGTACAAAAATTAAAATATAAAGCTTGGAATAGCCACAAGCGTTTTAGTAATCCTCTTGCCCTGAAGGAATTTCAAATTCACGATAATTGTTAAGTTGTCAAAATATTGAGAGTAATATTAAATCCAAACAAAATTCTGGCAGTTTGTAAAAATAAAAAAACTTTTTTCCGTCAACATTGTACTACGATGAAGAGGAATATACCAGCATTCAGAATATCACCAATGCTTTCTCATTTTTTTTTTTAATTCTTGCTCTATACCAAGTACTGATCAAGATGTGATAGTTAACTCAACCCATGTCCTTAATGTGAATGAATTTTCTAAATATATCATGAACAATGCCCTTAAAAAATAAAGGCTATGCTTGTGTTCTAGCTAGGTCTTTAATCATTCATTTCAATCTCTCATTGAGACTTCATACTTTTCCGAATATATTAAAGCGGGCTAAAATTTTTCTTATTTAAAAAAAGCGATAAACAAGATATACAAAACTACAGAGAAATCACAATTACCAACAATATATCTAATGTGTTTAAAATTTTACTTTATGAACCAATTTTTAATAACGTGAAAAACCAGTTTAGAGAATTTCAGCATGACTTTATAAGTGAAGGATCTACCACAACTAATCTGTTTTGTCTTACTCAGTACATAACTTCTAAATTTGATGCCATTAATATCGATGTGATTTATACCGACTTTTCGAAAGCCTTATATAAGCTAGTTTTACTAATGACACTCGCAAGATTTGGTTTTTGGGAAACTTTTTGGCACCTATCTAAAAAATAGATTATTGTTTGTAGAATGTTATGTCATCAATCAGCTGATTTAACAACATCAGGATTGCCTCAAGGCTCTGTAATAGGTCTACTATTTTTCAACGAGTTCATTAATGATATTGTTGCTGATATTGGCAGTTCCTGTCTTCTACACGCAGATGACTTAAAATTGTACAATACGGTTAACACCGGCAATGATAGCTTAATTCTGTAAGCGGCAGTTAATAAGATACGCTCATCGTGTTGCTAACAACTTACTGTTAGCAATTTTAGTTGTGTGGCGTATTCCGTAAAACAAATTTTTATCATTTTTACTTATTCCCTACATAACTGTACTTTACCTTAAATATAATTCAATTTGTGATCTTGGTGTTACATTTGACAGCAAGCTTAGAAATTTTTATTCAGTGGCGAAATATCAAAGGTGTAAATAATCTTTTTCTATTATCTTGAAAAAAAGTTAACTTCCTACTTTCCGCATATGCGGATCGAAAATAAATTATTCCTTCTCAGAGGTAGGAAAAAGATTTGGTCTGCGTCTCTCATTGAAACTAAGCTTTTCCTGCTATGAGTTATGATCAGAAAGTTGACACGTTTGCTGTTGAGCTAGCAGAGAAATCGCTGCCTGTCGTCTAGCTGAAAGTGAAAATCCTTCTAGAAATCCTTACTTCATTAGTATTGCTGCCTTCCACTTATCTTTCAGCAACGGTGGTTGATCCCCGTCCTCCGGATATTTTCAGTAATTGGATGTCAGCTCCACTGTTGGCAAATAAGGAAGCAAATGTTCTGTATATACAGTGTAACTACTGGAATTTGGCAGCTGTAAATACTTTTCCACTTTTCTTGTCCTAAGTCGCGTGCGTATGACGTCCATTTCCCAGACCACAAAAAAACAAAACAATACCTGTTCAGGTTTCAAGGTGATTGATTTACATTTTTAAATTTACTATTCATCATAATATCTGTGTTTTTTGCGGAGACCTTAAAATATTTACGTCTTTGTGAGCATTGTACAATTTAAAACGGAAACGAATCATTCCATATGAAATCGTCTAAAAAAAAATTTTTGTTGCTCCACTATTTTAGATTTTGCTTAAACTTTGCGAGAATCTTCTTTAGGGTTCCAAAAGAGGGAAATCCACCGTCATTTAATTTTCGCATGCGTCAGTTCCCGCCTGCCCGAATTAAAGCATTTAAAAAACGTCATTTTTATGATTTAATATTTTTAGCTGTTAAAATTTTTCTATTAAAGATATCTACATGTTCGAGATGGCATTTCAAAGCTGATAGATAGTAGTACTTGCACAATGAATATAAATTCACACAATCAATACCTCCGAAAAATAACATGGTGCTGAAAATACGTGTATTTTACTGATTTTTCGTGATTTTTAACTTCATTGTCTCGACTGTTGAATGCAACGAGCTAATATTTCTCAGAGATCAAGTGCACTTGTTGTGGAAAAAATAAAACCTACAATTGACTCGTTCGGCCTACTCTTTATAAAAAAATAAATCTGTGCGTGAAATTTTGAAATTTAAAAAAAATCGCATTATTTAGGCTATAATATGAATGTGTTGGCTATGAGATAAAAATATGAAACTTACAGGATATTTAGTTCTTACCTTAAACTTCAAAAGCATGTAATGCCCGTTTTGTAATTTTCATCCTTTGTGTGTAAAGGTGGTTTAAAAGAAGCAAAAATATCAGTTATCTGTTTATTTTTAAAATAAACTTAAACTATGTACTTTTTTGAAAAGTAGCGCTCCCGCGCGCCAATATCCATATGGCTTGATGTCGGTCTCGGATACTAGGGCTGGGCAGGACTATTGCCTTTTTACGCTAGTCATCGCTGTAGACCTGAACCGGCCTCGTGCAGGGCGGGTTAGCTTACTTTACGAACGGCCCCACTCTCAAATGTGAGCGATGCCGAAGATTTCGGCCAACCTCCCTGGGTCCTGGCTGATGAACCCTGCTGGCTAGGGCCTCTTCTGGCGCTCTTCTGACTTCGTCTTTTTTCTTCGCGAGCTTGTCACCCCTGGGAGTAGTCATCGGTCTGTCAGGGACTGTGTGGATATTCTATGACTTGGGATTGACTGCCAGTACACAAAGTGTCAATTGACACATTGTCATCTGGATCATCGGACAAGGTGAGGATGAACTATGTAGCTCTAGGAGGTGAAAGCTTTAGTGCTTTTTTAGCACTTTCGTCCTTCACGAAGCCAGGAGGACAACGGGCACTGGTCGGTTCACTGACCGGTGCCCGCAAGGTTTATGGGAAGGTGGTTGGTTGCGTCATGTCTCTTCCGTGGGTTGGTCCATCTGTAACGAAAGGATTAGTTGTACTTACCCGTTGTCCAGTAACTGTACCTTCGGACTCTTGAGCCTCGGTGCATCGGTCGGATCATAAGAGGTAGCCTCCCTGATCAGCGGGTTTCTATGTTCCTCGGCTAAGGTGTACAGTTTCTTCGTTCTATCCCGGATGATTTCGGTGACTTGTGTATACTCCAGGTCCCTGAAAATGTCAGCTTTTCTAACGTACCATGGTGCACCCACCGCTGTCCTGATGACCACGTTTTCCACGGTTTCGGTTACTAAATATTACTACTAGCATCAAGGCGCCTATACCCTACGATTTTTGAAGTTCAAGGTAAGAACTAAATATCCTATAAGTGTCATATTTTTATCTCTTAACCAACACATTCATATTATAGCCTAAATAATGCCATTTTCTGAAATTTCAAAATTTCAAGCAGGGATTTCTTTTATAAAGAGTAGGCCGAACGAGTCAATTATAGGTTTTATTTCTTCGCGATAAGTGCACTTGATCTCTGAGAAACATTAGCTGGTTGCATTCAACAGTCGAGACACTGGAGTCAGTTAAAAATAGCGAAAAATCAGTAAAATACACGTATTTTCAGCACCGTGTTATTTTTCGGGGGTATTGACTGTGTGAATTTATATTCTTTGCACAAAAACTACTATCTTTCAGCTTTGAAATGCCATCCTGAACGTGTAGATATCTTGAATAGAAAAATTTTTACACCTAAAAATATTGGAAGCATAAAAATGATGTTTTCTAAATGCTTTAAATCTGGCAGGCGGGAACTGACGCATGCGAAAATTAAATGACGGTGGATTTCCTTCTTTGGAACCCTAAAGAAGATTCTCACAAAGTTTAAGCAAAATCTAAAATAAGCTGGCTTTACCGATTAGACGATATCAAATGGAATGACTCAAATATAACCAACCAATTTATTATAATAAATTACAATGTAACTGTAAGACATCTCTGATAGTGAGACTGATAATTGATATTATTCTTAAAGGACTTCCTTCACCGAACCAGAAAAATCCTGGTTATGTGTTTGAAGGCTTTTGAATGCCTTAGACCCTTCCTTTGTGTAGACACTACGTTCAAAAACTAAATAATTGACAATATTCCTATGAATATTTGGCAATACATCGATATTTGTAATGAGGTCTTCTTTTTCAAAGTATATTCATCTAATCCAATGGAACTTTTTTCATTTACTTAACCTGTATCTCAGGAGATAATTCTGTAAAATACAAAATTAACTAAATAAAACAATAATTATTTTAGATGTTAAATAACCGTTATTAGTTTTTAAAACCACAAAATACACTTAAAACATGTTCAGTTGGCAGATCACACAAATTGTTTTCCTATGGTCTCAAAAGCTGTGACGTCAATGCACGCGACTGATTCAAACTAGTCGATTAATCGAAAATGTATCTGAAATCGTCTCAAAAGTGCATCTTTTGTTCGTCTTTTTTCTATCTTTCTATGGCCATAGCTAAACAGCTACAAAAATTCATTTTCAAGCAATGTGATGTTTTCTGATCTAGACAATATCACAGGAGTTACTGAAGAACGATTGATTGCTATTTCAACTATTGCACAGTGGTTCCGATCTGGTTTAAAAGCGGAAAAAAGTCCCATGTTCTCAAGGTTGTTGTACCTCAATAAAATTTTAGGAGCGCATGCGGAAATACCCAGACCATCCCTTCCTTGAATTTCGGGTCATTATGGCGATCTCCCTGCTTTGTACGCCTGGGTAAACCCAAGCATTTATGTAGTGCGCTTTAATGTAATAAAAGTTTGTTTAGTAGCCCGAGTTTGTTCAGAGGTGGTAGTTAATATTTTGTGTGCTATTTTGGTGAAATATATATTGGACAGTTTAGTCAGGTAAGCAATTTATTTATTTCACAAGCATTAACTTCTGCATTGTTTCTCACTCAAATCAGTGTAAATTTTAAACTTCACGTAGACCTACAGAAAAATCCCCGCGAGTCCCCGCTCTCGAAAAATATTTAAAAAATAGCTTGAAGTGTCAGTAAAAACATATCAAATATTTGAGGACCACCACTGCCCCAGTTTAAAAATATTTAATTTATTTTGAGTTTCTGTGAGAATGTATTATTTTTCTATACATTCATTAAACGTGATATGGCATAAAATAATTAATAATTATTTAATAATAATGCTACGAATAATGTTAATACTAATATTTTAATTTTTAGGAAATTTCGTCCTTTATTGAAAATGTTAACGAGAAGGCAACTTTTCGATATTTTACGACAGAAATCCAGAGAAAACCGTAATATTCAAACAAAGCATCTACTCAATTATTTAGTCCAATACTTTGAAATAGAGGGTAATATTGACGAACAACGACGTCTTCAGAAGGAGTGTAGTCGTTTTTGCAGTAAAGTTTTTGAAAAATTTGAAAATTGCGCGAATACTGTGGATCGATTTTTAAAAAAGGAATGACAGTTGGTTAAATGGAGCATTTGTTTTTGAAAAATCAGATTTGGTTCAGAGAAAGGAGCCCTCTGCCGAGCCACAACCAAGTACATACTGGTCGTCCAAAGAATTCATTTTAAAAATAGGAGAAAGAGCGAAAAGAAAGAGAGTGGAAAATATAGCAGCAGTATATGAAGCTGAGGAACTTACATTTGCTGCCAAAAAAAGTCTTAAAGAAAAGGGTCAACAGGCAGCTTCTAAACTGATTTCAGAAGCTGTGTTCACAACTCCTACTCGTGCTGGAAAGATAAGATCTTCATGGCTCAAGACTAGAGAACGGAAAAATGTTATACCATACAACGAAGATGAAGCAGTTTCACTTATTGTCGAAGGAAAATTGTCAAAGCACCAGTATTTACTATTAAGAAAAGAGGGGAAAAAACATAACGCTGATATTTATCCCGCCTACCATAGAGTTCTGGAAGCTAAGAGAAGATGCTACCCCCGAAAGAAGCGTTCACTATTACGGAAACCTTGGCAGAAGTTCGGCTTCAAGATCTTTTAGATCACACTGCAAATCGTATACTTCAATTACAGGGACCAGTTATTTTAAGTTTGACTGAAGAACAATCGAAAGATTTGGTATTATTAGTTAAATGGGGTGCGATGGTAGTACTGGGCATTCACGGTATAAACAACGATGAGGAGATGGGATTAAGTGATGGTGATTTATTTTTATCATCTTTGATACCACTTCAACTTTATTCTCAGCAACCAGATCAAGAAAAACGAATTGTATGGCAAAATCCTAGGCCATCCTCTACAAGGTATTGTTGACCGATTCGCTTCCAGTTTCAAAAGGAAACCACACAACTTTCTTTGGCAGAAATGCAACACATTGAAGCTCAAATAGCAGAACTTCAGCCAACTAATTGTACAGTTCAGAACCGAGACATCAGAATTAGATATATTTGCAAAATGTCAATAATAAACGGAAAGGTTTGTAACGCCCTTCCTGACACATCTTCTGCTCAGATCTGCTATTTATGTAAAGCAAAACTTGTTGAAATGAATAACATTGATGCAGTTTTACAAAAGCAGGCAGACGAACAATCTTTTCAATTTGGTTTATCAACTTTACATGCATGGATTCGATGTTTTGAATGTCTTTTACATGTATCATACAGATTGGAGATAAAAAAGTGGCAGATACGAGGAGAAAATAAATCCATTGTTGAAGTGCGAAAAAAAAATTACAAGAAGATTTAAGGAAAAAAATGGGGTTATTAGTAGACATTCCGAAACCTGGTGGAAGTGGAAGTACAAATGACGGAAATACAGCTAGACGTTTTTTAAAGATCCAGCTCAATCGGCTTCCATAACTGGTATTCATGAAGAGATAATTAGATGGTTCGGCGTTATACTATCTGCATTATCTTGTGGATACGAGATTAACTGTGAGGTTTTCGACAAATATGCAGTGCAAACGGCCAGACTGTTCGTGGAAAAGTATCCATGGTATTACATGCCTGCGTCAGTTCATAAAATTCTCCTTCACGGATCTGCAATAATAAGAACTGCACTATTACCCAATGGGCAACTGTCGGAGGAAGCTCAGGAATCTCCGAATAAAGATTTAAAAAAGTTTAGAGAGTTTCATACCAGAAAGTTTTCGACGGTGACTACAAATGAAGATTTATTGAATAGGTTACTACTTTCGTCGGATCCATTAATATCATCTTCAAGAAAATTGCCGAACAAGAAACTCTCATCTTTTAGTGCAGAGGTTATAAGCCTGTTAAAGGAACCAGATCTTAAGCCGGAAACTCAATCGCTTTGTGCAGCGGTTACGGAAGAAGGTTCGGCAGATAAAAGCGATACAACCACAAATGTATCATCAACAGATGACGACAGTGAAAGTGACTGAAATTACTTAACTTACCTATTTTTGTTATTCTACGTTTGAATTGAGTGATAAGTTGACCTGTTTGAAATAAATGTTTGTAAAAAGTGTAGTGTTTCCTTCAAAACTACCCCTAAGCTCCTAAATATTATCAATTCATTTTCGTTATTTTTATTTCATAATCATTCCGTTTAATATACAGAATGATTATAATAATTTTAAATGGTTAAAACAAGGTCGTAGCCAAAAAACCCTACAGACATACGGAACCTAGTGTTCCCGACATGCCACCCCTTTTTAAAAACCATATCTGTAAGCCAAGATTTTTTTTCATATTCCCATGATTCCTTAGTGCTTTTAAGACATTTCAAGGAAAAAAAATATTAGTTCCGTTCTCAACTAAATTTGGACCACTGTGTATTGTTGTAAAAAGTATTCTCTTATAATGCTATGTACCCGCTAAGTGAAAGTTCTATTACTTTCCGTTGTTAAAGCTGCTCTTTTGGGAATAGCCACTTTCTTAAAAGTTTTGAAGCCTTTTTCTTAAAAAAATAATAAGAGAAATAAAATTGTAATAAATACCTAATAAGTTTTATTTTAGATGCAATTTTTGTAACATTTATTAAATATGTTTTAAATTAAAAAAATATATATATTCATACTTATTTCATCTGCCATATGTAATATTTATTTTGTTTAAGAATCAGTTTTATTGTAATTTGTATTAAAGTGAATTCAGTGGAAATTTCAATTCTAGTTTTCGAGGTTGCGTTATTTACTCAGAGTATTCCAAATTTTTTCAGCAAAAGGATTGGCATTATCTGAAAAAATTCAACATTTTTAAGTTATAGGAACATTTTCTATAAGTTTCTGTAAAATTGCACATCCTGTGTTCTTACATAGAATAATACATAATCTTACTGATATAAGTGCGGTATTTCAGTGTTTTTATTATTTTCTTTATCAAAAAAAAATTAGATACTCAATAAGTAATTTTAGTAAATAAGTAAATTTAAATACCATGTAGTGGCATTTTCTTCACTAATTCATAATCCTCATGTGACGACACTGTTCCACTGTCAATATTGCTCAGCAAGTCCGTGTAATACTTTACGTTTTCATTTACTTCCTCTCGGAGCCGCATCTGCCTATTTTTGTAGTCGTCAATTTGACTTTTCAGATCGTTGCATTCACTTTCAGATCTGGTTATTTCAGATCTCAATTTCACATAATATTTTTTTTACTTCATTAGACGTGTCTGTCAACCTCTTCAAATTTTCTTCCGTGGAAGAGACCTTTACTTTGGATGAATCTAGCTCCTTCTGTTTTTCTTCTAATTGGGATTTTAGGAACTCCAAGTGCATGTCCAAGTCCTCGACAGAGTTAACAATTTGACCTGTGGGAGTTATTATAGGAAGTTCTGTAATTTTTGGTGGCCTCTTACTAAAATTTACTCTAAACTTTTCAAGTCTCCGGATAAGACTAGCAGCAGCGTGACAACGAATAAAGACGTGCCGAATACTAATGGTAGTAAAAATACCAACATATTGAGGAAGAAATTTCTGCTACTTTTTCAAACTACGGTAATTTTCACCCACCCCATGACAGACGACAGTGACATTGAGAGACGGTTTTTTCACGGGCAACTTATAAAATACGACTCACGAATTTGACAGGTCTTTTTTAACAGGACAATTTGAACAAAATTAGCGGTGTTTGTTATTTAACCTAATTTTAAATAAAATCTGGAGCACAGTATGATTTACGCAGTAATAAATAAATTAACACTGCTAGGGAAAAAGGCTACAACTAAGGTATATTTCAATATTTCGTTGTTCAATAAAAAATATTGTATTGCGATTATTAATGTTAATTATTAGATATAGATAACCCCTTACTTTTTGTTAGTCGATAGCTTAAAAGATTTTGAAAAAAATTATATCCAACTTTATTATAAAAATATTGTTTAAAAAAAACTAAAAAACACGCACATCAAACTAAAAAGTGAAAAATAATTATTAATATAAACTGAAAACAATAATGAACGAAAAATACTAGTATTATTGTGAAAAAAGCGTGGGTTGCTCGATATACGAAAAATATGGCACAAAGCGCCCCGCTTTTTTCACAATAATACTAGTATTTTTCGTTCATTATTGTTTTAGTTTATATTAATAATTATTTTTCACTTTTTTAGTTTGATGTGCTTTAAAAGCGTGTTTTTTAGTTTTTTTAAACTATATTTATTTTTCACTTTTTAGTTTGATGTGCTATGAAAGCGTGTTTTTGTAGTTTTTTTAAACTATATTTATATTGCTTATTGATGCTGATATTGTAACATATTACGATCCAACAGATATTTCTGAAAAAAAAATATTTTTTTATTTCAGCCATGGGATTTGAACTCACGCCCGAGGAGTCCGTCGTTTCGCGTCGACTAAGACTTGCCCGCTCGACCAACGACCGAACTGAGAATCGTTGAATATACTTACAATATTAAGCCTCTTGCTCTCACGCAGAGGATACGTGAGGAAAGGACTGGCGATCCTGATCAGGATAATGATATAAACTTATCAAATTATTGTATTGCTACCGGTTCTTCGTAAGTGTACAAAGTTTCAATTAAATCTGTCCGTTTAAAGTGGGTCAAAATCGAGCCCAAAGAGTCGGTTACAAACAAACAAACAAACATACAAGTGAAGCTAATAAAAGCGTGTTAAAAAGGTTTTTATTCTGAAAATACACTTCATCCTAATTATCGACAACTCAAAACTGTACTTTTCCCAAACATCGACAATCGAATGTACCAAATACTGACAAATGTGAAAACATAATGCCGCAAAAAGAAAACTAAATCAGTAGTAGTAGTAAAAAAAAAAACCAAGACCAATTTTAGTGTTTTTAAGATAAACTCTGATATTTCAGTGACTCAATATTAACCTCTTCATCTTCCTGAATATATTATACATTAATAATTTCTCAAGGCAAAACCTGTTCCTTGTACCTAACTATTATATAATCTTTTATGGATAACATTTCATTTTTGTCCATCTGATTTTCTTTTTTTCATTTGCTCATTTTCGGGAGACGGTTCCGTTTCCCTTTCTTTTTTATTTTTCTAAATGTCGTTTGCTTAGCCAGTTTCCTTTTGCGCTACAAAAAAAAGAACTTTTTGTTGCAATTTTTTATTTTTACTTTCGTCCTTTCTTTTATAGTATTCATGCCCTCTTAGTGGCTTTCTTGGTTCAGAACAAAATAAATATTTTTTAAAGGGCGATGGTATAAGATCAGCCTCAGCGTTTGGTTGTCTATTATTTTCTTTTTTAGAGAGTAATTTCAACATTAGTATTAGTTAATTTCACGCATTACATCATCGTTTGGTTTACTGTCATACATCACCTCTATACATATATTTTCTTTCAGTTGATCTGTACTTTTGAGTTACATTTTGATTCTTCATTTCTACACTGCTTACTTTTCTTTTCAAATTTTTTTGTTGAACACTATCCAAAAGCTGTAATTTCGTAACTGGAAATTCATTCGGCACATTCGGCAATATGAAATATCCATTTACTAATAAATTTTCTTCTTTATGAATCAAAATTGTATCTGGATCTATTTTTCTTTGCATCGGCGTTCATCCTTGGAATTTGTGTAATAGGGTGGTCCGTGGAACATTATAAGTTCTAATTGCTCTGAAAGCAAACATTACAGATTTGACGGTCTCTACAGACTGTCTCATCGATTCAACCGAATATTGAGATTTTTCAGCATTTTCTGATTATGAGAATATAACTTAAGCTACAAATTCACTAACTTCCATAACACTGGTAAGAGGAATCTCTGCTGTTATATTTTTTGAATCACCCCTGACACTATTGAATGTGCGCTCATGAAAAGTGGTTATCTACTTTACATGCATAGTAGTAAAATAATAATGTAGAAATCTGTAATTTTATCATGGGTTACAGAAATTTAATACTGCTTTTTTCAGGAAACTTATTTTTAACAGTTTTATATAAAAAGTGTCGATAGTTGGGACAGCGTCGACAATTGGTACAACTACCTTACAAGAATTAGGAAGGATTTAACTTATACCTATATACGAAACATAATAAAACTTTTTGTTGTTTTTTGATTTTCACGAAATTTATTTTGAATATATACTTGATAAAATACTTGCCACAAAGAATTACAAAAAAGCGATACAGTTAGTATATCCAAACACCACTTTGAAAAAATCTAATTATAAAACCCTCACATACATCGGTAAACCTACAGATAAAATAGCCAAAAATTTAAGAAAACTGAATGTCAACATTGCTTATAAAACTAATAACACACTCGGTAAATTAATTAAAAATAACAAAGATAGAGTTAAAAAGGAAAGTAAGTTGGGAGTCTATAAGCTGACCTGTGGTACTTGCCCTAAAGTTTATGTCGGATAGACGGGAAGAAATTTCAAAACAAGAGTTGCAGAACACAGAAGAAGTTTTACCAATGGTAAAGAAGATTCCACATATGCAGCACACCTCCTAGAAGATAACCATAGTTTCAATCCTAATTTAGAAGTCCTGCATTTAGAAAATAAAGGTCCTAAATTGACGTTACTAGAATCACTAGAAATTAATAAATTAAAAAGACAGAATATAATATTAAATGATCAATTAGAAACTAATTCTTCACCATTGTTAAACTTATTTTGAGTGTAAAGTACACTTTCTATATATTTCTATTTATTACTGCATCCACCACTCTTAGTCTTTAAAATTAGGACAGTTCTTAAATTACCTACTTTAATAATAGTTTACAACCTTAGATAAATTTCGTAGTTATACCCTGTTTCTGCATTGTAAAAGTTAGTATAATACTCACATCTGACGAAGCCACTGTGTTGGCGAAACGATTGTCATGTAAAATATATATTCAAGTATATATTCAAAATAAATTTCGTGAAAATCAAAAAACAACAAAAAGTTTTATTATGTTTCGTATAACATGGATCTTCATCAAGTAAAGGTCGACTCAATCAACTATTTATACCTATATTTTCAGGCACATTAGCGGTTTTTATTAAATATATTCTTAAACTAATCATTAAATGTTATGCATTCAAATTTACTATCCCCTTTTTCTCAAAAAGGTGTTAAGTTTGCATTTAAGCATTTAAACCCAAAATTTAAAAAAAAAAAAGAATTACCAGTAGTGAAGTAACAATAATATTTGGATTTATTCTAATAACAATTCCATATTTTTTGCTTTCCAAATACAATTTATTATTGCAGTAAACTATAAGCCAGTCCCTCTTCACCTCCCACGGAAATTTCCAGAGTGTATGTGTTTCAAATCGTTAGATAGATCGATATAATATAATATATAGATAATACAAAGTTTCTCACATATATCGGAGTATTAATACAAATGTATAAATGTGTCTTCGCAAAATGTTACATGTCACTACAGGGTTTCTCACAATTAATGGTAGAAACATTGACCGTGATTATTTTCATACAAAATGAGAAAAGAAATTTATGTAGATATAAATCCAAAAAAAAAACTGATATGCGTAAAAATCTTTTAATGATGTACTTCAATTAATTAATTTCAAAAATAACTAAACATTTTTAAAAATCGTCAACTCTCATTTGGCTAAATGTAATAAAATGTATTACCTTTTTTTTGAATACCCTAAAAAAATGTGTAACAAAATCAAAATCAAAAAGTCTTATAACCGAATTCCATCCGACGCGTCGTAACGGCGCTCCTGTGGGCGGGGATTATTCGAGGGGAGGTTTCCGTGAAAAAATTGGTGGGGGTTGGGGGGTCGGGAAGGGGGGCTAATTTCGGTACGCGCCTTTTCGTCAAAATCGCGGGGGGCTGGCGCTCTACGTCGCGAACGGCGCAGAAAAGTCTAATGACCGAATTCGATCCGACGCATCGTAACGGCGTGGCGGCCAATAATACATAAATTTTTGTTGCGACAGAGGAGGATGCCTTGCACAGCGCCAAGGGTGCGCATAGCGCACGCTTAACTAATGCACATATCACACTGTTTGTTCACCCGCTCATACTGTTCACCCGTTCTCAATTGTTATAAGCGTCTTGATCAGGATAAAGGTTAATATATTTTTACCATAACATTTTTAAAGCTACAATTTTTGAAATTGTGAAGTTCTTAGTTGATAATTTTCTAGAAATTTTCTTTTAAAAATGCATGTACTTTAATTATGATGATTTATAATTTTTCTGTAATAGGTCGTGTTTAGTCTGTTTTTCTCTGTATAAAGTATAAGTTTTCAAATTATTATATCAATCTGTTTTTTAGTTAAAAATTTTCAACCCCGAATAAATCAATTAATCAACTTATCATTTTGTCGAATTAAGTTTACCACTAGGTCACAAGCGTGAGAAGAACATCATTTTAATAACTCTGACATATTTATTTTCAAATTGCACCTTCGTGTTTATTGGCAATTTATTATACGCAAGCACATTATTTTGTTAGACGTTAATGGCGAACTAAACTATTTAACTAATTTTATTGTTTAATATCTAAATAAAAAAATAATTGGTAATCACGACCAACGCAAACAGGTATTAGTGATGGATAAATTTAGCACATGACATAACATTTTATAGTTGTTTTTCTCACAGTATTAATAGCTATTATAATAATTGATACCTGTATAAAATTTGGGAACATAGTTTTCTGAAGTCCGAAAATTATGTAACATTTAATAATAAACGTCTTTATTGATTTTTCAAAAGGAAAAACAGTACAAAAGGCGAAGTTTAGCACATGGCTGTTCTTACACTTAACCTTTTTATCTTAACTATTATCTATTAAACTAATTACTTATTATATCTACTACTATTTGGTAACAATAATACAACTAGTTGCTAGAGAGAAAGAAAGAAAAAATTAAATGAAATGTTTTAATTAGGATAATTAATTAATGAAGAGCTAGAAAATGTTCCTTTAATCTAAGTTTTACGCAACTCAATGGACACATTATTATATTTCTAAATCAATAACCTATATAATTTTATCTTACCCCGTTATGAAATGTCGTTTTAAATGCATTTTTGACGTTACGAAACGTCACATTTTTCATTACTGTCAGTCCCATTACATAACTGAGTGATGTAATGAATTTTTACGTAACTGATTATTAAACCCATCATTTAAAGAAGGAACTTTAAGACTAAGAAGCAAAAAATCCTTTATTAATAAACTAGAACTCAAAACATAGTTATTCTTTGGATTTGTTTGCATACACATTAACAACAAAATTACTACAAACACAGTTACTAAAATTTATTCCTGAACCTGACGGAATATTTATTTCTTTTTCCTTAGCAGCTATTTAAGAATATCTCTCCTCGTTATACACCGAACCTGATTGATTTACTTCTCTTGAAACAGCTACCTCAAAATGTTCTCCTAGTATATTATTTGCAATTCTTTTCTTGTTGGCCAAAGAATTTTCGACGTAGCCCTTCTGCTACGGTATTGGATTTCCGGCCCCCATGCTGCTTAATTTTTAATATGTCAGCTCCTGAATCTGCGAGCAAAGATGCAGATGACCGCCGGAAGCAATGTCCAGTATAACCGTTGGCATTTGGTAAACTAAGATGTTTTGCAATTAATTTTGGTAAACATCCAAATGTATTTATACCTATTGGTTGTACTCCACATTTGTTATTATTGTATTTAGCAAAAATACGATCATGCTTTGTATTTTGTAGACGCAGATTGACATATTTTCGAACAATTTCTACTAAATTTTCTCTGTATCCAGAAATATTGCTATTTGTGACTACAAATTCCCGTATCACACTTGTTTTTGTGTTTGGAATAGTAATTTAAAAAAAATTCTTTATCCACAACATCTGTGATACGCATGTCACACAATTCCGCTTTTCTACAAGCACCGGCAACTCCTTTAATACTTA
This sequence comes from Rhamnusium bicolor, assembly GCA_029963845.1. Lineage (NCBI taxonomy): Eukaryota > Metazoa > Arthropoda > Insecta > Coleoptera > Cerambycidae > Rhamnusium > Rhamnusium bicolor. The sequence goes on from JANEYF010001046.1 coordinate 408,128, forward strand.
AAATAATCAGGAAATTAAAAACTATAAAGTTTCAAATAGTGACAGTAAATCAAACCTTTGCAAATAAAAACTTCCCGTCATCCGCATTTCTAATAAAATTTTCAAAGTTCTCTCTTGTCAAAATGATAGATTTTTTAGCGTGATAACCTGTAGATTTTCTCTTCAAAAATGCTGTTAATGTGGTATATTTTTTGACATATCGGTTGGATAATGTAGCATTTGGACCTTACGAGAAGTTTCATACCTCTTACCACTACTAGGGATATCCTGTATATTATTAAACTTTTGAAATGATCCTTTGTTCCTGATTTGAAAAATATACCATATGTTACCCCTACCATATACCGTTTTTGAGTTAATAAACGTCGAATATCTTAGTTAAACTAGTTTCTGTAAATATGTAAAAGTTAACATTATTAAAGTGAGCTATGAAAATGACAACTATTATGTTTGATAAGTGACATTTTTTTTAATGAAATAATCAAAATGGTTTACAGTGAGGAAAAAAGCCAAATATTTATACAAAATAGATAACAAAGATTTATTTAGGAAATTTAAATATAAGTAAATGATAACTCATAAGAAATGTGTCCACCATTATTGTCAATGCATAATTGATAACGTCTTCTTATATTTATAATTGCACCCGAAATGGCTTCATTATTTACATTCAGATTGTTTATTTCAAGTCGAATCCTGTCTTTAATGACTTGAATACTATCATTATTATTATTATTGACAACGTCTTTTAGACATCCCCAAAAAAAATATTCATAGGGGTCAAATCCAGACTGTTTCGTGGTCATTTAATAGGTCTATTATTCCCTATCCATATTGGGAATACATTATTCAAATGATCTCGAATGGGTAGGACACTATGTGGAGTTACTCCATTCTGCATCCAAATCATATCAAGTTCGGCTTCCGGAAAATTCTGCAAAAGAATATTTTCTGCTTCTGAAATAATTATTTCCAGATAGGTAAGTCCAGTTAAAGTATAATCATAAAATATAGGTCCAACAATTTTGTTTCTGAAAATTCCACACCAAACGCGTAACAGTTTTTCTTCCTGATTTTTTTTATTTGTTTTATTAATCTTTTTCTGTTGTGCTTGTTTTCCCACGACCTTCGATTTTTCCTATTAAAAACTCCTGCCGTAGAAAAGGATGATTCATCAGTCCATAATATTTTAGTAAAAAAATCGTGATCTTCATCCAACTTTTGAGTCATCTGGCGGTAAAAGTCCAGCCTTTTACTTTTAGAGCCTCTGTTAAAACTTTTACGGGTAAAATTTTATGGTCTGTAGCTGTTATTTTTTAACGTACGTTGGATTTTGGAATAACTTTTACCTAATTGATCGACTGCATTATTTATACTACATTCAGAATTTTCTAGAAAATAATACAACGTTTCAAAAAAGTCTATTCGCAAATAAATATGGATGGGCTTACCTTCGAAATGAAGCAGTATATTTAGCTGATCTTCCTGGTTTGCTTGACCTACACGCTATTTTTTTACTAAAACTGAAGATATTTTTCACCTTTCGGTAAATATTTTTGAACGTATTTTCTGATGGTGTTGGACGATTTGGATACAACACCCTATATGTTCTTTTCACTGCACGTTTATTTTTGTTATTTTGTATATAACAAGTAAATATTTGGTTTTTTTCTTCCTCACTGTAAGTTATTTTGATTATTTCATTAAAGAAATGTCACTTATCAAACATAATTGTTGTCATTTTCATAGCTCACGTTAATAATGTTAACTTTTCCATATTTACAGTAACTAGTTTAACTAAGATATTCGACGTTTAATAACTCAAAAGCGGTATATGGTAGGGGTAACATACGGTATATTTTTGAAATCAGGAATAAAGGATCATTCCAGAAATTTAATAACATTTAAAAAAATATATAATTTTTTTGTATCCTCTGAAATGTGCACGCTACTGAACTTTTGATAGCATTTTAACAAAATTTAGTCATAACCACACAACTTTTGTTTAATACTTTTTTTTCTATAGGCAACAGTAACGATGATAAAGGGTGGGTAATTTATAAAGAATAACCCTGTACACAAAGTATTTCTCTTATAAGTTTGTTCGTTTTGAAAACGTATTCTGTCTCATTGAAATGTAGAATATTTTTCCTGTATAATTTATCCAAAGTGGTTGCAATAAATTACCGAACGGAGGAATTCATCCAGTTATCTTAAATCGCTGTTTAAATACAGATCTAAAATGACAGGCGTTTTTACAATCCGTTACCGTTTGTAATCGTAATATTTTTATATTATTGCCCTTATTATTTCAATAAGGTGTGTAAGAAGTTGGACTTTTACATTACAGTAGCACTTGAACCATGACTTTTGTAATATAAAAATTGTTTTTATTTATTGATGCTTATAATTACATTACAAGAAATGACAATGACAACTTTACTCCAACCGCTTATGTATGACCAAGTATATATAAACGACGAAATAATATGTTAAATTTTTTTAAGTCCAATATGGCAATCATTAGCCCTAGTATCTAATAGTTGATAGTTACATCAATAATAAATCTCTATGAAAATTGATTAGATCATAACATCATAGTTCAAATATATAGGTACCATTGTTTAAATAAACATAAAAATTATTATTTCATTTTCATTAAATAATTTAGTCGTAATATTTGTATAAATTTTTAAAATATTTTCCTTGTACGTAGACAAGCTTACATAAAGATTTTATTAGCACTAAACTTATTACGCAGGTGTAGCAATATACAGAGTGACCTAGTATAATCGGAAGTAGTGTTTATGATGCACTAAACAATAAGATAGATAATAACAATAATGTTATTATCTATCTTCTAACAAATTCACATTTTACTCGATTAGAAAGGCATATTTGCAAAATTGGGGTGACATGATTCCACATTTGATTAAGGGAATGCATAAGCGTCAAAAATTAAAAGTTTGGGATGGGATATTGATATGAGGAGGCAGTATTGTAGGTCCATTGTTCATTCCAAACAACTTAATGAAGTAAAGTAACCTACTTAAAAATGATGCGGAGCCTATGATCACTGAAATGCCAAAGAACGACAAGGAATTTTTGCAGGATGAATTATTTTTTTAGCAGAATGGGATTTCCCACATTATGTTGCCCTAGTCTCCGAATTCTTGGATCCTTGACCAATAGAACACCAGAAAAGGTTCTGCGGAGTATCCAGACAGATAGCCTGAACTTATTTCCCTAGATATATTTCTTTTAGGAAACTTTTGTCTATTTAGTTATTAAACGTCGAATATCTTAGTTAACCTAGTTACTGTAAATATGGAAAAGTTAACATTATTAAAGTGAGCTATGAAAATGACAACAATTATGTTTGATAAGTGACATTTCTTTAATGAAATAATTAAAATGGCTTACAGTGAGGAAGAAAAAACCAAATATTTATTTGTTATATAAAAAATAACAAAAATAAACGTGCAGTGAAAAGAGCATATAGGGTGTTGTATCCAAATCGTCCAACACCATCAGAAAATACGTTCAAAAATATTTACCGAAAGGTGAAAAATACCTCCAGTTTTAGTAAAAAATTGCGTGTAGTTCAAGCAAACCAGGAAGAACAGCTAGATACACTGCTTCATTTCGTAAGCCCATCCATATTTATTCACAAATAGACTTTTTTGAAACATTGTATTATTTTCTAGAATATTCTGAATGTAGTATAAATTAGGTAAAAGTTATTCCAAAATCCAACGTACATTAAAAATTAACAGCTACAGACCAGAAAATTTTACCCGTACAAGTTTTAACAGAGGCTCTAAAAGGAAAAGGCTGGACTTTTACCGCCAGATGATTCAAAAGTTGGATGAAGATCACAATTTTTTTACTAAAATATTATAGACTGATGAACCATCCTTTTCTACGGCAGGAGTTTTTAATAGAAAAAATCGAAGATCGTGGAAAAATAAGCACAACAGAAAAATATTAATAAAACAAATAAAAAAATCAGGAAGAAAAACTGTTAGCGTTTGGTGTGGAATTTTCAGAAACAAAATTGTTGGACCTATATTTTAAGATTATACTTTAAATGGACTTACCGTCTGGAAATAATTATTTCAGAAGCAGAAAATATTCTTTTGCACAATTTTCCGGAAGCCGAACTTGATATGATTTGAATGCAGGATCATCGTTCGAGATCATTTGATTAATGTATTTCCAATATGGATAGGGAATAATGGACCTATTAAATGACCACGTAACAGTCTGAATTTGACCCCTATCAATAAATTTTGTTGGGGATTTCTAAAAGACATTGTCAATAATAATAATAATAATAGTATTCAAGTCATTAAAGACAGGATTCGACTTGAAATAAACAATCTGAATGTAAATAATGAAGCCCTTTCCAGTGCAATTATAAATATAAGAAGACATTATCAATTATGCATTGAAAATAATGGTGGACACATTGAACATCTTTTATGAGTTACCATTTGTTTATATTTAAAATTCCTAAATAAATCTTTGTTATCTGTTTATTATAAATATTTGGTTTTTTTCTTCCTCACTGTAAACCATTTTGATTATTTCATTAAAGAAATGTCACTTATCAAACATAATATTTGTCACTTTCGTAGCTCACTTTAATAATGTTAACTTCTCCATATTTACAGTAACTAGTTTAACTAAGATATTCGACGTTTAATAACTCAAAAACGGTATATAGTAGGGGTAACATATGGTATATTTTTGAAATCAGGAACAAAGGATCATTTCAAAAATTTAATAATATACAGGATATCCCATTTAAAAAAAATTGTTTTTTTGTATCCTCTGCACGCTACTGTACTTTTGATAGCATTTTAGCAAAACTCAGTGATAACCACACAACTTTTATTTAAAACTTTTTTTCTATAGACAATAATAACGATGATAAGAGGTGGGTAATTTATAATGAATAACCCTGTACAAGAAATTTTGTGTTTCATACAAAAAAATAATTCACTTGAAGAACCGAGCTTGATAGAGCAGTGGTGAACGTAGCTGGTCTTACTGTCTGTCGACTCCTGGGTTCAAATCGCCTCTTGACCCCTAATAAAGTTGAAGGTGTTGGTTGTGTGTCTACATTTTCAATTTTTTCAACAATGTAACCCTCGCTCGTGCAATTCTTGCTTTGGATTTGAAGGTTGTCTAATTTATGTGGTGAGTTTTTTAAGAGTACAGCTACGTCCACTTTAAATGACCGGAGGCCGCTGATATCCATGTCTACTTTCGATGACCAAGCAAGATTATTATTGAAGTCGGTTAGCTCAAAGGGTATTATAATGATATATAATTTTTATACCATTGCAATTGAGCTACCCAAGTTCAATAATAAGGTTAGTTCTCCCTCGCCACAAATAACATATGGATACCAGCACACACCGGTCATTTAAAGTAAATGTAGCTGTAAGTACATTACTTTGAAATAAAACAACTTTTTTTTTGTTTTGAGAATAGTTTTAATCTGTATAGATTTTTACTTTCTTATACCTAATATAAGTAAGTATAGTAACCGTGTTTATTTTCGACCTCTAGATTTTGATTGATATATACATTTTGAACCCTTCTAAATCCATTCTGACTATTTTCCGAATGATGTCTGTCGGTGCATGTGTGTGTGGATGCCTGTGTGTATGTGTGTATCCGCGATAACTCAAAAAATACTAATGGGAGACTTTCCAAATTTGGCAGTTAAGATTGTCAACAACATTTTAGGTGACACATTAAATTTGGTGAATGTGGTACCACCAGAAGAGACATAATGAATAAAAGAAGAAAAAAGGTACGATTTCGGGAAAAAATTTAAAATTTTTTTATTGTATTTCTGGACGAATTTCTACGAATTATAATGAAAAAACATAGCTTTATGAAAAAAAATCTGTCTGCATCTCTGTAGTATCGCGATAGCAGCCACAGTTTTTGAGATAAAGCTTTCAAATTTAGTACACTTGTTCTAAAGGCCAAAGACAATGAAAAATTCGGTGATGAGCAAAATTGGCCAGCTGAAAGGGGGTCCACGGTACCCAAACTTTTTTGTATTTGATTACAAAAAAATGTATTCTTGATGAAAGATTATAAATCATGTCTACTATATCAAGCGAATAAAATATATTTTCCAAGTACTTAAATAAAGTTGATGTAAACTGAAATATTTTACACATTTGGCCTCATAAAATGGGATTAAGATAAATTTAACAGTTTGACGTTTGAAAGGTCTAATTTAGTTACAAAAATGTCAGTGTCAGCAACAAAAAAAATTATTAAGAGATATAACATGAATTATTACTGACAGTATCGAATGACGCTGATAATTAATTATTTAAAATTTTTAATGAAACATTTCAAGGTACGTTATTAAAATTTAATTGAGGTAAGTGAGGCATTAAATAGAATGTTTTTTTAGATCATGATGTGATATATAGTGGTATAAGGAATTATGTGCTGGCCACATCAGATATTTAAATTGGTAATACGTTATATAAACATATAATGTAACTTAGTTTGGGAAAACAGATATACCAACTGTAATTACAAATGATTATGACTTGAGAACGTTTCATTAATATCACACTCAATTAAATCTCAGTTTGGCTAACATAAATAATTATCTTTCGGGCTACATAAAGAGGCCTGTAATGCATAGCGGCTTCAAGTTTCTCTAATGGGCCAGCTAAGATTCCCATAACGCACGCTCTCTAGCTCCACACGTGACGGCATCTACATACTTCCTGGTGATCGAGAACTTAAAATTAAAAACCTGCCCGCTGAGGTCGTATGCTAAATGCAATCATTCACTATGAATTCAGAATTATTTATAGAGTTATGTAATAATAACTTCGAGTCGTCTTGTTTACTACGACTACAGTATTTATTCTACGTTTTTTCCAGATTTTTTGCGTTGTAGTAACACTTAAGAATACTACGTTGATTCAATAAATATTGTGTAGATATTTATGAATTAGTGTCAGTACAATGAAAATTAATATCTACTCAAAAAAAGGCATCAATCCCTCATTTTAACTGCGAATATCTTAAAAACAGCGCAACAGAAATTTTTTTAAAAATTATGAAATTATTATGTCTATTGTAAACCACTCACTAAAATTTTAATAATTTGCGTTGCACTTTTTTTTACTCTGTTCTATGTGTTGTTCGTATACAATTAATTTTCTTCCCAACAGTTTCTCTATCAGCATCGGCCGCAATATCTCATTTTTTTCCATCAGAATTTCGTATGCTTGAGATTTTGCATTCCGATCGCTGTACTCGTTGTATTTCACTTTCTAAATTTATGGAAATGATTTCGTCGGGTGAGTATTGTTTTATTCTATCTCCGTTTTTTTTTTCGAAAGTTATTTATGTTCCATAAGATTTTTCAGAATTGTTTTCATCTATTTCCATCAATTTGTATTAAATAACTTCTCCATTAGTGTATATTTTCCATATAAGTTTTATTAAATGTCTAAGTTACCCAATACGAAATAATATATGCCAATTTAAAACCAGATTATCATATCCTAATTTGTTTAGTTGTTTTCTAGCAGTTATAAAGATTCACAAAGAAATAACAAGAATAATACTATGAGAAAATATTACTTCTAAAAAGAATCCAAGCTATCAATTTTGTAAGCTATTTTATTTCTCGAACGTAAACGTGAACACATTATATTCCCGTTCAATCCCGGAAATAAGTTAAATAAATTGAAACAATAATCCGAATCCAAGCATGGCGAATATCGCTAGGATTGAGTGGGCTAGAACGTACATACTTACACTCAAACCAGAAATAAGCAATCATCTTCGTATGATGAAGATAATTTAACTAATGTTAGATTTAACTAGCACAAAATGATTTTGTGTTTTGACATTCAATTTGGTTTTATGCAGTTGAACATTCGCATCATTATAAAAAATGTTTCTATTCTACAGGGAGTTTCGGAAAGGTGATTACAAATTTTGGAATCCTATTGATCTACGTTCAATCACTTTCTGTAATTTTTTAGGTTATGTAATGCCATTAACGATATGACAAAAGAAATGTCACAAAAAGAGTTATTACTACTATAATTTATTTACAAATATAATTATTAAAAATACTGAAATTAGAAAATTTTAGAAATCTAATACATATTTTACAGCAAGGTAAGGGGCAGTGGGTGTGTCTTTGAAATTAAAACTGTGAATCTAGATTTAAGTTTGTACAGCAAGTTGATAATTTTCGTTTTCATGCTATTGCTGATCACAAATATGACCAATCATTGCCGTTCCATGCTTGGAGCCTCATTATGCTATCTAAGCTATATCAACATTATACCTATTGGAGAATATCTAAAAGTCTGTAATAATTTTTACACCAAAGGAATAACATTTTCGAGGCTAAAAATTTTAGAAAACTATATAACAAAATCCTGAAAAAATGTAGTACCCTCTGGGATTTATGCTTTGGAATTTAAAAACGTAGTGTGTCAAATCTAGCATTAGTTCCCCTTCCTTGATCATAATTACTTCATCAGATTCAAATTCTGACCCTGACTCTGAACTACCAGAACCAAAATCATTTTTACAATGCTTAATTGAGTTAGTCCTCATGTCCGTCGTAAAAGTAGAGAGAGCTTTCCTTTAGTAATGGTAGAATCCAAATGTATAAAGAAACAAAAATCTAGGTACCAACCTGGTTTCTAAAAATTCAAATTATCAAAATGTATGAAATTGTCAGTGAATATGGACTGCTTCAGATTTACATAAACTTGGAAGTAATGATTGAGATGGGAAAATATTAATGCCATTAGCAGAAGAAATTCTTGTTTTTTGGAAATCACTAAAAAACTTGCGAAACATGATATTTGCACAATTCATATTAATAAATAAAACACATTGAATTTGTGTTTGAAAGGGGAACATGGAAGGTATTAAATTTAACAGTTGGAAAAAGTTTTGTTGTGAAGAATCCTTATTTTGAGAAAACTGCTTCATCAATTTGCCGACGTTTCGGTAAATTGTATAACCATCCTCAGGGCAAGTAATAACATTTACCGAAATGTCACCAAGTTGATGAAGTAGTTTTTCTCAAAATAAGGTCCATTAACAAACAAAACTTTTTCCAAGTATTAACAAGCCAGTCTAAAAACTTCTCTATTAAATTTAACTTTACAAGTTCCGAAACAGTACATAAACAAATACAAGTACATAAACAAATGGAGTATTGAATATGAATCTCCAAAACAATCAGGATATTCCAAAACCGGGAAAAAGAATTTGTATTTTAACAAATAAAGGTCACTCTAAAGCACTTAATACTAATAGTCAATATTAACATTGTATTTAAATTTTTAAATTTATAACAAAAAAACTATACTATAAATTAAATTCTTCTATTATATCTGATACATTACACCAAGGCAAAGCAGCAGGTATAAACGTCAGCCTCTATTTTTCCTTCCTCGATCATCATTACTTCCATCAGAAACAAATTCTGACCCCGACTCCGGACTATCAGAACCAGAATCAGATTATTCTAAAGAAATTTTCTGACTGTCCAAAATCTTATTTCAGAATACATACATACAATTGAATACATTAACAGTCTGATACTTCGTAAGGTTTCGCAATTCAATGTTTGTGTCCGTAGCTGCATAATTTTTTTTTGTGATATGGCACTAAACCTTCTTTGTGTTATTGTGAACCCCAATAATCTAATATATCTTGTTTTTTTTTTGTATATGCCAGGTGGAAGCAAGCAGTACACATAGAGCTCTGTGTGTCGACTGTGCTCATTGAGGCCCCATTTATGGTACATGGGAACATAAAGGCACTAATTGATCACCGTGAACTGTACTTTCCAGCCTTATTTTAGTTCTCGTTGCTGATCTACCCCATCATAGATCTAATTCCTTAACTACGCTACGCTGATGAGGGGCAATAACTCCGAGACACGTGTCCGTAGATGTATAATTGTTTTTTTTTTTGGGCATATGGCACTAAACTTTCTTTGTTTTAGTTTGAATAATATTTTGATAGGTAAATATAAATAAAAACTGCTGTCAATTACTTGGGGATCAAAACTTCCTCACCGTAGTAAAACTCGACGCGTGGTGGAGTTTATAATAAAAGTAATTTTTGATGTTTCAAAAAAGTCAAATTTTTTTTACGTTTCAGAAAAAGTCACATTTTGACGTTTCAAAAGTCACATTTTTTGACGTTTCAAAAAAATCGCGTTGGTGGAATGTCACTAATATCTTTTTTTGACCGATTTTGCTCATCAACGAACACAATCTCTTCCTTGAGATCTAGAAAGTGTGTACCAAATTTAAAAGCTTTATCTCAAAAACTGTAGCTGCTATCGCGAACACAGACACACACACAGAAAGTTTTTTCTGTCTGAAATTTTGTGTATCGTCATAATTCGTCGAGATTCGTCTACAAATGCAATAAAAATTTTCAAAATTTTTTTCACGAATACATAACCTCACTGAGGAGTGAGGAAGTAAAATAATTGCACATAATATGTAGGTACATATTTTCTAAAAATTAAATTGTATAAGCCGTAACTTGGTGATATCTGATAATCATCACGATGTAGTAAAACACATCTTACTTTGTTAACTTCGAAGAACAGTTTTAACTCTTTCAAACCATATTTTGGTTATAATTTTACAAATTTAAGCTACTTTAAAATTACATGTATATGAGAGCTCTAAATTAAATTTAATAATGTACAGAATTTTTTTTAAATTTAACAATAGTCAGGGCAATTGTTTACTTAATGATTTAACTGTAATTCTTGTTTGTTAAATCTAGCAAAAAAAACATTATTTATTGACTTACTGCCTGATAAACTGTATTTAAAATGTGCATTATTATATAGTGTCGATTATCTGATTTATTTCTTTGACATTTAAATCTAAAGATATTCTTATAATCATTTTTACAATAGCAAAAAAACTAATGGGGTGCGATGTAAGGGCTCAGTTCACGACTGACAACCTCGTTTTTATAGGAATGTCTTACTAAACGGTAAAAATATTTTTTTTACAACCGAACGAAAAGTGCAACTTTGAGCTTCCAAAAGAAAGCGCAAAGTTGCACTTTTCCCAGAAGCGAGCGTTTTTTTACTTTGTCGCTCACCGACAAAGTAAACGCTTAGTTACCATGGAAACCATAATAAAGAAACGTCTAGTGTATCTGCGACTTTTGACACAAAACAGCTATTTGTGTCAAATAAATTTATTCTTATAATTATCAGTTAATGGAAAGTTTTGAAAAGTATAATTTATGTGATACTTGTAAAGAATTGTGCCATGTTCAAATACGCCATTCCAGTTTAATATACTTAACTGCCCTAATTGAAAACTGCGACCAAGACATGTCAAAGGATGGTTTGTTTAAGAAGATTCAAAGAAGTCTACTACAAATGTCGACCGAATATAATTATTTTCCCAGAAGAAGACTGAATACAATCATTTCAAAGTATTACATATGTCATCAAACACAGACTTTTAATACCCTTTAATTTTTCGCCTTGCTTTTCACCACTAAAGAAGGAGGAAGTGTTAGAAGAATTCCAAAAACATTTAGATTTTATTATATATAGATATAAATCATAAGATGACAGTATTTAAATAAATAATTAATAGGTACTAAAGCAATTTTTTATGAATAGTGGTGAGAGGTATGAAACTTCTCATATGGTCTGAATGCTACTATCCGACCGACATCCTAGATGTCTCTGTGGCGGATAGCCATAGTGGCGGATAGCCATAGTAGGTATGGCGACGGTTGAGCCAGACAGTGACATCACACACCTGGCGCCAGTCATCAAGTAGGGGATCTGCATTACCGACAGTTCTGCCCCGGGAATTTCAAAATGTGCTGCTGCCACCTAGTGACCAGTAGGGGGAGTTCGGGCCTACCAATTTCCAATTTAAAATGGAATATATTGTGTTCTTTAATCGTGTAACAATATTTATATTTGTCGTCAATTATTAATAAAGTTTTTTAACGAAAAAATCCGGAGTGTGTAGGGATCGAACCATCGATCTCTTGAATTGTAAAGTCGGTGCTTTACCCGCTAGACCACTAACCAGTTGCTTATTGTTTTTAGTAGCAGGATAGTAGCATTCAGACCATATGAGAAATTTCATACCTCTCACCACTATTCACTTCACCTTAGTTAGTATATAACTAGCAGGTTGGCCACTATCATTTGTCTGTTCCATAACCTATGGCATACTGAAGAGAACAAATAAGTTCGAAATCGATCTATGTCTGGTTAGGAATTGACAAATGATATTGGCTATCCATCTATCATGATTTGAAGGTGTAATTCAATACAGGTCGGGGTATTTGCCCGCTGAGTAGTTGTTTCCTTCAAATCATATTTAATAATATTAGTTTAGTCCACCTGGGCTAGGGGTCGCCGTTCTCGGTACTTGCTGTGATGCAAGTCGCTATCCACCACAGAGACATCTAGGTTGTCGGTCGGATAGTAGCATTCAGACCATATGAGGAGTTTCATACCTCTCACCACTATTCACTTCACCTTAGTTAGTATATAACTAGCAGGTTGGCCACTATCATTTGTCTGTTCCATAACCTATGGCATACTGAAGAGAACAAATAAGTTCGAAATCGATCTATGTCTGGTTAGGAATTGACAAATGATATTGTCTATCCATCTATCATGATTTGAAGGTGTAATTCAATGCAGGTCGGGGTATTTGCCCGCTGAGTAGTTGTTTCCTTCAAATCATATTTAATAGCAATTTTTTATTTTATTTTGCAGTAAATACCATTTTAACAAACATTTCTACAAAAACATGTGTAGCGCAAATTGATCCTCACGTTTTGAAATCTGAACTGTCGAATTTGAGGTTATCAATAATTATTAATTTTTACCAAACATTTTTTATAAAAATACCGGTTGTAACCAAAGTGACATTGCTGCTCTCGTGAGATAGCCACGCTCCGCTACGCGTCGCGCGTCAAACTTCACTCAGAGCGACAGTATGTCACTTTGCGCTCTTAATACACAAATAGCTTTTAACACTGTTTATTATTAACAGTACCAACGCAAATTACACTTGCCCGGCTAGACTAGAAGTTGTGACGTTCGCCGCAACACTGAGGCCTTATTTCTAGGTGGTAATTATTTAATTATATAAAGGTTCTTTAATAAATATGACTTTTTTTATATAACTGACGGCTTTGAAAAATGGCAAATATTTTCCTTGTCTGGTAATGTCTGTGTGACCTTTTTTTCGTGATATGTCACTAGCAATAAATATGTGAAGTTTTCTCCCGACTTACTGGATCACCTTGTATATGAAATTAAGTGCTACTTAGAAATAAATCATTAACGCTTAAGCTTCGAAAATGAAAGTAGTCATATAATTAATTTTTGTATTTTATGCATCCATATAATTAACCCCGCAAGAAGTTCCTACCTATAATAATGATTTGCATAGAAAACTATAGTCAGCCACAGGCTATCCTGGGAAATCCTGCGACCGAAAATGAGTCCAAGCCAACATTGACCCAGCCGGCCATAAATCAGACGGGGTCACTATCAGGTCACCACATATGTTGGAACATGTTGAAGTTGGCTATTTCCTACTTTACTTTGTTATTAAATTAAGGTTAGATGCAACAAGAGGCTGTGTGAATGTGGCATTATTGGTCACAGTCGGCCGTGAATCATCAATATCGCTCCAACGTACCACTCATCATAGACGTTATTTACTTCTTTGTTTAGCCAGTGTGCTTAGCTAGGTTACAAATATATCGAAATAATAATTATTAGTTTTAGAAATCTTGAAGTTTTACTTAATTGTGATTTATATAATAATTATAGCAGCCGTGTTAAGCGGCCCTCACACAGTAAAATAGCAATCAACGTTAAAAAATTAAATCCCAATTTTAACTAATAACATGGGATATGCTAGTTACGTTTTCGCCATTTCGGCATTTCCTACATTATTTTTTTATTTGCTTATTCGATAGTATTTATAAATATGAGCTCACAGAATTTTTTCCGGATTTTTTTAAGCCCCGAAACGGGGTTACAAAAAATAACAAAGAATTTTAGTCTTATGGCGCCAAACACAAGCAGCGAGTGAAAGGGAAGACGGTAGCACAGTATTGCCAGTTTTACGTATTGTTTGAAAGTGTGATTGGTGATTACTTATTCAATTATAAATAAAACTATAAATTCATTCATATAGAATTTATTTACCTTAAAGAAAATTTTATTTGTACCTGTTTTAATACTTCGACATTTAAATATTTAAAAAAAAACAGCAGAAATCGAATAAGTTAGGTTATGTTATAAATTTTTTCTCCGTTGTTATTACGGAATTGACAATTGAAACCAAATATTAATTATAGTCTGTTCACATAAGCTTTGCAGCGTTAGCCAGGATAGAAAATAAAATCTGCGCAGATGATTGGTGCAGACGGCAGGCAGATATACACAATCGATACCGGTTAAATCAATTTTCATTGTTTTTTTTATTTCATAGGCATCGGTAGTAGTTGGATGTTTGTAGATTGTGTTTTAATATAAACTGAATTATGTTTTCGATTACTAATACATATTAATATGTAAGTATTAAACCTAACTGTTAATGACCAATATATACCCTTAACCTTACCTAAGAATAATAATATGTGTTATATTATAGATAGACGGTCGACAAAGGATCGCTCTGCGAGCCCAGGTAAACAGTTTTTTATGTGCTCATATGAATGAACGCAGTATAATATGATGTATATTTTAATCACTTTTTTACACAGGTCAGTTCAAAATGCAGCATATTGCTTCATATTGATATACGGGTGCCTACGATATTACTAGCCAGCTTATAACTTCCTTGTAAAAAAAGATATCGATTTCAAATTTTAGAATGTTGTATGGTTAAATACGGTGCACAGTTTGATTACTTCAAGATCTGAAACAGTATAAAATTTGTTATTTTTAATGGAACACCCTGTATGTTATTCGAAATTTAGATTGCCCAGGAAATTGTAGGTCCAAAATGCATATCCTATATCTATCTTTGACAGTTTTCGAGAAAATGTCGGTTGAAAATGTTATATCAATCATAAATTATTTCATTTTCTCATAAAACAAATGAATGTAGCAACAAATCTGTTACGGTTATTTAAGTTTTTTTGGTGAGTAAAATTTGATAAAGTCATAAAAATTCCATTTCCGGCTGAACCGGAAGTACTACCAAAAGTGATTTTCAGGCTCAAATTACTTCGATATTTTTAATGGAACACCCTGTATTGAACCTTAAATTTACATTCTACTAACTTTTCTGGATATTTTTTGTTTCAGGTGTTCCCTGTCTAAACCTAATAGTTTGAGATATCGGCGACTTTCTTCGCAATTCATTAAGTGGAAATGTAAATCTTAATAAAAACATCAAAAAAAATGCACAGTTATTGAAAATACCTATATTTATATTTCTTATATGCTTTTCTTGACCGTTAATTTCAATAATAGGAATGATGTAGAAATATCCTGGTCTTTCAGTAATTTAAATAAATAAAAACAATATTTATTTTCTTATGTTTGAGTCACATATACACACTCATCTGTAATAGTTATAAAATGTAAAATTGTACCAAGAAAATATCAAAATAATCCGTATTTTTTCTGACGATGGTTGTAATAAATCGAAACGGAAGAAAATAAATTGTTCTCATTTATTTAAATGACCGAAAGCCCAGGATATTTCTACATCATTCCTACTATATGTACATAGTATATACATTAAGTTCAAAAAATACGTAATGCTTACCTTTTACTTTGTATCCAAATTAAAAATAGTCTTGAAAATGTTTGATATAACATAAATATTAATGTACAAATTCACGAAATCGTTCAAAATCACAAATATTCTCAGAGTTTTCAGCTACTAAAACAATACTTACATAAAGAAAATATGGCAACACAGGTTCGGCCATATCACAGAGCGTATTATTTCATTGGTTGATTAATTGGCGGCAATTTTAAATTACTCCAAACTTTTATAACTTTTTTTTGCCACCGTTCCTCGCATCTCCCGCACCGAATACCTCTAAAAGATGTGTAACCTTCTCTTCTTTACAAACCTTGATTAAGGGTACTTTTTATACTTTGGCTAAATAGAAAAAATTATTAAAGTAAGAAAAGAAAGTTTTATAACGAAACCACAATGATGTTGCAAAGAATTAAACAGCTTGAAATCAAATAAAAAGGTGAAAATTAAACTTAGAGCTGTTTATTTGCGTAGCTCTGAGTTATTATACTTAGTACTATTAATTAAAATAGATATTAGATTTAAAAGCTTTCATTTTAGGTTAGCCCTAGTAAGTATTAGGTCCCTTATATGAGTATTTAAATATTTACGAGATTTTATAAATACCCATAGTAGGCAAATTACAGTACAGTACAGTACAGTATCAAATTATTTATGTCGCAGATCAAAACAGATAAGTATCAATATTTTACGCAGTTGTTTCAAATATGTGTACCCCACGTACGCCACTGGTACAAAAAATTAAAAAATGTACCGTCAAAACATTCAAATCAACACAGAGATATTTCATCATTTTACATAGTACGTAACTTCAATTATGTTATATGCGCCCCCTTACGCGACTGTTAATAAGTATCAAAAACATTTCTTTTAATAACTAGACATTATTATATTAGTTAAGACTGTAACGAAGTGAATTTTCTGGTATTAGTTTTCTGTTTTCTCTTTTTTCACTTTGATATACCCTCATACTATTACTAGTATTAATGTTTCCTTAAAACCGTTTTGAACCAAAAATTAAATTTATTTTACAAGTCCAGAATTTGGAATAATAATTATTTTCCGAACATAATTGTTTTAAACCGATTTTTTTCAGGGTAATTTTAGTTGGTTTTATTATCTAAATGATAAATCAATTATTTTATTTATACTTAACAACCGCTCGCCGAAGCCAAGTAAGAGGAAAGTATTTTAATTTAATTTAGCTTAATTCTAAATCCAGTTGAAAGCAAAGAAATATGTTTCTATTTGTTTTTGATAATTTACCGGCTAAGATAATATACTGGATAAGGCGTTGATTTAATCATAATGCTTTATTATTCTGTCCGTAAATTGTTTGATCTACGAATGCCTACTATTTCAATCGGCCAGTTTCGTGGCTGCTTTGTAAAACTAGGATTATCTATTCAACAACTAGCATTGGGAATATTTGGTTGTCATTATTTGTTATTGAAGTAAAGATATAATTCTAAGACCTCGTATGTGGATAAAATTCTATCTCAATCATAGTTTAATTACCAATGAGGTTCTAAGGCCTCGTATGTGGAAAGTAATGTATTAACCAATCCGTCCACCAGCCGTGCTCCCTGACCATAAATTATAGTGAAGATATACTTGAAATTGATGTGATAAACTATCACATTGAACTATACGTAACTACCCAAAGTTAACTTCGTGCATTCACGCATAGTGTACCAAAGTGACACACAGTCCTCCTGAACGTACCGTAATACATCACAAGAATTAAAAAAATTATATAATGAATTAAAAAAATTGATAAGTCCATAGGATCCCATGTATCCAGTTCCATGTCTATTTTGAACGATATTAGTTTTATTATGCCAATAACAATTACTACTAAAACATGTCAACTTGTCATTTTTTGTTCAAAATTAAATTTGCATTCCAAAAATTGCAAAAAAAAATCCAGTGGTGTGCAATAGTTCTTGACGAAAATAAATGTAACCGGCATACCCCATATCTACATCACTAGTTAAAGTTGGGGTTTAATTTTTTTTCACGGTGAATGCCATTTTACTCATGTGTATACACAAAACTCCTTTTCAATATCTTAATTTTTTTCTCACCCTATATCTTGGAAACATAGGCTCTAAGGACAAACGTTTATATGATAAAATATTCCTAAATTTGGACAAGGAATACGCTCCTTCATTTATGGTATTCCATTATTGTACACCCTGTATAGGAAACAAGAAAACAGAGCTTATTTTCTTGTGCTCATCAGTCTAAGGTGTAGAACACCTAGTTACAATGATTTTGGTAAAACAATAAAGACTATCAAGTGGAAACAGCACCTGATGGAATCAGAATGCAAACACGCATCGGCTTAGTTTTCTGGTTTAACACATAGCCTATACAATACACATACTAGTTTCTATAATAAGAGGATCTCACTTGAAATTACGTGAAAGGGAATGCTAGATGTAAGATGGCGTTTAATGGCGCTATATATTCGAATAAGACACGTTTTCTGACGAAATTAGATCATTTATATTGCATTAGTGTTAATTGTAGGAATCGATGGTTTGCATTTGTTTTAATGGACCCATTTATTTTTATCTGCTCATCTAGTTAATTATATTTTTATTTGAAAAACATTTTGTTTGCAAAAGGTCATAGGGGATTATCGTTACGAAAGTAAAGGAATCATCTTTTTTTTGTGCTTCAGTAAATGTAACTATCTGATCTTTTTGGTAATTACTTGCTTATTTAAACTGTGATGAAAGTATTCTTAAGATAGTGTGACTAATTAAATTTTATTTGAAAAAAAATCAGTATCAGTATATATATATATATATATATATATATATGTTAAATTCGTTTTTCGGGTATACTCCCGCGTAGGTGATAGGCCCCGAGAGGGACCGTGGTTGTCTGAACGACGTTTCGGAAGAATCTCATCTGCCATCTTCAGGTTCTAACAGATAACTGCACTGCGGCTTCTGGTAACTCGAACTGAAATGAAATTTCAGTTCGAGTTACCAGAAGCCGCAGTAAGCAGTTATCTGTTAGAACCTGAAGATGGCAGATGAGATTCTGCCGAAACGTCGTTCAGACAACCACGGTCCCTCTCGGGGCCTATCACCTACGCGGGAGTATACCCGAAAAACGAATTTAACATTCACCACCCGCGAAAACCTGAAAAACAACATATATATATATATATATATATATATATATATATATATATATATATATATATACCTATATATGTATATATATATATATACCTATATATATATATATATATATATATATATATATATACCTATATATGTATATATATATATATATATATATATAGTGGTGAGAGGTATGAAACTTCTCATATGGTCAGAATGCTACTATCCGACCGACATCCTAGATGTCTCTGTGGCGGATAGCGATTTGCATCACAGCAAGTACCGAGAGCGGCGACCCCTAGCCCAGGTGGACTAAACTAATGTTATTAAATATGATTTGAAGGAAACAACTACTCAGCGGGCAAATATCCCGACCTGCATTGAATTACACCTTCAAATCATGATAGATGGAAAGCCAATATCATTTGTCAATTCCTAACCAGACATAGATCGATTTCGAACTTATTTGTTCTCTTCAGTATGCCATAGGTTATGGAATAGACAAATGATAGTGGCCAACCTGCTAGTTATATACTAACTAAGGTGAAGTGAATAGTGGTGAGAGGTAAGAAACTTCTCATATGGTCAGAATGCTACTATCCGACCGACATCCTAGATGTCTCTGTGGCGGATAGCGACTTGCATCACAGAAAGTACCGAGAGCGGCGCCCCCTAGCCCAGGTGGACTAAACTAATGTTATTAAATATGATTTGAAGGAAACAACTACTCAGCGGGCAAATACCCCGACCTGCATTGAATTACACCTTCAAATCATGATAGATGGAAAGTCAATATCATTTGTCAATTCCTAACCAGACATAGATCGATTTAATAACATTAGTTTAGTCCACCTGGGCTAGGGGTCGCCGCTCTCGGTACTTGCTGTGATGCAAGTCGCTATCCGCCACAGAGACATCTAGGATGTCGGTCGGATAGTAGCATTCTGACCATATGAGAAGTTTCATACCTCTCACCACTATTCACTTCACCTTAGTTAGTATATAACTAGCAGGTTGGCCACTATCATTTGTCTGTTCCATAACCTATGGCATACTGAAGAGAACAAATAAGTTCGAAATCGATCTATGTCTGGTTAGGAATTGACAAATGATATTGGCTTTCCATCTATCATGATTTGAAGGTGTAGTTCAATGCAGGTCGGAGTATTTGCCCGCTGAGTAGTGAGTAGTTGTTTCCTTCAAATCATATTTAATAATATATATATATATATATATATATATATATATATATATATATATATATATATATATATATATATATATATATATATATATATATATATATACAAAACAGTTTATATACGTTATATTAAAATTAATTAAATTAAAATTAAACACCATAGGTAATACAACCCCCTGTATTCCTGAAGGTACCTTGTATGGGAAAGGGCTACAAATTTAGAGACAATGAACACATCCAATGTCCGAGTATGCTGGAATCCATTTCTGGTTTAGAAATAATTCTAACTTCTCGACCATGGATCAAACCTGGGACTCCAGGGTGAGTGTCCTTACCACTCGACCACAAAGCCACTATATTATTTCTTAAGATAGTCTAAAGTAAAGTAAAATAACATAAAACTAAGAGAATGCCGTAACATTTAGTAAGTTGAGCAAGGCAGAAGAGAAAAAAGACGGTAGCAAAGGGAATCGGAAAGAAAGAAAGTGAAGGTAAATGACTGGGCTTATAGAGAAAAAGTAAAACAGCAAAAAATCTAAAGTTTTTATATTGGCTTTAACTTTTTTATTAATTAATTATCAAATTTCAAAATTAATGTTATAATGTTACTCTAAAAAACATTAAGTAAATTACCCCCGAGGTGGTGTCATTTATTCAAATTCAAACTCAATACTTTGTGAAATTTCAAATCGTATTTAAGAAGTTGTTATAGTTACACGCAAGTAGACCAATTGACAGATAGACAGACGGTACAAGAGACAAATGACAAACATACTTCAAACTTTCCTATACTGTTGGTAAAAAGAAATTAAAATTCAGTGATCAAAATTCACTGTTCAGAAATTGCGCGAAATTAGAAGAAAAACACCTTTTTTCTATGTCCTTGGAGATGCCGATGAAATATGCTATCAAATTTAACACGACGATTAGTCGATCTGAGTTATAGTAACCACGGAGGGTTCCTTCTCGCGCGTCGATTAGCCACAGGCCGCTGACCACCAACATTACTAATGATAATTATACTTATAATGTTTGAACGACTTGCCGATTTATGTCGTGTTATAAAATAGTGTTAGTTATACAGAAAGAATTTGCAACGACTTAAAATGACCATTCTAGATGTATTACCTTGACCTGAAAATTGTTTTGTGAGTTTTGCGTGCAAAGAAGAATTAACTGAAAATAAAAAATAATGACATTGAATTACATGTTTTTTTTATTTTGGTTACTATGTTTATTAATCTAATAAAATAGGAAGATGTAAAATTTATCAAAAAAGTATGACTGTTAATTTGATGGATGGAAGGCAGCAAATTGTATCATAATACATACATATACATATACATAAAAGTTATAGAAGCAACTTGCAACTTGCAAACTTGCTCAAAAGAGGTTACATTTCGTGGTTTTAAGAAATTTAATTTAGAAAAATTCAAAGAAGATATTTTAGTTATAACCCCGATATTAGACCAAAAGACATTAATTTTTTTAGTATTACAGAGCTTATTCATGCGCCATTAAAAAATTTCGGGTTGATACACCACATGCATCATGATTAACGGACAAATTTAAAGTTAATTTTCACTGAACGTGATAAAACCCTTAATATTTACAAAAAAAAATAAAACTAGTGACAACTTAAATAACTATAAACATTTGCGTAATTACCCATTGGCTCCACCTGGGCGAGAAAAAGCGACGTATTTTTCTTTTGCAAAATAAAAATTGTCACAAAGATTTATAGAAAGGTTTAAAAGCCTTACATATTCGTTTTAAAACTTTCCCTTCTATACCACAACATCTACAAAATCCTGAAGAAGCAAATGCATCTGCTTTTTGTAAAATCTAACAACTGTACGAATAAGATTAATTATTATAATAATACGACATATGACTCGAATATATCATTTCATTGTAAATTAGTTACAATTGAAGATATAAATAAACTTACCCTATCTTTAAGAGCTAATGCTTGTAGACTAGTTAAAATATTGTTACATATGGTAAAACTGTGTTTTCCAGTAATTACCACCTACATTACAAATGTCATAAACTGTTGTCTAGAGTTCATTTATTTTCCAATACACTGTAAAGAAGTGCTGATTTGCTCTCTGCCTAAAATTAATGATCCGCAAACTGTTTCCGATTTACGCCCCATTAGTATTCTGCAAACATATTAGTTGCAGAACCTTGTTCTTTCCCGAAAGTTCAGAAAACCAAATATTTCGTAGGCGGTGTCTATACGTGCCACGGAGAGAATTCTTTATTTGTGTTACATCTTGGATGTGCCTTTGTTGCACACCGAGATATGTATAGGTCTCTCTGACATTCAGATGTCTTAGGATGCTTCCATCTGCGAGCTGCGCATCCTCAGAGAATTCCCCGCATCGTCCCCTCTTGAGGTGGACGACTGCACATTTGTCCAACCCGAACTCCATACCAATAACCTGCGTGTATTCTTCGACCACCCTAAGAGCGTTTTATAGTTCGCGTTCTCCGGAGGCATAAAGTTTAAGGCCATCCATATAAAATAGATGAATGACCTTATGCCTCCAGTCGCTGGGTGGTCCAGATTGATATCCGCGGGTTTGGCGGAGTCCAACAGATAACGGTAGCAGTAAGATGCAGAAGACTCAGGGAGTCACCTTGGAAAACTCCTCTCCTAAATGCCACCTGCTCTGTCGTGACCCGCTATGCACCTGATGTTATGGTGAATCGAGTGTTCCAGAGCTGTGCATCTCACTAGTAGTGCTGGTACCACAAGACATTCAAGCAAGTGCAACAATAGCTTGTGCGATGTTGTATCAAACACCTTGCGGTAATCAATCCAGGCCATCGAGAGATT
The DNA here is from genome assembly GCA_029963845.1 of Rhamnusium bicolor. NCBI lineage: Eukaryota > Metazoa > Arthropoda > Insecta > Coleoptera > Cerambycidae > Rhamnusium > Rhamnusium bicolor. Next base: position 431,165 of record JANEYF010001046.1, read on the forward strand.
CTGCTTGTATTGCACAGAATCCTGTGTAATACAGGGGTCTATCGGCAGGCTGTCCTTGTAACCTGCCTTACTCCTCTTGGCACCACGCTGTTCGTGTATCTGCTGGAAGACCGGATCAACAGACCTCAGTGTCCTAACATACAAGATACGTGTAAATATCTTGTAGCAGGAGTTGAGGCAACTGATCGGCCTATAATTCTTCTGATCGGAAAGATCTCCCTTTTTGGGGAATAAGCACAGTACGTCCCTCCACGAATTAGTGTGGAATCTGCTGCCCCTCGTCCATCCATGAGCTGAAAACTCGCGCCAGACGGTGGCGAGTGGAAGGAAATTTCTTCCACCACCAGTTGTTAATACCGTCTGGTCCCGGGGCAGCGAAGTTTTTGGTACCAACAATTACTTGTTGGACTTCTTCCGCACTGAATGCCGGGCACACTTCTTCTGACTCTTCAAGATGTCTGTGGTACAGAGCCTCGAAGTGTGCAATTTTTGTGGTGTCGCTATTGAATGAACACTTCGTTTCGTAGATTCCCTTCCAGAATGTTTCGACATCTTCTACAGTCGGCGGATTATCTACAACACGCTGCGGCTCTTGAATGAGACGGAAGGATTCATACAGAACAAATTGTTTTGCTCCATATTCCTCACCCGCATCTTCAACGTTTGCCCTACAGCCATGAACGCTCGGATCCTATCTAGACAGTGCTGTGTAACACTCTACCTGTTGGGTGTCAAAATGTAGCGCTATGCATCACAATGCTACGTTAATCCACGTTGGGATTCCAAGTAAAACGTTGTACCAAAATAAAATTGAACACCTTACCAATTCTCGGCTAGCTTGTTATATCCCAGGTTGGGTTACCAGTATTATGCAGACTAAACTGATGCCTTCAGCTTCTCAGTACGTACTCTAAATTCAAGAAATAAACAATTAATATTTGACCAGAGAATTTGGTAAACCTTACCACACTTTATATTTTTAAAGGAACCTATTTTGGGAAATTAATCAGTTTAATAAAATGTTTAATTATATCAAGTCCAGTTAATCAGCCAGGTTTTTAATACAAAAAGAAATATTTACAAATAGGTATGTGAAATTTTTTATTTAATTCATAAACTATCCCCGAAACAAAAGTATGTAATACCAGTAGGTTGATTTATAACAAATGCAATTGCATGTAGTTTATAAAAAAAAATCCACATAAGAAAAATATTTATATCTAGATATCACTCTTATTACATTTTTCGTAATCAAAGTTCAACGATCTATCACAGATCTAATTTTGACTGGACTATATTTACAACATGAGTACCAGTACTAATTTAAATTTGAATAAGTAAAATTGAAAAAAAACATGCACAAAATAAATTATTAATAATTATTTACATCAAGGTCGAAATATTTAATAAGTACATAAAAAAAAGAATACTAAAACTTAACCTGGAAAGTGGAAAGTGTGTTCAAAACTCGACGATGAAATTAATTGGCTCTTGACTTCCACACTTGTCGAAAATACAAATCGACCCTCTAATCTAGCGCTACTTGGTACTTTAGCAAGACTTGATAGTTTTCCATGGCATCAAAAGTACATAAAAACCACATTTACAACATACACTAATTACTTAGGTCATAACCTAGTGGAGCCATATAACGTTCTTATTTTAAACAACAATTCACCGTCGAAACCCAGTAAAAGTCCTATGATAAATCCGTGATAGTCCCCTGATAGTTAATAAAAGCCAAGTGATAGCCACCTTTCCTAAGAATCATTCACCGGAATCCAGTGTAAGTCTCGTGGTGATCTAATAAAAGCCCAGTGAAAACCCCTTGACAGTTGCCTAAAATTTTAATAAGAAACACAAGTAAGTACTTGTTAATTATCGTCCTAATTTTTAAAAAAAACGCACCCTTCTATAGGGCAAAGTTCTACGTCCATACACATCTTTTTTTGTAGAAACAATCCAGCATTTAGCTGACAAAATACTAAGTAGCACCCTAAATAATCGAGTATTTAGCTGATAAGATACTAAGTAGCATCCTTTAAATTGGTGAAAGAATAATCCCAAAACAATGATGATTAACATCCACTAAAATAATTTTTGATCAAAATTTCAATCCTTCACCACTACAAAACACAAAATGTAGGTACGTCCGCTCACTAAGACGACTGACTATGAAAAGGGAGGAAATCAACCGATGGAGTTATCACAGAAAACACAGAATCGCAGAAAGTCTAGCCAGAAAATATCAAGGTCGGTCACCTGTCGAATGAATGTGAAATTATGTAAACACGTATCAATACTTATCAAGACAAATATAAAATGTAAAACGTTAATTAGAAAAGTTAGAAAGATAAGAAAATTATATAAAGTAATATTTATGCAAGGTGAATCATAAAATACCACGGCCTGAGATTCGGTTATTTTCAGAATCCATAAAGTTTGTCGACCCTAGTGCTAACAGCTGAAGTGCGTTCCATTAATGTAATTAATGTACTAACATACTTAGCTTAAACCGTCTAAGTAGTAACAGTCTGAAATTATTTTAAAAACAACCCAACTATTATTTAAACTTTTGTTATTCTATAGTTACTCATTTCACACACAAGGTAACGATCTTTATAACTGAACAGGTCTATACAAAACAGACGAGCTCACGTGACCACAGATCAACTCGGTGTGCAATCCCGACAACAATTGAATACTGCCAATAATATTCGTATAAATGACATTTAACTGATGGCATTAGAAATTGAATATTTCTATTGTTCACATGTTCCCCATCAGCTGCTAATTGCCGTGGGACTGCGGCTGGCAGTTCTTCCAGCCGACGGGGTGCACTTACGTAACCTGTCCTGCGATACTTGATCCCTCAGGTGTTGCTAAGAGAAGGCGGGATGCTCTGGATGCATTTCGCACCCAAGTGCATGCAATCGCGCCATGTATCCCTTCGCTCAAGTTCGTTACTCTCGCGGCAGGTCAGCAAGTCATCCCGAAGTTCCCTCGTCCACTTAAAAGCGTCCATGTTCGTTGCTATTGTCGTCGTTGATATCATCAGGTGAGACCCCTCTCACCTGTCTCTGCCCTCATCTACTTGAGGTCGATCGTGAGGGGCTCTTCTTCTTAATTTTAGGGAACCAGAAGTAGAAGTAGCGGCGAAAGATAGTAAAGGCTAAAGTTATCTTTTCGGCTGTGTGGAAAACTGAGAATATTCGCATGTATTTCCATGGTGATTTCGTCTGATATTAAGTTGGTTCTTTTATCATATTTTTATCTTCTTTCCAATGGCGAAGTATTATTTCTATTGAGCAAGTTTTTCTGTTCTTCTCTTAACGTCCTATTCCACCATTCAGCCAGACAGACACACAAACAGAAATCATTACCTTTGACATTTGCCAGATGCCGCAGCTGAGACTCTAACTCAGGAGAAATAGGATGATTTGCATTAGTTGATTCGTAAACTTCAACTTTTGAATCTGAAGAATCACTGATATTTCTCGACAAATTTCGAAAATTTAGTTAGGCGGTTTAGAACTTCATTTTCTGATCTATAATCTTCATCAATGTCTGTGTGATTACCCGCAAATGGAGTCTTCACTCTTCATCATTAAGATTCTCACTATCGAACATATTTAACGAAAAATAAATTTAAACGCTTTCAAAATATTCATAAACGTTAAAATCACAAACGTGACCTATTACCAGATGTCAGCTTTACAAACTGTGCAATAAGCAGCCACGTCCAAGATGTGTCATGTTATTGCACTTGAAATAATTGCAGATAATCACCAATACATTGCATGTTGCATATGATAGAAAGTCAGTTTTTGCACAGGACGGTATGGCAATTTCTATAGGACATGTCCGCATTTCTATCTCATTTTCCATTAGGGATGCCGATTTTTAATCGATTTTGTTGAAGATCGATCTTTTTTTAAAAAAAAGAACCGATTTTTTTAATCGATTCTCGAAAGTTTCGATTTTTACCGAATCGATCCTGAAACCTTGTATTTCTAAGAATCGATTTAAAATAATAGATTATAAGAAAGAAAGCTAGATCTGATTCGAGAGTCCGAGAAAAGAACAATAGTAACACAAGTCAAACTCAATGTCAAACTACTCTACGATCGGGGGATGCGACAGAAATAGAACGCGACCCTGTTCTGTTTTCTTCTTCTGTCATGTTATTAAAGCCGTATTCTTTTGACAAAATCTCTTGGATCATTTCAGTTATCTTCATTTCTGATTGGTTTAGACAGTTGGTGCAAACTGACAGAACCAATCAGAAGCGAGAATCAACTAATCTGATCTGAAATACCCTGTCAAAAAAATACGGCTCGAGTCAAGGTTATAAAAGTATTGAGATTAGAGGGAATTATCGAAAAATCGAAACGAAAGCATTAAACGTTATTTTTGAAATTACGCTTAGATGTCAAAAATAACGCTCAACGTAATTAATCCTCTATTTACGATAATTCCCTAATAATACGCAAACGGAATTTCCGATTTTAAGATCGATTCTAAAAAAATCGATCTTTTGGGAGATGATTTTTTCACAATCGATTTTTTGATTACCGATCTAGATCGATTTATGAAAAATGATCTACATTTTATATTTTAATAAAGGTTAATATATTTTAAAAACTGGCAAACAAAGAATAATAATAATAATAAAATGCTACTATCTACCCTTTACCACGACGTAACAAAATTATTATCTATATAGTATGTGTAATACAATTTGTGTGATGAAAAGATTTAATGGTCTTACATGAAATAAAGAAATATATCAAGTGTATTTATTTTGAAATTTATTCAGATACAGATATATTTAAACGAAAAAAAAATATATTTAATTTAGAAATAAATAAATAATATAGAAACATTGCTTGTTTTTGTAAAGAAAATTTAAGTTTCATATAAAAACATAACTTACTTAAAGAATATTTTGTTTTATTTCCAGCCATATTTGTTTTCTTATTTTCAGAATAGTTTTTGATTTGTGTAAGATCATTATTATAATATTACTATGTAAAATGAAAATGTGCATCATATTCACTAAATATATTGTTATTTTGGAGTAAAATTCACACTTATTTAGATTGGTGTTAATACAGTTTTTATTTAGAAGCGATAAAGCGAATTAACTAATTCTGTTATTGGGTACAAGATTTAGATCAAAATAAACCGAATCTCAGTATTTGTGGATATTCCAAAATATTAATAAAGCCATAAATACTTCCATTAAGAAAATAAGTTCTACAAGTCGTTACCACAATCATAATTTAGACGCCCACGCCCTCCGGTGTCAGTCAATAAATATTGTAATATCTAAAATCTATTACAGTTGGAAGATGTTAGATTTGAAAGTCTGGCAGTGTGGTCTGTAAACATACTGAATTAATATTTCATGCTTATAATTATTATGAATGCTATCTTGTATTTACAGACATAATAATAGCATAAACAAACATATAGAAAAATGCCACAGCAAAGCAATTATTAGGAGACACTCGAGCGAAATTTTTTGTCGAATGTTTTTAAAATAGTAGAAAAGTTTTAATGGTTTTAGGTCCTACTTTTCCAATGTTTTGGTATCATTCGTTACGATCCTCAGTGTCATAATTATTACGCGTTTTACAGGTTTTAAGGAATTTTAATCAATTTATATCGAAGATTTAGGGAAAAGGAAGTGTCAACTTAAATAAAAACGACTATGAAAGACTTGGACCGTAGAAACAGAGGAATGGATCATGGAAAACTTTGCAGCTAATCTAGGGAGAAGCACCAGAATAGCTATCCAAGAAAAAAGCTCAGCTTGGGAAATTCTTTGTGAACAGTTGAGGATTTGTAGCCCAGGATGCAATTCTGCCGAATGTTAAGAAGAAAATGGCACCGCCACCGCAATTTTATCAGTGAAATCGTTTTCGCCGATAAAGCGGGGTTCACTAAGGACGAAATTATTAATTTGTGCAACAATCATATGGGCTGTCGAATGAAAATGTCAGGGAAAATTTTCCATCGAGGTTTGGACGGAAATGCTTAGAGACCACTTGATAGAAACCTATGTTTTGCCAGATAGATTAAACAGTCCAATCTACGAGTGTCTTGATTTTCTGGAACATTTTTAATAGATCTGCTTGATGATGTGTCCATTAAGGAGAAACATTTTGTTCACGATGGAGCTCCGCTACATTTTAGTCTTAATATCAGAGCACATTTAAATGATGTTTATTCTCAACGATCTCCTCGTTCTCCGGATTTAAATCTGCTTGGCTATTTTCTATGGGTCTATTTAAAATCCTTGATTTACGCAGTCCCTATTCTAAATGTTAAAGAATTATTGAAACAGCGGTTGGTGAATGATTCAGGTCATAATGAATGATATCATACAAAACAGGCTTGGAGTTTTTGGAAAGTTAAGAAAACGAAAATTGAGTAAGAAGCTACGTCGAAATGAATGATTGAAAAGAATTTTGAATACTTCCTGTAATACTAATAATAATAATCATCATTATGATAACAATATAGGTACGTTATTTATTGTTAATTGTTGTTAATAAAATTCTTATTTTCGTTTATTTTTTGTCAGTACGATAGTCATTTTGAAAATACGTACGCCATGCATCAAATTTTAACATCATTTTGTTCTCAAAATCAATACGTCCTGCGACTTTTTACAAAGAATATTTCTTTTTCTTAAAAACATCTAATCATATACAGAGGTCAGAAAATGGAAAAACCGCAAAATATAAAAATACGGGCATTTGTATCGGCCTCCCTCACCACTTCGCACGCCCCTAGTCGTCGCTCCTCTTTTAATAATAATAAATAAAATCCACATTTTGGCTAATATCTTCAAAGTGCTGTAGCGACCCCATGCATTTCCAGACCCACATTCATATATACTTTTCTTCATATTTTTGGGTGTAGAATCACCTTCCGAAGTATACTACCGCTATTTTCAAACACCCTGTATAAGAAAAACCAATAAATCTGCATATAATGGCACTTCGTGTCATTTTTTTATGACTGATATATTATGTAAGTTGATTAATTTAGTTAATCTAGAACAAATACCCATTCAAACCAAGCACAAAAAATCCCAATCGTTCAAAATGGATAATCTACTGCCATCTTAAAAAATACTGTCCGTTCTGATGTTCGAATGGGTTGTCTTAATTTACACAAAAAACATTGAGTTTAGTTGTAAACCAACCTTTCTACAAAATTGCTTTCATTGTTTTTTTTTCCTAATCGTATCTAGCAAGAAAGCCACTCTTTCAGTATGATGGCTAAAGATCAACTCTCTTCGACTTTTTTACCAATCTTAAAGATGTGATGGGAATAAAATTCAAACCCCACCAACTTTCAGCCGATTTCCAATTGTCTCAACTTTCAATCGTGCTTAGTTTTCGAGTTATGGCCCGTGTTTTCTTTTTTTATTTTAAGCACTGCCCTACAAGTCTAGCCAGAACTAAATGCCTACAAAAATTAATGACACATCTAATAAAATCGGTATGTATATATTATAAATTGCTGTTGAGACAAAATATATAAAATCATAATAACCATTATACGTTTCAGTTTAAATGATTTATTAGCTGAAAATTTAAGCGTTGTTAGATCAACATTTGCCTCACGTGGAGTAAATGGTGTGGAACTTACTATTCTCATAATTTATGGCTTATAGTATATTCATTCTACTCCCACACATATTTTTCATTGCAAGCATTAACAAGCCGTTGAGCATAGGGAAACAATTTGTAATAGGCATGTCTACACAAATTAACCCAAAATAATGTAAATAAAGTGACTAGAATCGTATATACAGGGCATCAGAATGTAAATGGCACATAATTTGAAATATGATATTTAACAAATATCAATATAAATATGTCTTGAAGCGAGAAACAAGTTATTATGATAATACTATATATTCTATCGTTTTTAATCTGGAGACTTTAATGGGCGATCAGGGCACAAACCGTTTTTTTTTTTAATTGTCTTATAATACAAAAAGTGTTCGTATAGTAACCACAATGACCTTACAAATTAGCCAAAATTAAGCAAATTGTATTAACAGAATTGTGTGTACAGGGTGTCATAATATAAATGGTATATAATTTTAATATCATATTCAACAAATTTCTCCCTTAACATGTTTGTATTAATATTTGTTGAATATTATATAAGAATTGTTATGTACTATTTATATTATGACATTCTGTTGTACAGTGTGTCTCTGGATTTTTTTGTCCAAGACGGATTTTTTTATCTTTTAGAGAAAAATAACTCCAAAGGAAGGAAAAATATTTTCCCAAGTAAATAAGAGTCCCCTCATAAAAATTACAATGTACTCCCTGTACGAAATAGGAAGCTTGCTTTATTTTTTATTTTACATTAAAATGTTAAATAGAAAAGCTTAAAATGAGAAAATAGTCCTAAATACAAAATCCAATGGCAATATCAAAAATTTTAATTGTTTTTGATATCGTTTTATCCTCGTACTAAATTATATCAAACTTACTAATAAGTCATGAGCTCAGGTTATTAACTGTAGAAAATTGAAAATAAAATTATTAGGAAAATTGATATAATTCAGTATGAGAATAAAACAATATAAGAAAAAAATATTGCCACCAAATTTTGTATTTGTATTTTGTATTTTGTATTTTGTATTTTGTATTTTTGTATTTTGTATTTTGTATTTTGTATTTTGTATTTTTGTATTTTGTATTTTGTATTTTGTATTTTGTATTTTGTATTTTGTATTTTGTATTTAACTCTAAGAATCTTTTTTTACTTGGCATTTTGATGAAAAAACGTAAGTTTCCTCGTTAGCAATTTTAATATTTTTTGTTTTCTGGACGCCTTGTTCAGGGTGATCATTTTAAGCGTCTCATCGATTTCATTGCTTGATTTTTCACCGACAGAAAAAATTCCAAAACTATACTTATGTATCTTTTTCTAAATATTCTGATTTCGAAAAGACAAAACAATTGAACATCGAATAAAAAGCTGTGGCCGAAAAACTGAAAAATTCAAAAATTGACTCGCTGTATGTTAATGTGGAAACGGACATGTGGCATTCAACTGATTATAAATGCGCATCATATACATATTTTTCACATCCGATTTAATCGGATATTTGAGATTGAGACTTTTGCACATAATAGCTGTCAAAGTCGACAAAGGGTGTATGGGTGTTTTTCATTTCTTTTTTCAATATCTACATCCCTTCACGAGTTATAAAGATAGTTTTGTCAGTTATACTTTACACAGTTAACATATTTTCGATCTTTTAAAGAATTTTTTCAAAACTTTTTGTTCTTCGTCCAAAGGAACTGAGATTTTTGTAGAGATAGCAGCTGTCGATAAGGAGATATTTTGGGAGTGTTTTCTCATTTATTTTTTCTATATCTATCCTTCACAAGTTATAAGGATTTTTTTGGTTTTGTCATCTATTCGAGCTTTTAATGATGTTTTTTGTTTTTGAATATCCTGGGGCATCGGTCTGCGGTGTGGCAGATATCACACCTGAAATGACTTTTTAATGGTAAAGAAGTAGAGTTTTCTACACAAGACATAAATATGGAGTCTCTGAAAGAGCTCATATATTTTAAGTATGCGCCAATTACATTTGTCGACGTTGAACGGCCCTTCTCAGATACAATTGGATTATTAATGAGATGCACCAGAGATTAACTCCGAAACATTTACAACATAGAGGTATTACTAGTATACGTTTATCATGGGACCAGAACCAATACTTGGCATATCTTCAAGTACTGCTATGATAGCTATCGCAACCTGGGTTGAAAGGAGAACTCTCCAGTATTGGCAAGAGTTGCCATGATTAGCTCATTCGAAGGCATTTATAAAATACTCTTTGAAATCAAGAGATAAGAAACTTTTAGAGTTAAACAGGTTAAACCTGAAAACTCTAACAGGCCTATATACCGGGCACTGTCGACTGAACTAGCATCTGCATAATATCGGCCTAGCGGAAAACGCTGAGTGCCGTCTATGCCTGGAGGATGATGAGAAGGCAGACCTGTCCCGCTGTGAAGAGGATCCGATTCTCAATATTTTTCGAAGTTCAACTGCTGCCAGAGGATCTGGACACATTCTCACCCAATAAAGTTATCAGTTTCATTAAGAGACTGAACTTATTGGGTAAAATATAATTAGGAGTGAGCCACAAATAGGCCTGCTGATGACCGCTCACAAAAAACCTAACCTAACCTAACCTAATATACGTTTACTCTTGTGATCACTAATTAAAAATACACGTGTGTCGTCCTCCACACATACACGCCAGTGTGTATTTACAGAAAAATGCCGGCCTTAGTTATCACAATATTTCATATTTAATTGTGGTTTAAATTTAAAATAACACCAACATATCTTTTAACACAGTTAGTCGTCTGTCAAAACAAATACAGACATCATACTAGCACTCGACGTTCGTTTCACCAGTCAAGTTGACATCATCTAGAGATAATTAAAACTTCTTGTTTTATAATACATATTCCACAAAGTATGATCAACTACATCATCAGAAGTATGTCCAAAGCTATACTTGAAATAATTAGAATGAGGGCCCAGAATGATGATGATCGGTTTAGGACATTGTTGGTTGCCCACCTCTTAAACTAAAATTGTTTTTTTTTTCGTTTTTTCATAACCAAATTAGGCAACAGTTGTCAATGCCCCCATAACATTTTTTTAGTCCAATCTTTTCATGAAAATATGAAATCTTCTTAACTTTCTGTGCACAGTGTACTATAGATATATTATATTTGTAGTTCATTAATCTAAAGATTTTAATGGGCGATCAAAACACAAGCCTTTTCTTTGGTGGTAATAGAATCGCAAACAATTTTCGTATGGCAACTACAATCACTTTAGGGAAGTCGTATTAGATATCAATGAAAAGAACCGTATGGTAATCATAATAAATAGAAAATCAAACTCCACTTGTCATTGTTTTGTTGATTATCCTCTAAGTTAGAAAGGAACTGCTGTATAATAGAGGATTTTTTGCATTTATTTCTTGTACTAATCTTGACTAGTACACTTGAAATTTCAAAAAAAAAAGTTAAGAAGCAACTTTTGCCTGAATTCCCAGTAAACACACATACGTTAGAAAGAGGTTTATAATGTCCAAACAACATTTAAAAAAACGTTTTTTTTTAAGTACAAACAATTTTTAAAAAATGTCGCGGTTTTACACATTTCAGATAACTAAATTATAAACGTTTAATATTAGTATATGTGAAACGAGTATGTCAGATATTTTAAAATGTATTACTAATATACGTAACTACAAAACGTTTTAAAAAGTTTCCTGTTCGACCTCAATGGATTATTCAGTTGATATGGACGCTTTATGAACGTTTAAGAGAACCGTTTTATAAACGTTTTAAATAACGTTAATTTAATGTTGTCAAAACTGTAAAAAGGACGGCCAATATTTTTGGTGAAAAAAATCACGTATTCTTAACGTTACGATTGACCGTTATTTTTCCAACAAAAAATAAACGGTTTCTTACGTAACACGAATTATCAACCAATGACACGTGAGAAAACGTTTTAAAAACGTATGTGTGTTTACTGGGTCGTTATGCTCATTGCATACTCAAATTGATATTTAAAGAAGTTACTCATATACAGAATTATTTTGTAAGAATTCCCACCCCCTCTAATTTTGTTATTTCTATATTATTACGGAAAAATGGTAAACACAAAAGTTATAGGACTTTTTGTGTAGATTTCAAAATCACATCAGAAAAACAATAGAGGCTCACACAAAGTGGCTACAGTTATTAATTTTTTTTTAAATTGGTCATCCTTGAATTAGACACAAATGGACACAATTGAAGTATATTGTTTCCCAAGCAATACGGTATGGTATAATAAACGTATTAAATAATTTATTAAAATATCAGTATATGTTTGAAAAAGACCAAGAGTCCCGTTTATTATTTTTTATAAAATATAAAATTTAAAACAGAACATAGACTGGATTTTGAAAAATAAATATTCTAATAAATTTAAATTAACCTTTTAATATATCTATTCATATTACAAAATTTTGAAAAAGTTGTGTTTAAATCTTTATACGAATTTTAAACGTATCATTGATACTTTTATTAAATCTTAAACACAAAATTCATAATTTTAAATTCATACATTTAAAAACGTATAATATACCAGAAATATATCATTGTGTTACTTGTGTTCCTTCTTTGAAGAATTATCCTCTATAAGATTATTTTGATTAATTACATTATACATGGTGTGTCTTGGTTGCTGTTAAAAGAATCTAGTACGGGTGTCTACTTAGTACGTATTTGTTTCATAACTCTGTAACTATTATAAATAGAAAAAAAAGTGTAAACAAGAGTTGCTCAGCATTCACCACTGCATATTTTAATATATTTTTACTCATACGGGGTATTTCGTTTTGGCTGGGTAGTAATCAAAATTGTTAAATTAATGAAACACCTTATATATTATTACATATTTGTTTAGTGAACATCAATAGGTTTCCAATAATATCCATAACATACACTTTCTTTGAGCAGTTTAGGAATTATTTGAAATTATATAGAAATCTTGACGGATGTACATTTTGTATTCTTCTAATTTAAAATGATTTCAAAGGATTCGATGCAGTAATAAATTCCAATAGAAAAGGGCTTTCAAACGACGTATCCGGTTTTACATTTCTTTTTACAGGATGTCAAACTTGAAGATTTAAAAACCTTAATAACTTTGTTATTTCAAATGAAACACCCTGTATGTTATTTAGTGTTCAATTAGAAAATTTCAAGAGCTTTCCAACGATCTACCTTACTAGATATTTATTTGCATTGATTTTGAGAATATGATCATTTAGTTTCAAATTCTGAGAAACAAAAAAACAAAAGTACCCTATAACCTTTTCAAGGGGTTACAATTTCCTTATGAACTGATTTAAGGCAAATGTTTATATACAAAACTCGATTTGTTTTCTCTAGTTCTATCACCCTCTTGAAGGAAGGTACTTAATTATTGGACATCCTGAATATAAAAAGAAAGTTTGTGTTCTTATCGCCCATTAAAGTTTCCTTGAATAACAGGACTGGAGAAGTAAATGTACATATATTATTGTTATTATATCATGTTCTTAACTTCAGTACAGATTTTTATTGATATTTTTTGTTAATTATCTAGTATAAAACTTACATATTGTGTCCTAACGGTGATTTTATTTTACTTCCTTTCGATTCATTCATTTTCCAGCCTACATAATATTTGATTTCGAGAATATCTTAACAATTATTATTACATTTAGTATAATAGTATTCAATAAGGTTTCACCTCCTAAAACCATTAGATTTTAAAATGTTAAAATGTTTTATAAAGAATGCAAAACCTACTAAACGATTAAACATTTTGTTACCACAATATTTATTTACACTGAGAGAGAGCGTTGGAAGAAATAAATTTTATTTCAACCATATAAATGATTTCTTTGTATTTGGCGAACTAAACATTTAATTGGGAGAATTTATTTGATTAAAAGCCGAATATTTAATATTATCAATTAAATCAAAATAATTATTTGTAAGAAATATTTGTTTGTGAACATTAAATATTTATTTGTGAACATTAAACATTTGTTTCTGAACATTAAATATTTGTTTCTGAGCATTAAATATTGATTTCTCAGGAACAAGACTTTTTACAGAAAATTGCGTGCATTTATTGTTGATGAATACATTAATTTCAGGAAAATTAATTCCATTTTTAATTTATTTATAGTGAACAAATATTTATTTCTCAAAAACAATGAAAATTTCGTTCATTAATATTAAATAAATTGTTAATTTTTGTTAATAACCTCGCACCTGCTTTGGGTGTCCACCATGTTATAAATTATTTAAAGAATTTGTTAAATAAATCTCTGCGCCAAAAGGATGTCATAGGTTGGTTTTTTGGAGAAAAAAAACAATCTGAACAATCCTTTTGCTGCGCATGGTTTAAAAGAAATATATATAAACAATTTATATAGAATAGCGACTTAATACCCAAAGAAGGTTCGAGGACAAATTATACGGATACAACAAATAAATAAATATAGAAAATTAAAAACATTTCTATTCAAAAATATATATATCAAAATTTTTACTTACCTGGTTTATATTTACGAAACTAAAATTTGATTTATATTAAAAAATGTATGCCTCACGATTTGTCTACAGTACGATGTATTAAAAAATCAATTTTGCTAAAAATTATAGTGGATGTTTTTTTTATTTTTTTTCGTAAGTTGTAAAGCATATCGTCGGTCCACTGCCAAAACAACGAATGTGCATTTTTCTAATTTTTCAGAAGAAGGGAAATAAAGTTCAATTTGTTGTTAAATATCCAAAGGTAATTTATTTATAGGTATAAGTTTCCTAGTATAAAAGTATTTCAAAAATATTCAATATTCGCATTTGCAGTTTTGGCACTGCAGACTGAAAGAAATATATTATTTTCCAACAGAAAAGTTGAAACAGGCAAATTTGCACATTCGATGTTTTGTCATTAAAGCAACGTTATGGTAGGTATATATTTGCGAAATTAAAATGTATTTTATATTAAAAATATGTATGCTTCTCGAGTGGTTTATAATAAAACATATTCTAAAAAATGATAGGGTAGATATCATATAATTTTTTATATAATTTTGTGTAGATGTAGGTATATACATAATATATCATTATCAGTATTACTTTCATGAACTATAACTTCATAATATCTCCATAGACACGATGACGTTAAAATATATATCTATTATGTCAATTCTTCTTCCATAGGTGTTAAGGTATTCATGCTTAATAAAGTTCTAAATTTTTTTAACTAAAGTGTCTTATTAGAATCAGTTAAACCTCAAATTTATGATATATAAATCTGGATTTCCATATCAAATTTTAAGAGAAAATTCAGTAAAATTGTAAATATCAGGAAATGCAACCATTATAACCGCTTATACCGAGTAAAAGTTTTGCATTGAATTGATGCGAGGATATAATCTTTAAAATAAAACGTAAGCGAACAAGAAAAAAATAATACAATGAAAATTACTGCGAAATATCTTATAGATTGTATGGTAATTATAATATAAAATAATACAGTCTATAAATAACACCTAGTTAAAAAAATAATCTATTTATTTTTATGCAAGAAAGAAAGTAATAAAAAAGAACAATCTAAACCGATATATTTGAGTACAGATTTTCCTTTTATTCTTTTCTTATTTTGACTGTAATGGGCTTAACTGGAAATTTTCAAAAATACCAAATAAGTGAGTTTATTATTAACTTAGAAATAATAGTAGAAAGTTCAAATAAAGATTAATTTTCAATTATCTTTACCGCTTGTTTATTGTAATTTTTAATTGATGTGTCAGGTTAAGGATACAGACAAGCAAATGTCTGTGTTAAAGGTAAACAAAATTAAATATATGAAAAATATTTACACATATTTATTAAAAAAATAACAAAAATAAATAACTCTGAACAAATTTTCGCCACTAAACAGTTTTTGGCTAGGTTAGGTACTTTAAGATGCTATGATAAACAAATTACCACGTACAAACATTAAAAACTTATATTTAAAAGTTTCATTGAGGCTTTCCAGCCCCCATATTCTTCTAATAAACTATACATCTACCGAAAGGGACACAACACTTAACACAAAGCTCTTAATAAGAGAAAAAAGAGAACAATGGCGCCTTGTTGATTCTTCTCTAATGGGCTACCGCGGTTTCGCCGGTAGATGGCCAACATTTAGTTCTCAGAAAAAATTTATTAATGAGGAATAAATATTTCTTATTAGAATTAAATATTTATTTCCGCTATTAGGATATAAACTTTAATAGTAAATATTTCTTTCTATGAAATAAATATAATGATGTAATAAATGGGGCAGATACAAATGTGTTATTCATGAGTAAATTTATTTCTTATAAATAATTATTTAATTACAAAAAATAAAAACCAAGAGAATTCCTGAAATAAATCATTTAGTTTTGTCAATTAATCCAATCTTCGAAATATGCTTATTATAACAAAATTATGAAAAATAATCATTTATCTGAATTAAATATAATGCAGAATAATAAACATTTATTAAATTGAAAAACCTAAGGCTTCTTAGTTATTTCAAGCCAGATATTTCCCCTCAGTGTAAACACTATGTAATGACATACATATTTTTCCCAAACCAATAATGATCCGTCTAAATAAAATCAACTTTGGATCAACATTGAGAGTTTCATAGAAAAATCAATTAAAACGTCTGAAATAGACTTTTGGTATACATATATCCTTTACGACAAATTCGATATTACTATTTTGAATATTTTAAGAGCCATTTACAAAGAAGGATACTACAGAGCGATTTACTTTTCAAAAAAAACAAGTTATTTATTGGTCGAATTTTGTACTGTAAATTAAGAGGCGGGTTTAAAATTTCATATATATAACTTTTCTAAATGACATTTTTTTCCAAATTTTAAAAAAGAATACACTTTTTTTATAACGAGTTACGTAACAACTTTTAATTGACAGTTTTTAGTCTTAAGGCAAGTAGAGAAGATCACTTCAATTTGTTCTATTAAAAGTTATATATTAAAAAAAAATCCTTTATGATGCGTACTTTTTGATATACATTGCATAGATTTCACCTTATTTTCTTACTTTTGGCTAAACTAATAGGTAATAATTACAGCGAAATATTTTCCTGTAATTGTCAAAGTCTACCATCTGCAACTAACCTAGGATAAGTTAAATTAGAAAATCCCAGTGTTTTACTGAACATAATGCTCATAGTATTGTTTTATAACTGAATTTTCACTGGGAAAGTAGTTGTTTAATTTTAAATAGTGTTTTTACTTTTCCAGTATTAAAAATAATTACTGGCAATTTGTTGTTTGCATTTTATTCCTTATTAATAGAAAATATTGAATGTGATCAATTCTTTCTAAATAGATATCGTCGACTGATTAATATTTTAAATCCATATCTAAATTTTTATTGATTTTTTTATTAAATTAAATTAAACATCATAGGTAATTCAACCACCCGTTTCCCTAAAGGTACCTCATGGTACCTTGTTATTTATTTCAGATATATCTACATATGTGTCCAGATATAGATATAATTATATTTTTATAACTGCGTCTGCATTAGAATTTTCCTGAAATTTTATGAGGAAAATCAATTTTTCTTCAAAATTTATTTTTCAAACCATAAATTTTGACTAAACATAATTCCATAATATTGATGTGATGTGATGTGTTTGCTAATATTAAATGCAACTCTCTCTTTACGTAAATTAAAATTAATGTTTTTTTTTTTCAGATACTGTACATCAGAACGCCATAAGAATTCTGCCAACTATCAAGCTATTAGAAGGTCCTGTAGGGAGCGAGGGGCGCTTTTTGAGGATCCAGATTTTCCCGCAGGACCAAAGGCGCTTTACCATCACAAGAAGCCCCCAATGCAACCCGTAGTATGGATGCGACCTCATGTAAGTTAGTCGTAATATCACCAATAAAAATATTTTGTACCAAACCCTTTAAGTATAGTTTTTCCAATCTCAGTGTAAACAATATAAAATATCCGGCAAAGAGTCAATCATAATTACATCCATGCGAAGGGTGTCGACTAAACAATTTTTGGGTCATTTTTAATTTTCGGATTACATTGGATATTTTTTTTAGCTTGTATTAGATTATAGAGACAATATAAAATGGAAGATGGATATACATATATATACAGGGTGGGGCAATAGTTCGTCGGACCTCGATATCTCGAGTTCTACGATAGCCAGAAATTTTTTAAAAAATTGCAAGTTAACTAGATAAAAATGTCTATAAAAGGAAATTATTCTCGAACATACAGGGCGAGCCAAGACGAAATTACAGGACCAAGTGCCTTTTTTTTAAATGGAATGCTATGTATATCAGTACATTTTTTGAAGTCTCTTTCTAGGCTCTATTCATGCCTGTATTATTATTGGCTATCTCCCAACCACTTTGGTGTAATGAATTTTTTTGTTGAAATAATACCATCTGCAGATGGATATTAAAAAAATCACCACAGTCACAAATATGGGTTTATAAGAAAAACTTCTGTGAATACCAGTTACGAGACATCTAATTAATATTTTTGAATCATTTTCATTTCCTAAAAATGTACAGGGTGGCCAAAGATTAGTATTCAATTAAGAACTTTTTAAATTGAATTTTCTCAATTTTTCTAAATGGAACACTCTGTATATTTTTTAACGATGTGATGTAAAAATGAAAAACGAACATTTTTTTGTAAGTACTTCCCTATGGCTAATTGCAACCATTTTCGTTTTATTGAGCAATAATTACAACATTCAAAAATAAACTTAAAAAAAGAGGTTTCTTCAAATAACTCAGTAGAAAAAATTATAATAAATGTTCCACATGTTGGCCATTTTGATTGACACACATCTTCATGCGCTTTTGAAATGAGGTTCCCACTGTTCCTAAAACTGCCGGTGTGATAGATCTAAAGGCAGTTATTATTCTTTCCTTCATATTTTGTACTGTTGTTGGTGTGTTTCTATAAACAATTTCCTTCACGTATCCCCATAAAAAGAAAGCCATTTTTGTAAAATCTGGGGATCTAGCAGGCCATTTAGTGGGTCCATTTCTTCCAATCCATTGATGAGGGTAGGTATTATTTAAGTGGTCTCTAACTGCATTTAAATAATGTGGTGGAGCACCATCTTGCTGAAACCACATCCTATTTCGAATTCTTCCAGGGAGATTTACCAATAATTGTGGCAGACAGTTTTCCAAAATATGAAGATAAATAGCTACAGTCAATGTACCATCAATGAAATGTGGCCCTATTACATGTTATCCAATAATTCCTCCCCAAACGTTTATAGACCATCTGTGTTGGTTATGAACTTGCATAAAAAAAGTGAGGATTTTCGGAAGCATAATAATGGAAATTGTGCCTAGTAACAAATCCATTTTTATGAAAAGTTGCCTCATCAGTGAATAAAACATTATTGAAGAAGTTGACATCAACTTGCATTTTACCTCCGGCAAAATTACAAAATTGTAGGGCGCTTTTGAAAATCATCATCAGATAATTCCTTGTGCATTTGAATATGATATGCATGCAACTTATTTATTTTTAAGATTCGACCCACACACCGTCTACTTATTCCTACTAATGAGGTCACTTCTCTTTGACTAACATGGGGATTCTCAACCGTTGCCAGCATCACAGAAAACTCATTTTCTTCGTTCACAACATGTTTTATTCTTTCACTTTTTTTATATTCGACATTTCCAGTTTCCAGAAATCTATCGAGAAGGTTTTGGAAGCTGCTAACATCAGGAAGCCTTCTTTCAGGACAACGTTGGTGATAAATTCTATTGGCAGGTAAACAATTTCTGTCTGACTCGCCTAAAACAAAAGTCATGTCTACAAGTTCCGCTTCATTAAAATTCATATTGTAAAATTCCAAATATTTTAAATTCAATACAAATTGTAACTAACGACCGATAAGTGTGATAAATGCTCCTTTGTACACGACAATTTATACCAAACTGAGGTTTTATTGCTTGTCGAATAACGAAAACAGCAAAAAAACATTACAGTAAAGGACTGGTTAAATACCATTTACTCATTTCAATGGAAATGGTCCCACTAAATGGCCTCATTTCAAAATTGCATAAAGACGTGTGTCAGTCAAAATGGGCAACACGTCGAACACCTATTATAAATTTTTCTAATGAATTATTTGAAGGAACCTCTTTTTTTTAAGTTTATTCTTGAATTTGAATTTATTTATAAAACGAAAATGGTTGCAATTAGCCATAGAGAAGTACTTACAAAAAAATATTCGTTTTTCATTTCTACATCACATTGTCGAAAAATATACAGGGTGTTTCGTTTGAAAAAATTGAGAAAATTCAATTTAAAAAGTTCTTAACTGAAAAATAAACACTTATTTATTTATAAAACGAAAATAAAACGAAAATAAAGCGGAGGCTTTATTTGGCTTTACAAAAACTTTTTAATTTTCCATGGCCTACTAGTTTGTTCTGTTAACCAATGGATAACTTTTCTTAAATTTGTCCCTTGAAAAGCAAATTTTCCTCGACATGTGATACATCATCCAAAAGCTCTTTTTAAACGCAACCTGAAAAACGAAAAATCCGGTGTGGCTGCCATAAGAAAAACAAAAGTTACCTGGGATATCTCGAAACCAAGAGCATTTGTTTCTAGACCAAAATATTAGTCTTCAAAAAGTGTCCTAATAATCTAAAAGTCTAAAACCTGTCTGGCCAAGGATTACTTGGCTACCGCCAAAAACATAAATCACAAGATTTTCGTTTTTTTTTTTGGAAAATCTCAAAAACGGTTTCAGTTAGCCGTGATTTGGTATTGGAATTAGCGTAAAAGTTACTAATACTTATCCCATTTAACCGACCTTATAACTGTTACCATTTCCGAAATCCCAATGGGTGTGTGTGCGTGCGGATGTGTGTGCGGGTGTGTGTGTGTGCGTTCGTGCGTGCGTGTGTGCGTGCACGTGTGTGTGTCTGTATGTAGGTGTTTGTGTGTAGTTGTGTGTTTCTGTGCAAGTATTTTACTTTATATTAGAAATATATGAGCAATCATGTTACAATTATTATTAACTTGTTATTATTATTAGATGTTATTATTATTAGATGTAATTAAATATTAAACATTGTTTTCTTCATCACAAAAAAAGTATTAGCTCACTTATTGAGTACCTTATTTATTTATGTATTATACATTTGTTTCATTTGTTATTATTAAATATTATTGTTATTTATTATGGCTGTATTTACAAATTCAACTTTAGTATTTGCGATTGTTTATTATTTTTTTTTTGGTTTTATAATTTCAACCCAACTCACCCCACCCATTTACGAATTATAAGGAAAAATATACAAAAAGCATCATCTGATTTCGCTCAGTTTTTTTCGATGCCATATGTTTTTAGACATTTGTATGGGTAACATTTGTGAGCAATGACAAAATCAATATCTCATTGGGCCTAAGAGATGTTGAAGAAACCATGAAAATACATGTTTTCCCTTTTCACCCCCTTAAGGATAGTAGCAATATCGACAGTGATGCACTCACCACTACGTCTGACAGATCTAGATCTGTTTTGTCGGTTTTGTTTTTTCAGTTTCTCGAACTTCACATATTCACATAAGGTCTATTCGATTTTTTTATGGAATTTTTTTCAAAACGTTTTCGTTATTGTTCCAACGGGACTGAGAATTTTGCGCAGGATAATAGGCTGCCAGAGTCGGCAGCGGGTGTGAGGGGGTGTTTTTCCACTTATTTTTGTGTCTGTGTGTGCGTCTGTGTCTGTGTACGTGCGTGCGTGGGTGCGTGGGTGGGTGCGTGCGTGCTTGAGCTCGTGCGTGCGTGGGTGGGTGTATGTATTAGTGTTATTGTTACATTCACCAATACATACAAATGTCTTTCTTTTGGTTTAGGCTCATAGATGTAGTGTATGCAGTGTGGAGTGGTTCGTATTAATACTTCTTTGTAATTTTGAATAATGTATATAAGAGTAACTGGCGCCCGGCTGTATGGATTTTATCCTATTGCCAAAAAAATATATATCCACATAGGTAACTTAGAGATCTCCACCCGTTCAAGAATTATAAGGAAAAATATACAAGAAACATCATCCGATTTCGATGCCATATGTTTTTAGACATTTGTATGGGTAACATTTGTAAGCAAAGACAAAATCGATATCTCATTGGGCCTAAGAGATATTGAAGAAACCGTGAAAATACATATTACCCCTTTTCACCCCCTTAAAGATCATAGCAATATTGACAGTGATGCACTCACCACTACGTATAACCTCCTCCAGTTGAATCAGCAAAAGACCACAAAAAGAGATAAGAATTTTTATAATTTCGTGCTATCCTCCTATGCCTGACCTGACTTTTACATCAATGTCATCCAAGATACGGGCTCTAGTGATAAACTACTTTTAGCCAGAATTTCTTTCGGCCAGATCATCTTTACTGTTTATCAGAATTTGTTTAAATTTTATACACATAGTGTACTTGTCACATTACCATTATTAATATAAAATATCATGGTTCGACTCTTTTAATTTGATTTTTCTTATTATTGTAAGAAATATATATTTGTTCAACTTTCAGTAGGAAATAATAAAAGTCCGTATATCAGTAAACAAAACTATGTTAACGGGTTTTTTGTCGCACCTTTATTGATTTTTTCAAGAAATTGATTAATTTCATTATGAAACACCCTGTATATATATAAAAGTGTATGCAATAAAGCAAATTATTAAAATATACATGGGATATATTTTTTATCGAATAAATGATTAAACAATTTAAGAAACTTGGAAAATCCTTTTCCGTATGACATATCTAATATTTTATGAACACGAGCAGTTCATAAATACTGCTTCGTGAAGAAGAAAGAATATATATCCTACTTGTAGGTGGCAGCTTGATCAAATTCCAATTACCAACTATTACCAACATAAAAGTAACTACTACCGTATCATCTAAGACTTATAAACTACCGCCTACGGTTAAGAACCACTAAAGGGTTATAAAATTATTGACTAACATGCACTAGGATAATAAATAAGCAATTAAAAGCAAAAACTAGACTCAAATTACGTTACACTTGAGAGGTGGGTCTCGAAAAGTCATATTTTATCAGGTATTTCTTTTAATGAGCATTTCTCGACAGTGCAGTGGTGGAGGTCAAGACACCTTGAAGAAAATCATGTGCAACGTAACATTATTTTCTAGAGATCCTTCATAAAATAGTCCTTATCTTTATTTAATACTATTTTGATATGAGAAGGTTCCTGAGAAAGACATCGACTAAGTTATTATATAAGGTGTTTCCTAGGTGATATCAAAAACTTCAGAAACTCATCTTTTAAACGATTTTAAAGAAAAAAGTTCCTATGAACATAAGTCCGGAAACGATTTCCTGCAAAGTTACGGCACTTCAAATAAAAAAAATGTGAATGTCTTTCGCAATTTTTAACGAAATGATGTTAACAAATAATTATTTAACTAAAGTAAATATTCATGACCACCTTGCATTTTTCTGACCATTGACCCTAGCACTCTTTTAAAAATTCTGGACATAATCAGAATGCTACTGAAGAAATCGACAATTCTGGTGCGAAGATCGTTTTGGCCTACAATGGGTGTTCGATATACTACAGATTTCAGGTAACCCCAGAAAAATCTAGGAGATTCATATCAAGACAGTGTGCTGGCCAACCTTTTCCCGCTAGATCTTTTTGTTGTTGATTTTCCCGGTGTTGTACCACGCGACCTGTTCAACGACGGAGATAATTCATATTTAAATAATTCCTCGTGGCAGTGCTAAAATGTGCTGAGTCACCGTCATGAATGTACCACATACTTTGTCGTACTCGGTAGTCAAAGTCAAAAAACTGACAATAAGGGAATCCATTCAGGAAGAAATGCAGCCATTGTAAAAAACCCTCAACAATCCCAGCCCAAATGTTAAAAGAAAATTGGTTCTGAAATGTGTTCTCCATAACAGCAAGCGGATTCTCTTCAGCCCACAAACGATTATTATAAAAATTTGTAATAGTGTCTTTTGAAAATCTAGCTTCATCGATGAAAAGTATATTAGCTAAAAATTCCCCTTTCATGCTACTTTTTGTATTAACCACTGGAAAAACTCTAAACGCTGAGGATAATCGGCAATAAAGCTTCTACCCGGTGAATATGCTACGGGTAGAGCTGGTAATATTTCAAGACTTTCCACACAGTCTGATGTCTTACATTTAATTCCGCTGCAATTTTGCTTGTACATGTTAACGGATTGTATTTAACTTGATGGAGTATTTCCTCTTTGATGGACATTTGAGGCGCCTACCAGGAACATCCACATTTCAGTTAAATGAACCAGATTCCTAAGGTCATTGTGAATTCGTGTAAATATTTTATCACAAAATAATATTCTAGTTGGAAACCTCTCCTGATAGATACGACTTGCCTCCAACGCATTACTGTCAGCTAGGACCAAAGTAGTAGTGCATATCAGTTTTCCCTTCGAAAGTAAATTCAGCCATTGCAATAATTACAGTAATATTTAATACACTTTATTCTATAGTTCTATATACTTTATTCTATAGTTCTATATACTTAATATTGATGTTTTCGTCGGAAGCGATACATTTTTTATTGGAAGTCTATTTTTTGTGACACAGCAGAAAACTTCTTTAGTTATTTGAGATATACATGTTATTACAAACCTATAATTTAGAAATATCAAATAAAACTATATTGGTTTTAACATTTCGGTTAATTATTTATAGATTATGTATCCTTATAGAATGCTAGCTATCTTCAAACCAGACAATATCATGAAAAAATTCTGCGGCAAAAACTTTGCACACCACTGTGTCCCACATAAACTAAACGATTTTTACAGCGATTTTGAGATAAGATCTGTTTCGCCACTGCGCTTCATGTAAAGTTTTTCTTCGACACCTTGCGATCGCGTATCACTCGTTAGTTGGAAACTGAAAATTTCAATTCTATTATTATCACCGCGATCTTTATAGTCTCGCGAATTTTATTGCAGCAAAAAATATCGGTATGCCACATCAGAAGAATTAGCACCGAAGTTGCTTACGGGTGATTAGACAGTAAGTTTAAATCACATGCAAGATAAGTAAATTAAATTTTTTTTGTGTTTAATGGAGATAAAATTTGGATGCCGTGGTAGTTTTTCTGATCCGTATGTTACAAGGGGATTTTTGCTGATTTTTCAAATACAAATAATTGTTTTATACTGTTAATAAGTAGTAATAAAATAAAGCTGGCAGAGGTCACCTGGCCGACAGAGCCGTCATATGACTCATATGTTTACATCATATCATAATACTTGAATAAGTACAATAAATGGTAATAAATTTTAACAATAATGTTACATTTTATAAAAATTTGTATAAAACTCACCCTTTTAAGCATATTTATGAAGTAGTTTGGTTTTCGTCATCACAAAGTGGGGAAGATCTATAGTATAATAGCATCAGGTATGTTTCTACAGCTGTCTCCTTTGGTGAAAAAATATGTTTGTATTTTGAAAATGACCGTTCGACATTTACGGATGTAATACAGGCATAAGTAAAACAATCTGTGAACTCACTTAACGAAGTTGTAGATGCACCATCACAAATTTGTCTTAATTTTCTAAAATCAGGATCTTTCTAGAATATACTCTCGAATTTTTCACTAACGCAATTATTTTTTACGTCATTTATAGCCTGTAGCTGTGTATTTACGTCGTCCACTATTTGCAGCGTTTCCACTAACGACAACGAACTATTTTGCAATTTTTCTATTGCGTCGTGTAGTCCTCTATAATTGTTATTAATAGTTTTTAAACCTATTTCATGAGAAACTTCTTGAAAGCTTGTCTGGCTTTCCCTAATAGCTACAGCCTCGTTAGGGTTGAACTGTAGTATCACAGCTTTTATTTGTTGAAAATATTCAGCATAATAAAAAGCCGCTTTCAACCACGTTCCCCAACGTGTAAGAATCGGCTCTGGTGGTTTAGGGATACCAGGACACTGTCTGTAAAATGCTCGAAGCCGTTTAGGAGATTTGAGAAATACTTTTTTTTGTATTTGCTTTTAATGCATTTACCTCTGGAAAACATTTTCGAATCGTTTCTGCCACAAGATGTAACGCATGCACTTTACACGTAACATGTAAAAACCTACAATTGTCTCTTTGAAGAGAACGGCCTACCATGCGCATTGTCGCGGCACCATCAGTCACAAACATCAATACTTGACTTGTTGAAAGTTCAAATTTTTCGAATGTTTCCAACACCACACGCGTAATTATTTCGCCAGTACACGCAGTTAGTCTTTTACTAGCTAGTAAAAGTGGAAATGTTGGTTTAAGAGGGTCCAGTACACGTACTATAATATTTAAAATAGAATTTATTTTACAATCTGTCGTCTCGTCAATACATAACCAGAGCCGTGTATTTTTTAATCCACATTTAATCCTATTTACAATGTCTTCACGAACAGCTGTACGACTTGGTAAGTTCACATTTATTCCAAAACTCCCGAAATGGTTGTTTATCCAGTATGTGTAGCGGAATATTACAGGATATTAACATTAACAATAAATCAAACATAAACTGAGTTGTCAAAGGCATGGCATTTTTTTTATTTTGATGTTGCACGGTATTGATATGACGACGACAATCTGTTTTGTGCCAGCACATTAAGTCTTGATTGCAAACTTTACAAATTATTTTGCATCCGTCATAAAATAAATCCGGAAATTCACCGATAAATTTATTCACTGTGTCCACGTACGGTCGTTTTTTACCCTTTGGCGCGTTTGACATTATGTATAATTTATAGGTACAACCTCACGCATTAACCTTTCAAATAAGACTGCAGCGTAAATCACTTCTAAATCGGCACGTGTGACGCCAGCGCAAGACCGTGGCTATACTCCAGCCACCTCGGCCAGCTTTAGTAATAAATTAATAAACCAAATTTAATTTTAATTTTAATTTCTCCGTAGGTTCCCAGCTTCAATTCCCGGCGAGTAGCTGTGATTGATTATTTTGAAATAGAAATTAATCCAAGCATACTTGGGTATTGGGTATGTGTTTGTTGTCTTCAAATGAGTAGCTCCTTCCCATACAAAGCTTTAGGGACACAAGAGGTTGTAATACCTGTGATGATAACTATAACAGATGTCTAGTGTTGTCTAATAAGCGTTTGAGTAGATAGTAGCAATTTAAGATTAATTAGGAATGTAACAAATACTAGACAGCTGGATGTGTTTAAAAGCTTTGAAATTACAAAGTATAAAAATAGCAAAAATAGTGACAGAGGGCCAATCCCATATAGTTCGCCCTACGGGTTAGTTAGTAACTGTTCACCCAACCGTAATAACAGTATAGGTATAAATCGAATATATTGTTAGCATAATATTAGCTTTAATCATCTCCAAATGATGCCAACTTGTTAGCGAAAGACGCGTCGAGTTCAGTATATGGTGTTTTAGTGTTGTGGAAAACCATGTCAGCGTTAAGATAACCTAACCTGACATAGTAGTAGTAGCTACTTATTTTACTAGGCAAGTAGGCCACAATGGGTCCTTTTTACCTAGGGACCTACAGTTTAGCGTGGACTCCGAACCACGGTCCTCGACTGTCAACTAACCCACCGCCTGGGCCTGCCCGCCTGCACCGCTAGCAGAGTGGCAAACCTCCTGGGTAGGTCTCTTTGACCCTCCACCCGGGCTCGCCTCTCCGCCTGCATCAGGCTAGCGGGCTTCCCGGGATTGTCTGTTGACAGCCTACCGACTGTTAGATGAGCTATCGTTCATCCATCCAATTGCCGGACTCGATCAGTGCTGCTTAACTTCACTGATCGAATATCGGATATTAAACGGATGTCCATACCTCATCTCTAACCTGACATAACCTAACATAAATATATCAGTTAAAATATTTGAAAAGGCAAACCTCGAAAGAGCAATAATAATTGCTGTAAAGTCCTTGTTGGTGAGGATATTAGTGTAAGAGGCTGGTTTTTCCATGTTCACTTTTTATATTTTTTTGAAGGAAGTAGAATAATATATTTATATTAGATTAGGTTAATAACAAAATAATGTTTGCTTCAGACTGAAATAACCGTTTTAGTCACATAGTTATCAGTGGCTTTGGCTGCTTATTTGTTTCCAGAAAGCTTTTTTCTAGGGGCTGTTTTTCCAAGGAATTTATTTTCCGAAGTTATATTTTCCGAGGCTTTTTTCTAGATGTCGTTTTTCGGGAGCCTTTCTCCTAGATTCCCGGGATGCATTTTTTCGTTCCCTATTGTGCTAGCGCTACATAGTGCGTTAATCATATAGGAGTCTAATGCAGGTTCAGTCATTTCGTTTCCTAAGTGGATGCAGCACACACAGTGTATGTAATTGGCGCTTTTCCATTTGCTATAATAAAATTAATTCAAATTAATGAATAAATTTTGTAATGTAATTTTCCTTGCCCTAAAATGTCCTTGTTTTGTAATTTTAAATGTTATGAAGGTCTCAATTTAAGGTCAATGATAGAAAATGAAATGATGGGCAAGGGAAAAATGACATTTTAAAGGGTCAGGTTGTAGCCGAGAGTCGTTTGAAAAACGATTACCCAAACGTAAGAAACAGAGGGTTACCGATTTCTATATGATTATCGCATTTATTAAATTTTTGCCTGTGTGCTGTATTCACTTAAGAAACGAATACACTGTGTGTGCTGCATCCACTTAGGAAACGAAATGACTGAACCTGCATTCGACTACTATATGATTAACGCACTATGTAGCGCTAGCACAATAGGGAACTGAAAAAATGCTCCCGGGATGGGGAATGGAGTCCAGATCGACCCACTACTATAAAGGGGGAAAATATATGTTAAATTGATGTCATAACATTATATAAAATTGTACAAAATTTTTCTTAATATCTTTCCAACTTACATGACTACTACAGTCCAATATGAATTATCATGAACAAAGACAAAAAAATGGATTTAAGTTCGTTGAGTAACTATGTATAATAAAATAAATAACGCCTGAAAAATCTTCAGAATTCTAACACTGATCGTTAATGAAACGAGCTCATACCTATTTTATTTTCTCCCATAATTATACACCTTCAGTATTAAAATTTACCACATAGCCATATTGTTAATTTATAGTAGCCACAATAAAACAATTTATGTTGTTGTTTAACGAGAATACAAGTGTTTCAACAAGTCATCAGGCAGCGGCAAAAGAAATGTTGATTTAGTGTTAAAGAGAACATCACCTATCCGTGCTTGCTACCACTTACAAGGTGGAGAAAGTATTTTTGGTACCCGTAATTGTATAGAGAAAAATCGTGTACTTTTTTTGGACAAAAGTTATCAAAACCTACAAAACGGTAAATCGTATCGTTAAATGTATCAGTTAATCAACATAGCTTTATGGAAAAATGCTGAACAAATACAAATTTACTATGTTTTACTCAATTTATTTCTGTTGTTAATGAACAGGGACAAGTGCATGTGACATACACCGACTTCTTAAAAGCTTTTGATCGCATGGACCTTAGTGTACTGTTAGCTAAGTTGGAATTATATGGATTTTCCGGGCTGTTATTGTTTCGTTCTTACTTAACTGATCGTTTCTAGTGCGTTACATAAAATTGTTTTAAATCTAGCAGATGTAAAATTACATCTGGGGTTCCACAAAGATCAAAACTGGGCCCGCTACTTTTTTTCTATTTATAAATTATCTGAACGACCTTATCTGGTGCCATAAAATGTTATATGCAGATGACTTAAAAATCTATAATTTAACCAAATATGTTGATGACAGCTACAACCTGCAAATCCATGTGATTTAATCCAATTACGTATGACTATGAAATCAATTTGCAGGCTCTAGTCCACACTGATATTACTAAAGATTTGGGTGTTCACTTTAATAACATATTAAGGTTTTCTACACATACTGAACAAACTATTTCGTCCTCTATGAAAATGTTGGGATTTATACTTAGACTGAGTCAAGATTTTCAAGATAACGAAGTTATTGTTAAGTTGTTTTATGCTTATGTCCGCTTCAAAAATTAAAGGTTCTAATTTTTTGAGTGGACGGTAGATACCCGAATAAAGCCTGTGACAATAGTTTATTGTTAAATAAATTCAGCTTCAAATCGTTAGAGCTTAGAAGACTTTTTTACGGCCTAAAATGGTTTATATAATCAATTGTATAGTAGTGTTACCGTCCTGAATTATTAGGACAATTAAATTTCTTGGTGCCACTGTTTAATAGTCGTAACACTATCGCATTTTAATATTCATTAGCAAATACTAATATCTGATTAAGATCTCCTATAAACACAATATGTTCTAGTTATAATTCTATTTGTGACACTTGCGATATATTCAGTTGTTTATTAAAGACTTCTTACATTAAATTTAGAAAACTGGCGTGTTATAATCATATTCGTAGGTAAATTCACTTCACAGTTTTTTTTATTTAAATTATTTCTCAGTTTTTCAGTAATTATAATTATTGCCAAAATTCTTCTAATATTTTGTCCTGTAATTGATTTAATAATGTTGGACAAATCAGCCATTATTATTATTATCGTTATTTTTTTCCTTCAAGGTAATATTTTTATCTACCGTCCATTTTACTACTGCGAAGGAGTAGAGCAGAACCGGAACGGCAAGCATATTTTTTTATTTATTTATTTTTTTTTTTCGGTTGCCCGACGCTGGAGAGTCCTCCCGTGGCCTCCGACGCCTCACGGGAGACGCGCCAGCACATTAACCTCAGCCACTCCCCACATCCCGCAGGGTTAGTGACTGTAGGTTCCGGAATCGTGTGCCCTAAGTAGACGGAGAGAACCAAGAATGACCGCCTTCTGCATTTGGCCAGCCAGCCACTCAGCTGATCTTTGGCAGGCCGGTATGGTCTTCAGTTCCGAGAGCAGCGTAGGCTTTATCCCTCCGAGTACACCGATTATAAGGACGACCATTTTCACCGAGTAGCCTGGGTACAGCACTTGGAGCTCGTACCGGAGATCGCGATATTTGGTCCGTTTCTCCTCCTCCTTCAAAGTGATGTTTTTCTCCGCAGGTGCCGAGAACTCGATGACATACATCACCTTGAGTTGATGGTCGAGGAGGGCTATGTCAGGCTTGTTGGCTTGGATTAGCCTGACAGTCGGGAACGAGTAGTTCCAGTAAATCCGGCATTTCTCGTTCTCGACAACGGACTCAATATCTCCGGGGACGTAAGGCAGCACTGGTGTCTGGTCTACCCCGTACGAGTGCCTTAGATGGTAGTATAGCACTCGTAAAGCCGCGTTATGTCGGTGGATGTAGGCCGAAATCGCATATATGGGGCATGCAGAAAGTAGGTGCATGAGCGATTCCGACGCCTGATGGCAGGTCCTGCAGTTGATATCAGGAACCTCTACACGCCACACGCGGCTACGGTAGACCAAGGTGTTGATAACACCATCCTGGCAGGCCATAATGAATCCCTCGGTCTCTGACTTAAGCCCGGCCGACCTTAGAAAGGCGAAGGTCAGCTTAGTCGATAAACCCAGTGTTTCCATGTTCTTATAGAAGACACCATGCTGGGGTTTATCGACATGCTGCCGAAACAGATTTTCCTGTTCGGCAGCTCTGATTCGGGCTTGCAGACGATTTGGCTGAAGTTCGGTGACTGACTCTACATGAGCACCTCGTCGGCCTCCTCGCCTGATGTCAAATGCGAGACCGAGTTCATCTGCGGCTCTTTTCGCTGCCTTGAACAATCCTGCTCCCACTCCTA
This sequence comes from Rhamnusium bicolor, assembly GCA_029963845.1. Taxonomy (NCBI): domain Eukaryota; kingdom Metazoa; phylum Arthropoda; class Insecta; order Coleoptera; family Cerambycidae; genus Rhamnusium; species Rhamnusium bicolor. The sequence continues at coordinate 462,653 of JANEYF010001046.1, forward strand.
CAGTTTCGTGATGTTTCATAAACCGCAAGAGGAGATCTGAGCTCCTGAGGATGTTACATGCCATACTCAGTACTACTCTGCCATGCGTACACTTCAGGCTCAAGAGTCCTCGGCCCCCCCGTTGACGTGGAAGGTATACACGAGGAACTGACGATCTAGGATGAATACTTCTGTGAATATTCATCATCTTGCGGGTATCTCTGTCTAATTGGCGCAGCTCATCTACCGTCCACTTTACTACTCCAAAGGAGTAGGGCAGAACCGGAACGGCGAGCATATTAGTTGCAGACACCTTATTCTTCCCCGAAAGTTCGGAAGACCAAATCTTTCGGAGACGGTGTCTGTACTTGCCGCGGAGAGAATCCTTTATTTGTGTTACATCCTGGATGTGCCTTTGTTGCACACCCAGATATGTATAGGTCTCTCCGGCATCCAGATGTCTTAGGATGCTTCCGTCTGCGAGCTGCGCATCTTCAGAGAATTCCCCGCATCGTCCTCTCTTGAGGTGGACGACTGCACATTTATCCAACCCGAACTCCATACCAATTGCCCGCGTATATTCTTCGACCACCCTAAGAGCGTTTTGTAGTTCGCGCTCTCCGGAGGCATAAAGTTTAAGGTCATCCATATAAAATAGATGAGTGACCTTATGCCTCCGGTCGCTGGGTGGTCCCCATTGATTTCCGCGGGTTTGGCGGAGCCCAACAGACAACGGCAGCAGTGAGATGCAGAAGAGGAGAGGACTCAGGGAGTCACCCTGGAAAACTCCTCTCCTAAATGCCACCTGCTCTGTCGTGACTCGCTGTGCACCTGATGTTATGGTGAAGCGGGTCTTCCAGAGCGGCAGCAGCTGTTTTATGCATCTCACTAGTGGTGCTGATACCGCAAGACATTGGAGCAAGTACAACAATAGCTCATATGATGTTGTATCAAATGCCTTGCGGTAATCAATCCAGGCCATCGATAGATTCCGCTTGTATTGCACAGAATCCTGTGTAATACAGCGGTCTATCAGCAGGCTGTCCTTGCAACCTGCCATGCCCTTCTTGGCACCACGCTGTTCGTGTATCTGCTGGAAGACCGGATCAACAGACCTCAGTGTCCTAGCATACAAGATACGTGTAAATATCTTGTAGCAGGAGTTGAGGCAAGTGATCGGCCTATAATTCCTCGGGTCGGAAAGATCCCCCTGTTTGGGGATAAGTACAGTATGTCCCTCGACGAACCAGTCCGGAATCTGCTGCCCCTCGTTCAACCATGAGTTGAAAACTCACGCCAGACGGCGGTGAGTGGAAGGAAATTTCTTCCACCACCAGTTGTTAATGCCGTCTTGGCCCGGGGCAGCGAAGTTCTTGGTACCAACAAGTGCTTGTTGGACTTCCTCCGTACTGATTGCCGGGCACACTTCTTCTGGCTCTTCAAGATGTCTGTGACACAGAGCCTCGAAGTGTGCAATTGATGGAGTGTCGCTATTGAATGGACGCGTCGCTTCGTAGATTCCCTTCCAGAGGGTTTCGACATCTTCTACAGTCGGCGGATTCTCGACAACACGCTGTGGCTCTTGAAAGAGGCGGGAAGGATTCGTACGGAACAAATTGTTTTGTCCCATACTCCTCACCCGCCTCTTCAATGTTTTCTTTATCGCCATGAGCGCTCAGATCCTATCTAGACAGTGCTGCTTGATGGTAAGCATCACTGTCAGATTTAGAGTATGGTGTTGACGTCTTAATCCGGCTGCTATGCGCCGGATTCTGGGAGTAAAAACTCTACCAGTTGTCTTATATTCCACCACACTCTGGATCCGAGAGCAAGCATTTTTTTTTCCCGGTTTCCCGATGCCGGTCAGTCCTCCCGTGGCCTCCGACGCCTCACGGGAGTCGCGCCAGCGCATCAACTACAGCCACTCCCCACATCCCGCAGGGTTAGTGACTGTAGATACCCCAATAATTGTGATTATTATTATTACTATTATTATTAGTATAAGTACCAATATTAGTATTTTAGAATATTGTCCTTCTTTAAATATTTACCTGTATTTTGATTTTCTTGCATAAATAAAATTAAAGTTTGAATCTAAATTTAGGGAATATGGCTACGTTAGACACTAAACCTAAAATCGGAAATGAACATGTTCATGTCAATGTGCTGTATTCGGAACAACTTAAATGAGACTTTTCGTAACAGGTGGATAGGCGGAAAATGGAGTATCGAATGACTAGATGACTAGATCTAACCCCGTTGGATTATTTCCTACAGGGTTACTTAAAAAGCGAAATTTTCACAAATAGACCAGTAAATTTATTTTTATACTGTTATTATTTTTATTAATAAATAAAACAAAAACAAATCTAAGTGGTATCAGAAAAAATAATACACTAATATTGCCAATTGTAATGAATTTTCTATTTATTTCCTTTTTTTCAAAGACGATAACATTCAAATTATTCCACCCAGTAAGCAGTCGTCTCACTGACACCGCCGTTTTGTCTCAGCAACTGGCAACTTTGACCCGACACGATGACCAACTAAGACCTTAATAGCATTAGATATACAAGAAAACAGTTTCTTCGCCAACTGACTCCACCAGAGCTACTTTAATTGCCGCATGTTTTCTGACGGATAAGGGAAAACAAACTTACTCATTAGATTTCCCTCTCGATAGTGTCTTGACTGGACGAAATGAGACACGAACCTGGCACAATGACACAAAACTAAAAATAAACGTGTGTATATTTATCCATTGCATACTTAATACATAATTTAACACAGGAACATGTAGATAATTTTAAAAAATGATTTAAGGTCCACCCTATTTCCGACATAAAAGAAAGCGTTCTCGCTTGATTTTGGTGCATACATATCTATATCGACGAATTCGGCCCAGGAACCCAGGAACTAGATTAGACTAGATATGTTATTTGCATTGTGTAAGTCTACACCAAGAATGTCCCTTTTAATTAGGTAATAATAATAATTTTATTAATACTTCTTTTTATTAATTTAATACCTTAATATTTTCTACAATATTTGTTAGACTAGTATAAACTTAGCACCTACCAGTCCTCTTACAGTTATGCAACAGACCTACTAATTAAAGTTCGATAAAGAGAGATTGATAAGAGAGTACAACATATTTTAGAAGCCATTGCCGATGTAAAATTTTTAAATTTGTTGTTTTTTAACAGTGGTGTAGAGAAAAAAACAGTTAATACATTTTAATGTAGTTTACTTATTTTTTTTTATTTCGCTATGATGAATATGCAGCATTGAAACCATTTTAGATTATAAAAATCTTGCTTAGATCACTCGAAGTAATGAAGATTTTGAAATTTTCAATCGATTTAAAAAAAACTGTTTGTTATGATTCGTTTTTTCCCCTTCTTAGAGATATAATTACATTTTTCAAAAAATTTCGCGTTTGCTTTATACGTTATATTTAAACATGTTGCTTTACCGATTTATTACATGGAATTAAACACAATACGACAAAAAAATTTCTACCACTTTGGGTCGTAGTCAGAGCCGTCCCAAGGCACTATTCTTAGTGCTCATCTAAGCATTCGAAGCAGTTTTGTACTTAGGAGCACTGTGCTGTCGAGCACTTTTTAAAAGCTGTGCCTAGTGCTTAGTGCTTAGTGCTTCGACACTTCATGAAAAGGCCTAGTGTTTAATAATTCTGAAAAATGCTCGAGAGCACTGAAAATGCTTTCAAGTTTTTAAAAACACGCGAGTATAATTTTTACTTATTAACTTAAAATAGACTTGATTGAGCTTTTAATGCAGTCTATTAATTTTAAAACACATAGTTACATTTTAAACGTACATACATATATGCATACGTTTTTTCGTATTTTTGAAAATTCATTTTTCATAAAATAAATGCATAGTTAATGTGCGAATGACAAAATGCGAACTGATAATAGAATAAATTGAGTATATTTTTTGAAATAATACATTTTTGTCACTAAGTATAAAACATCAAATTAATTGGCTTAAATAAAAGGTATATCAGTGGCGGTTCGTGGGTCAAGAGATAGGGAGGTCAATTAGAAAAGTTTACTGTATTATCTACATTTTAAAGTGATTTAAATTCCAAGTCGATCCTCCGGTCTTTTTGAGATGCAAAGTGGTCAATTACTCTTTCATTAAAGTCTATTTATCTTCTTTATTAATGCCCTTTCTATGGTAAGCATAGCTAAAGAAGATAACCTTTCCTGACCCATGGTATTTCTTAAAAATGTCTTTATTCCTTTTAAGGTGGAAAAACAACGTTTACTTTCGACGGTAGGTAGTCATAGGGAGAGTACACAAGATTTTTAACAGTTTGACACTTTCAGAAAAAGTATTGCACATATTATTGTTAATAAAAAGCTGTAACAAAGCAACTGCACCTTCACTATTGGAAAAATCTTCTTGGCTATATACTTCTAATTCAGTTTTAAGTTTCAAATGATTTATGACTGGAAACTCCGTTTTAACTAATTTAAACATATCTTGAGGAAAGCTTTTTTTATAATCTGCGTGAAATAACTGAGACAATGCTAAATGATTCCTGAAGCCAAACCTGTTTTCGATCTCAGATGTAATTATATCACAAACGTCTAATGAAATTCTCCTTTTTGATTCTTCCGTTTTACATCTCTGGGCAGACGGCATGAATGTCTCCTCCAAATAGTTATTCAAAATTTTATTTCTGATGTCTTCAATTTTACTATTAAAAACGCCAATACACTTATTTACTGTTATGACATCGATATTACATTTTTGTAATTGATTGAACAATATATTACAATGAGGCATAACTAAAGAAAAAAATTTAACCAGTAAAGAAAATGTTCATTTTGTAAGTAGTTTTTTAAACCAATAGCTTGATTTAGAGTGTTTTTTTCTGATTCATTATCAATATATTTTTTTAAACAATCTAATAATTCTGTTCGATAGGTATAAACAGTCTCTATGCACTTTGTATTAAAATTCCATCGTGTTGGAGCCGCTTTAGGTAATCTCACCTTAACAACATTATCTAACACGGCTGTTCTTTTTGGCGATTTTCCAAAGAATGAAGAAAAGCTATGTAAATTAGCAAAAAAAATTGTTATACTTTTTATCCTGACTTGATGCTTTTTGTAAAATTAAATTAGTTGATGAGCGTAACAATGAATAAAATTTGCTGAAGGATAACTTTTTTTAATTTTGGCTTGTACACCTCCAAAAGCACCACTCATTACTGATGCTCCATCATAACTTTGTGCTATCAATTTTTCAGGACTTTCATTAATTTTCAGACATTCTAACTCTTAAAATTACATCTGTCAAATGCTGCGATGTCGTTCCTTGAGGCTGAATAAATTTTCAAAATCTCTCACATAAAACACCATCTAAAACATATCTAAACACAAAACTACTTGTACTTTATTGGAACTATCTGTGGTTTCATCCACTTGAACTGCAATGAAGTCAGATTGATTAATTTCAGATTTTATTTCTTCGTGAATAATCGCCAGTATCGAATCTAAAAGTTCATTTTGAATTGCCTTCGAAGTGCCCTTAAACACAGTACTGTTTTGCAAATGGTCATTAAAAATGACATCTAGTTCAGATACAAAATTTACTAGACCTCGAAATATTCCCGGGTTATCAGAGGACTTAGTTTCGTCATGTCCGCGTGTGCTAGCTCAAAAGCTCCACAGAATAATACACAGTCTATTATTTTATTTAAAATATATCTATTTTTAGAAACGTTTTCATTGTAAGCCTTTAAACTTTTTCTATAGGCACTGTCTAACTGCATTCTAAAATCAACTGTACCAAGTGTTGCTAGACTACAACAGTTATTCATATGACCTGATGCGAGCGAATGTTTCTGTACTTTTATTTTTAAATGTTTCAAGTCAGTTACACCTATTTTGGACCATATAGGATCAGGATCATCACCAAATAACAGGCATGGGAAACAAAAAAATGCATTTTTTACCTCGCATCCGCAAATCCACTCGGTTAAATCGTACATTGAATTTCGAAAATACCTATTAACTTCTTTTTTCTTGTCAAGAGATGTTTGCTTTATCGTCATATTAGGTTTTTGACGGCCACCACCTTTGAATTTCACTCGGACTTCATAACCCAACTTATGTCCATCTTTCAGTTTTAATATACTTTGTACAACATTCGTATTTAATAGTAAACACCAAAAACACTCTTTTACTTAATTTCACGACAAGTAGAGATTTATTAATAAAATGTTCACAAATAAAAACATTAAAAGCAACGCAACAGAATTTACCGACCAAGTCAGCATTAAGACTGCTCTACTGAACTTCGTGCGTTACCGTTTCCGTAAAATGTGTCAGGAACATTGTCCCCGCCAGTGTTTTCTGTCTCTTTTACTTTCTGACGATTCGCGCATAAATCTCGTGCATAAGTCTATTTCACTTTCACAGGACAAGTTGTGGATTGACCCAAGATTTTTAAATTCTATAAATGAATAATGTAATGAATATGAATGTAGAGGCTCGGTGCTCGGAGGGGATACGAAATCCTGCGATCTAAATATTTGAATAGTATTGTGCATAGAATGAACTAGAAACTTTAATATATTTTTTAAGAATGTTAAAAAAAATATATATTATATTTAAACTTCAGAAAATGAATAGCTCTATTTTTTATTTGTATGTGGGACCAAATGACCCTATAGAAGAACCGCCAGTGAAAGGTATATTTCAAAAGTATTGTATTCCAAGAAACTGTTGAAATGATTTTATATATAAAGGTTTATTAATTACTAATTCGCTAAAATAAAAACGGTTAACACACTCAAAATATTTAAAGCTAAGTACCAAAAAATAGTGCTCATTTAATTATAAACAACAACCTGTGTGAGAGTGTTGTCTTCTAAACATCACTGTATGAATAAGAATTGTCGAAAATAAAATTTAGATTCAACCTGTTGTAATCATTTCCAGATGTTGCCAACCTGGTTGGGGATACGCGCATGGGAGCAGTATATCGTGTTCTGATGTTTTGTGGATATCCACATCAATATTAGCTCACATCAAAGGTTGCAACTCACTCCAAGAGTTTAGTTCACACAGGTTGCGGTCTTGGGACCTATTTTACTTAAATAATATTATAAAATATATAAAAAAGTGTCATATAAGTATAACTATGTTTGCTGATGACACTATGATATATACAGGGTGTTAATTAATTAGATGCCAAAACTTTGGGAGGTTATTTCTTACAATATTTCTAGACGAAAAGTTCCTATTAACCATATCTCCTAAAATGCTTCGTTGCTGAGATACAGGGTGTTAAATTTTCATTTTTTTTTGTTTTTTTCCATGTATTTTATACATTATTAAAGATAATTCATTAAAATTTGGTACATACTACTTGTTACAGTCTCTATAAAATAACTTTACTGATTTTTGCAACAATCCACAGGGTGACACTTTTTTTAGGGGTCATAAACCCTTTATAACCCCCCGAACTATTTTTACAGCGACATTGCTTTTTTTTACTTAGTTAACCTCCTTGTTTTTATCTTAAAGTTTTTGGTATCTTGTATTTATTCGTATTTTCTCCGTTTAGGAGTTATTTGGCAAAATAACGGAAAAGTCGGAGCATGTAATTAATTAACACCATGTATAATAGGTACAAATCCTGAGGACATGATAAGTCATGATATTCAAAATTCGTATTTCTAAAAATATCAAGGATAGATTGAATTTACGCTTCTTGCATGCAAAAAATCCAAAAAATTCAATAAAATTTTTAACGAGAAAAAAACCCTAAACTCTTCTAGTTGGTATTCAAAGAAAACGTCTTTTTCCAAAATCGTTCTTTATCTCTATTATTTATTTTGTATTTCTGAAGTATCTAAAACATGTTTTTTTAAATGGAAATTTCCTTTGTTTTATATTTTCTTTTGTTGGTTAACATTTTGTACTTTGTTACAATGTAACGGTACCAAACTTTTTTGTGTTACATAATCAAATCTTCAAAAAAACCAAATTCTTTGTTGGATTTATTTGCAGCAACAGTTGAAAATTTGCCAATAACTTATTAAATTAGAATATCAAAATATTCACCGTTAACTTCTTGGCAAGCATCAAGGTGTTAAACACATTATGAATTATTTGTACTTAAATAGAGATATCTAAGTATTTTCATTAATCTTATCTTATGTTGTTTGGCTGGTTTACATAAAGTTTTAGGTAACCCAGGAAAAATTGCCTACTGGAGTTAAATCAGGTAATTGAGCCAACCACTCTATTGCTACCCGTCCCCGGATCAATCTGTTTTTGAAAAAAAGTTCAAGATAAGCGCTCAGAGATCCTGAGAAATGAAGCGGTATTCTCGAGCTTCTTGTCCCTTGTCCATCGGCAAAATTTTAATTCTTTGTTTTTCAGTTAAACGTCACGTCAATAAATAAATGCAAAGCTGAGAGTCATAAGAAAGGATCTAAATTACAAACCCTAAGATGTTAATACACTAATGAAATGGTTGTTTGTTTCAAATATCAATTTTTTGGAGTGGGTTAGAACCTTTGATGTAAAGATTATACTGACGTAGTTTTCCACGAAACACCAAAAGACTATATACTGCACTTGATGTGCGTTTCGCCAAACAAGTTGGCATCATCTAGATATAATTAAAACTAAACTTATGCTAACAATCTACCCTATTTATACCTAAACTATTGTCACAGTTCGGTAGACCATGACTCACTAACCAATAAAGCATGCCATTTGGGATAGGCCGGCCCTCTGTCACTATTCATACTATTTTCACACTTTACGATTGGTCTCAAATGCACGTTGGGCAACACTAGTCTTATCTGTTCTACCATATTTAAGACGGGTCATATGCTCTTTTAATCTAGTTTGCATTGATCGTCTAGTCTGTCCAACATATTTTTTATTAGAGTCCTTACAGCTGATTTCGTAAATCCCCGACTTGTCATTTGTTTAAATTTTGTCTTCTGAATTGCCTAAACGTTGTTGTAGTTTGTTTTTCAATGAATGTCATACCTATATTTTTAAAAATCCTACCAATACCACGGGTGAATCGAGGATCGAATGGAATAGATACAAATTTCGGATTTTCTCTTTCATTTTAAAAGGTCGAGGAATTTCGAAGCGACTTTAAATTTTCGTTTGCTAATTATTTTATCAATTTAACTTACAGAATATCCATTACTCCCAGCTAATTCCTTAATCAATGCCTTTTCTTTTTCAAACCTCTCCTTATTGAGGGGGAAGCTTAATAGACGATGGACTAGAAAATTAAAACTCGCCATTTTGTGTTGAGCACAATGGTGAAAGCATTAGGGATATATCTTACAGTAGCGGTATATTTTCTGTATATGTCAAATTCTAACTAACAAAAATATGTTGGACAGACTACACGATCAAATCAAACTAGATCAAAGAGCATATGGCCCATCTCACCAATATGCGTTTGAGAACAACTATAAATCGGATATTAGTAATTTAAGATTAATTAGGAATGTAACAAATACTAGACAGCCGGATGCATTTGAAAGCTTGGAAATCACAAAGTGCAAAAATAGTATGAATAGTGACAGAGGGCCTATCTCAAATAGCCCGCTTTATTGTTTAGTTTAGGTATAAATAGGGTAGATTGTTAGCATAAGTTTAGTTTTAATCATCTCCAGATAATGCCAACTTAGTTGGCGAAACGCGCGTCGAGTGCAGTATATAGTATTTTAGTGTTTCATGGAAAACTACGTCAGTATTGTCAATTTTTGTAAAAATCTCAGTCAATTATTTTACAATAATTTCGACAACCATCACAAAAATATTAGCTAGAGACAAACGGTCAGGTCAATCCAACAATAAAATACTAGATCGTTATAATTTTTCCCAAAACCTTATTATATAACATAACAGTATTCAACCGATGTGATACCTAATGCAAATTACCACCCAACAAAATGGGGACAAATGAGAGTTGCTATTAAAAAGAATATATGTAAAATACTAAAAAATAAAAATATAGGACGACTCCAGAAATCATTACTAGAAGTTCTATCGAATTTAGGCAGAACTTTTCGCGTCCACTGTGTATCAATCTTATAATTATGTCTCATAATTAATGATGATATATAATATATTGCTGTCGACAAATAGAAATTTCTGCATGAAACACCTATTTGCATTTTTTTCCGAAAATATGTTTTTATTTTAAAGTGCGTGTACGTTGAATTTATGAACCGGTTCTAGTTTGCAAAGAAGCCAATAGTGTCAATAAAGGCATTAGATTTATTGCATAATGCAGAAATATTAAAATAATTTAGAACCTATAATAATATTTCATAAAATACTAACTTTAAATAAACTCAACAGTTTTGGTAATAATTTTTTTCATTTAGCGTTTATATAGCTGACATTTAAAAATGTTCAAATATAGTTAAACAAATAAGAATAGAATATTCGGTTCGTTTTCATACTACTGATGGTTAACGAGAACAAGAATAGGGTGATCATATTAAGTGCATCACTCAATTTCATCGCTTGATTTTTACCTAGGAAAATTATTTGAAAACTGTACTTATGTATTTTTTTTTCTGGAATCCGAATTCGAAAAGAAAGCAATAATTGGATGACAAATAAAAAAGTTATTTCTGAAAAACTGAAAAATAAAAAAATTGACACCATTATATTAATGCGGAAAAGAACATGTGATATCCCACAGATTATAAATGCGTATCCCATATATATTTCTCACTTTTGGTTTGGCGGGAAATTACCTCAACATTTTTTATTTTAAGTGATGTACCCTGTATAGTATTTAGTGTTAAGTTTAAAGAAAATTTCTTTCTGAATTCAGTAATATATAATATATAGTATGTTCCTGGATAGAGTTTAAAATACTTGTAAATTTTTTAACTTTCAATTTTTCAAAAAAGTCATTATTCATAAAAAGTCTTGCTTATTTTGAAATTTCAAAAGCCGCAACCAAATGTTCTAAAAATTGTACAGGGTGATCAAAAATGTGAAACTTGTACTACCAATATTTTCATTTTAGAGAAAAATGTTGTGAACAACTGTTGTTCGAAATCATAAAATGTAAATATTTATTAAAGAATATATTTTTTTATTTAAAATTAAAAATAGAGAAGTTTATCCTGTAAGCTTGAAAATATTGGTCCCACATGACAACAACGAAATTCTTAATTTAAGTCGGTTATATGATTACGAACAACAATTTTTCATGACATTTTTTTCGAAAGAGAAAAATATTGTTAATTTACTCTTGAACAAATTTCACATTTTTTAAGTTTCTGATCACTGTGTATAATTTTTCGAATATATTATTACGGTTTTTAAATTTTGAAAATGAGCAAAACTTGTTATAGAGAGTGAGTTATTTAGAAAAATTTAAAATCTTGCAAGTATTTTGAACTCCATCCGGGGACACGCTGTATTATAATTATCTCTCATATTTAATAAGATATAAGTAAATATTTGATTTTTTGAAAATTAACCGCTTTGCTTAAAATAAATGACATATCGTTGGAGAGCAAAGCTCGATCTAGAATTCTGAGGCATGCATGAAAATTTCGTCTACGGATGCTACTCAAAAAAATGCCTAAAATGGGACAGCTCTATCTATATCAAGTTCATTTAGATATTGTTTTAGACATTTGATAGGTCGGTTTCTAGAATACACTTCGACTGTAATTGATTTGTATTTATGTGTACATTACTTGATTTTATTGAGTATTTCTATAAATTTATTTACGTCTGTTATTTGAAAATTATAAAAAATATTTTATTCAAAATAGTCTCCATTGGAATTTATACATTTTTCCCACCTCTCCGGCAGGTTATGAATACCACGCCTAAAAAACAATTCTTCCTTTGAAGCGAGCCAGTTGTCGAGCCATTTTCGTACATTTTCATACGAATCGAAGTGTTGTTCGGCGAGTACATGTCCCAATGATGCGAACAGATGGTAATCGGACGGAGCCAAGTCTGGAGAATAAGCCACATGCGCTAGTATTTCCCAATTGAACGCCTCGATCGTATCCGTGACCCGTTTTGCTGTGTGTTCGGGGGCATTATCATGAAGCAAAATGACTTTATGTTGACTTTTTGCATATTCCGGTCGTTTTTCACGTATTGCTCGATTCAAATCGATCATATGTTGTTGGTAGCGATCAGTGTTAATGGTTTCACTAGGTTTTAGTAGCTCATAATATATTACACCCTTTTGATCCCACCAAACGCAGAGCATTGTCTTCTGTCCAAAATGATTTGGTCTTGCAGTGGATGTTGATGGTTCGCCTGGATTCACCCATGATTTACGACGCTTAGGATTCTGAAAATATATCCACTTTTCATCACCTGTCACTATTCGATGGAGAAATGATTTTCTTTTATATCTGACGAGCAGCATTTGACTAGTGGTTTTTCGATTTTCTTGCTGTCTTTCATTCAGTTCATGTGGGACCCATTTTCCCACTTTCTGAATCTTTCCCATAGCTTTCAGACGAAGAGATACTGCTTTTTGCGTCACATTTAATTGTTCCGCGAGTTCTTGTTGAGTCTGAGTATCGTCTTTATCCAATAAGGCTTGCAAGTCCTTGTCTTCAAACTTTTTCGGTGGTATCCCACGCTCCTCGTTTCTCACGTCAAAATCACCACTTTTAAATTTTTTAAACCACTCGAAGCACTGAGTCTTGCCAAGAGCATGTTTACCCTATACTTCGACAAGCATTCTATGTGATTCTGCAGCAGTTTTCCTCAAATGATAGCAGAAAACCAATGCTGTCCGCAAATCATAGTTCGTAGGCACAAAACTCGACATGTTTGAGGTTATAGAAAAATATACCGGTGTATGAAACTTAGGTTATTGTGTGTTGACAAACTTCGTCAGCTGTTAGAGGAAGAAGATGGCGCTGTAGAAGCGGTCTAACGGTCTTTAAACTGATAGCGAGCACCATCTATAGGGAAATTCCTGTTTCATACTTCTACACCGTACACTCGGTATTATCAACATTTTAAAGGAACCTTTAGCTTAAAGGAAGTGTTAGTGACGAGAAAATGCATTACCAGCAATTCCAGCAAAATATAAATCGAGATATACGGATGGCATTAAATCTAATTTTTCATTTAAATTATAGAATCGTTATCTGATATTTATATTTTGTTTGTTTTCTGCTCACTAAAACTCACTTTAAGTTAAAAGTTCCTAAATGTTGATAATACTGGGGGTAAGAGAAATATACAAAGATATACACCGAACTTGTTTTTTTTTTTTAATTAATAGAAGACCCTACTTATTTTTGGATTTTTGAATTTGTTGCTTCCTTCCAATTACAATGATATGAGCCCCTTCCCACTTCAGTTGACCCACCGATTGATATCTTAGTTTTTTTGCGCAGGATCAAAAAATAATAAATAGTACATGCTGTTTTAAGGTCCAAAATTAATTAACCAGGCATATTTAATAATATGTAGCAGAAAACGTCAACTTTATTGTTCCCTAATCAAATTTGTAACAAAGAAGCAAAAATGTTCCAAATATTCAACCCATTTTTATTTAGTTACAAAGTAAACCTATAATGCAAAGATGGCCTTGGAAAACAGACGCCGCGACAATTGCTAATACTCATAGCTATCAGCATGCATTTTATACAGCTTCAAGGTAGTTGTGTTCTTTAAAATAGGCAGAGGAAAGATTATTGATGACAAAATTCGCTCACTTATTGTTAAACTTTTTAATTCTGGGAAATCAAACTCGGAAATTGCAAATTTATTAGAGTTATCTCGGTATAGTGTAAGAAATATAGTTAGAAGATATATAACTACCGGTTCAGTCGCCACAAAGCCTCTACATATGAAAAAAAGCAAGATTACAAATGCCGATAGAAGAGCATTAAGACGAATTATCCAGAAAAATAGGCGCATCAATTACCTTGAGTTAAGTGCTCTGTGGAGTGATGCTGTTGGAAGGAGAATTTCAAGGTCCACATGTCACAGAGAGGGTCACAAAATGGCATTTGGCACTTACAAGGTAAGTTTTTTAACTAAAAAATTGAACTAGAAAAATTGAAAGTTGCAATTTTGCTTTAGGCCAAAGAAAAGCCACTTTTAACACCACAGCAGAAGAAAAATAGAGTAAGATGGGCAAAAGAACATAAGGATTGGTCATTTCAGCAATGGCGTGCAATATAATGGAGCGGTGAGGCCCGATTCGAAGTGTGTGTTGGAGACAGTCGAAGTCGAGTTATTCGCAAAAAAAATGAGGCGTTCCATCCTGACTGTCTCAAAAGGAGGGTAAAATTTCCTGCATCTGTAATGTTTTGGGGCAGCATGTCATCCAAAGGAGTAGGAAAGCTTCATTTTATTGAAGGAACTGTGGATACAAACAAATATTTGGGCATTTTAGAAGAATCGCTTTTACCGGTCATGGAAGCATGTTTGACATCAAACCAAGATTTGGTGTTTCAGCCTGGATGGCGCAGCATGCCACACTTCAAAAGAACTTTAAAATGGATGGACGACTATGGTATACCACTTTTGGAATGGGTTTCTAGTAGTCCTGATCTATCACCGATTGAAACTTTGTGGCACGAGATGAAAAAGGTGCTACGGAAACGTCCTGTTAGAACAATCCCCGAACTGAAACAAAGGCTTCAGGAAATATGGGATTCATTTACACCGGAATTATGCCAAGGCTTAGTTAATACTATGCCCCAACGAATTTCGGCTGTAATAAAAAAATAAAGGCGATGTTACCCAGTGGTAAACTTTAAAATTGTTGTTTTCTTAATTTTAAGTATTTGTTCACATTTTCTTTATTTGTTCTCATGTTGTGTTAGTTATCGATATTACTCACTTCATATGTATTTTTTGTGATCAAGAGGTGCTAAAGATGCTGTAAAAAAAATAAACAATTTGAGGTTCATGTAGTACTTCTATTTTTGCTCCCTCAAGACGAATTTCTGAAAAATCCTAAAGTGGCCCACTTTGAAATGGGAAGGGGTTTTTGCTCTTTCTTGTCATGGTAATCATAGTATTAACTTTTCTCAATGAGTTCTTTTTTTAAATTGTACTATATTCTCTCCATATTTCTCTTAGAATTACTATGCTCCTATTACAGTATTATCTAATTATGTTGAAATCTTAAAATTTTGGAACAGACAATGTGATTTGTGATATTTTAGGTATGTATTTATGCTTAGGTTTCATTGTTTTTTGCGAATGTCTCCATTAATTTTGAAATCAACATAAAATTATAACAGTAACTGGAAAGGAGCAACGAATTAAAAAATCCAAAAATAAACAGGGTGTTCTATTTAAAAAAAATCCAAGTTTGTTTTGAAATGCGATGTTCAATTATTATTTATTTTGTTTAGTGCACTGAGATGAGAAGAAAATTTCCCACTTTTGGTTTTAAAATTTTTTTTCTAGGATAAAAAATAAAAAAGTTAAGAGGGGGACAATCTTTCTTGAATAATCCTGTAAATTGTGTTTATATTTCTATCTTGAATCTATAGTCTCTAGTTTGGAAGTAATCTTATCAATCTAAATAATTACAGACAAAGGTAGTGCGAATGAGGTCTAAAACCAAAATTATAGTGTACCGCATTATGGTGATTAACAATAAACTCTTTTGGCAGATTAGCTAATCAGAAAAAATGTATAAATAATAATAAAGGATGAATAATAAAGGCCTGTCGAATAAAAATGGTTAACTAAAATTGCATAATGGGATTATTTTATTCAACATAAAATAAACGATTTTGTTTAATTTTAATACGTACATTAATGAAAAACTATTTGTTTTCGATTTTATATTTCGGCTGTTAATTGGATAAAAGTATGTGTTTTCATTTTTGCATTTCTCTTTGTTTTTGGCAGTTTTATTCAATACTAAAAAAGCACTACGACTATGGCCTTTTACCATAGTTACTAAAATCAAACTGGTACATCAATTGAAAGTTGCGTCGTCGTTTATCACAACGAAAAATGAATTAAATTTAGGTGATATTACATTTAGTAAGTATTATTGTATCAATTGTACATTAATATTAATATTTACAATAAATAATTATTCAAACGGTTTGACCTGAATTTACTTTTTTTACATGAAATAATATTAACATATTTCGCTGCAACTGTGCGCGAGTTTTTACAGAGAACCTTTCCAGATCGGTGAATAGGAAGAAAGGAAACAGTGGAATGGCCCACTAGATCACCGGATTTTTCACAATAATACTAGTATTTTTCGTTCATTATTGTTTTCAGTTTATATTAATAATTATTTTCCACTTTTTAGTTTGATGTGCTTTAAAAGCGTGTTTTTTAGTTTTTTTAAACTTTATTTATTTAATATTTTTTCTACGACATAAACACCTATATACTACCCTGTTGTAATGAACCTCAAAAAAATGTCACTAGGACTATCTAGAAAAAAAATATAAAAACTTACTAGTTATAAGAAAAGTCACCAGAAAACATCCTAGGCTTGTCTGGGTCTGTACTACTCAGACGGTCTGACGCCGTTACCGTGACGTAGACATTTCTACTTTAAAACTAGAAATTTCTGGTTTTTACTTTTTCTTTTCTGGTGTGGTCCTTCAGAGTCTCGTAGTCTTAATAAATATACCAATCACCATTACCTTTCTCTTAAATATTATAAATTCGTTTTGTCCACTTCAAAAATAAACTAACTAATCATATCGTTTCCAGCAAACATTTTATGCGAATTATGTTTCTTGTGAAGTCAATGCGCCAAGGTAAATCATACTTTAAGAGCATTGTATCAATTGGCTATTTAGTTAATAAAGGAAAATATGAGTAAATATTTAACTAAATTGTATTTTCCAGGAAGTGCTTATTAATTAAGTCGTCTAATTTGTATCCTTTTAACTATTTCATCCGTAAATATTCAGGAAATGATTAGAAGTCAGCCATGCGTGTTATAAGGAGTACAGATGCGTATTAGTAATGTCGTTTTCAATTGACGATATACTTTGTTGAACAGCATTGACTTCACTTGGAGAGCAAGACCAAGACTCGGTGGATTGACTGCTCGGCAGTAACGAGACCATGGCCAATACAACTTCTGTGGACTGTATACCATTTCTATTCAATTTACATTAAGTGAGAAATGACAACGAAATGCACTAAGCGATATCACTAGATATTTTCAATTGTCGCGAAAACCATTAACGGCGCATATTTATCTACTGAGTGTCATCTGTACATTTTTAGGTATTAAGTAAAAGAATTTTCCATACTTTTAAAATTTATTGTGAAATGTAGCACATATACAAGTATTATTGACAACTGCCAACTTTTATAATGCAATCCCTGTGAATGCACCGAAAACAGTGATTAGAAACAGGAGTAAAGCTCTAACCTGCAACGATGCTCGCGTTAGTAATTTAAAATATATTTCACTCCATGTTACTGACTGATATTGCACAGTATACTGTCACCACAAACACGTTGTACCATTATCCATTGTCATCAGACCCTTGTGAAAGTAAATAATGTAATACTACGATTACTGGTTTAAATAGCAGGTCCTTTATCTCACAAACTCTTTATTAATGCTACCGGTTTCGTGATATTTATACTAAAGTATTACCACATCTTCAGGCAACAAGACTAAAAATTGTTAGAAAACATTAGAAGAAAATAAATTGAAGAAAAAATTGACGAATATAAGGTTAAAATTGTAAATATAAAACTTACGTTAAAATACAAATATACATAGATTTTTCCACGTTTAAAAGCAATATACAGCCAAACAACAAAATACATCACTTTAAAAAAAATTAATATTAAACTGTAAAGTTAAAAAGTTAAAACAAATTAAACTGTCTACAATATATTATCATCTGTTCATAGATTAGTGACAGGTGAATGTGGGGACCTCTATCTTGAAATACACATAAAGTGGTCCTTCAGTTATATGTCACCATGTGAGGTTTCTTACTACTACATTTAATAAAATTAATTAAAAGTACATCTAAAATTCAAAAACCAGCTCAACAAAACCGCAACAACCAACACTCAAACCCCAAAAACTCTTCTTTTTGCAAAAATAAGTTCCGGAGTCCGGGCGTTGGCCACCGCGGTCCCGGTGAGCTAATTTTTTTGTAAAAACAATTAGGGATGACACAAGACAAAACTAAAAACTATGTGGAGTTACAGAGCAAACATCAAAACAAAACCGAAAAAGTCGAAGTAGAATCAGATGTTACCTGTGAATTGAGTGATGTAACTGTATTTGACTTGATATACCGAGGATTTCTAAAGACTCCAAGTTATTAAGCAATCCACCTCTATTAGCCAAGTGTAGTACCTCAAAACCTGTCTCTTGATTAAATTTGTGGCTCTCATTAAGTAAGTGTTAGGCAAACTGTGAAAAACCCGTTTGCAGCCTGAGGCATCTAAGATGTTCTTTTAATCTTGTTTAATGTAATGTCATGTGTAATTTATGTAAAATAATTTTTCCTAAAAATGTGTATTGAAACATTAATTATTATGGATACCCAGAACACATCTAACTGCTGCTCTCGAATCTCTGAGATTAGAGTATGTGGCTCTTAATATCATATAGTTTGTTCACCCCCACCCATTGAACAAGTTTTTATACAGAGAAATTATTGAGGTTGCAGTTTTTTTTCAAGCAATAATTAATTGTGTACAAAATTCCGACTTGAAAGACCATGTGAATACAAAATTTTGGTTTTATGGGTACTATGATGTCGGTCGGATAGTAGCATTTGGACTACTCAATTTATCTTAGTCAGTATATGACTAGCATGTTGGCCACTATCATTTGTCTGTTCCATAACCTATGGCATACTGAGGAGAACTAATAAGTTCGAAACCGGTCTATGTCTGGTTAGGAATTGACAAATGATATTGGCTACCGATCTATCATGATTTGAAGGTATAATCCAATGCAGGTCGGGGTATTTGCCCGCTGAGTAGTTGTTTCGTTCAAATCATATTTAATAACAGTAGTTTAGTCCGCCTGGGCTAGAGGTCGTCATTCTCGGTACTTGCTTCGCAAGTCGCTATCCGCCACAGAGACATCTATGATGTCAGTCAGATAGTAGCATTTGGACCATATGAAAAGTTTCACATACGTCTCACCAATATTCAGTTTACCTTAGTCAGTATATGTGCTAGTCATATATAGTTGGCCACTATCCTTTGTCTGTTCCATAACATATGGCATACTGAGGAGAATTAATAAGTTCGAAACCGGTCTATGTCTGGTTAGGAATTGACAAATGATATTGGCTACCGATCTATCATGATTTGAAGGTATAATCCAATGCAGGTCGGGGTATTTGCCCGCTGAGTAGTTGTTTCGTTCAAATCATATTTAATAATTTATGGGTATTATTGCATTATTATAGTCTATAACCTACACGGTTCTTTGTTCATGTTTACATGGTCAGCTTCCACCCCTTCGTCAAGAGGTGGAAACTGTATTAAACAAGGAACACCTATAAGTAAAAGAAGTGTATGAGCAAGTTAAGTATCTCATTAAAGCCCTTTTTCGCCTTTCTTCGAAGCGGAGTAAGTAAAATGATACAAGGGAATTACAATTATTGTTTGTCTGGAAAAAATAAACACTTTTAGGATTTATTTTAAAAATACTTTAGAGATGAAGTAAAAATATGAATAATAATGAACTTATATTTGTAAGTGATTTTTTAAAATTTGTAACAAATAAATGCGTTACTTTAAACAATTTACAAGTTACTGAAGCTAATGTTTAATTAATTTATATTTGAAATCCTAGCCATGTCATCAAACAAACAAAATCATTACGTCTGATAGCACAAGGTACTTCTCGATAAAAGATATAACAAAGTTTTATGTTATTTGTTTCTCTATGTTAAGTACTATTTTCATATATGCTTATACAGGGTGATTTTTTTGACCGGCCATAAGAAGTATCTTGAGAAAGAAAAACATATTGATCTGAAAATTTGGCTGTGGGCATAAACGGTTAGGATCTATTTAATGAAAATATTTTCAAATGGTGGCTTTCCGGGCAACCTCAACTTCGTTATTTTCAATGGAATGACTCTATTTGTATTTATTTATTTATTTTTGGATTCTGAGGTTCTTTTGTTAAAGGTTCCCTATGCCTATAATTAATATCATTCGAAATATAATTTTCCCCCCCCTAATTTTAGCAGAAAAGGCATAACATAAAAATTAATATCTCACTAACGGTTAACAGTATGACATTGAAATTTGTCTGCAGATAAGAGAGAATATTGAGTTTACCTATCATGTAAAAATAGTTTCAAATTTACTTACAACAAAGATTCAAGATGACGTCATCTGTCAGGTACACAAAAATGGCAAAAAGTTATTTTTTAAATAGCATGCTACGTATTTAAATACACCAGTCGACGGACAAAAAAAATACACTTCTAACCGTGTATGGTCTTCCTATACTCAAAATGTATAGTTTTTTAGATATTCGAGGTTATTTTTAAATTATCCATGAAAATTAGAAATCGTCAGCATCTAGTAGCCTCTAACAATGCTTTGATATTAGCATTAGTGACAAAACTATCTCTAAAAAATATGGTAGATCGGAATTTTTAAGAGAATGATAAATATTTACTCAACATTAAACAATTTATTAAATTATTTTTTAAAAATAGCTAAAAAAACAATAAGTTGAAATATTAAATTAGTTATTCAAATTGTTGTCCGTTAACTTCCAAACACAAAAGAATTCTTTTATTTACTGCTTGTGTAGTAGCACTATAAATTTCATTCGGATCTAAAGCCTCAAATGCGCAAGTGACTCTATCCAAAAGTTCTTGTCTATTATTGACCGGGGATCAATAAACTTTATCTTTTATATGACCCCAGAGATAAAAATCCAACAGTGTAAGGTCGGGAGATCATTCAGACCAACACCATGGACCCAATCGTCTTATCTATCTGTCTTCAGACATCTGGGTTAGCTCGTTACTGACTGGCCCACTACAATGAGCTGGAGCTCCATCTAGTTGGTACCAGCATGAAGAATATTGGTTTAGCAGTAAATTGTCTAAAAAATTACTGACTACGGTTCTTAATATTTCCGAATGTT
Organism: Rhamnusium bicolor; assembly: GCA_029963845.1. NCBI lineage: Eukaryota > Metazoa > Arthropoda > Insecta > Coleoptera > Cerambycidae > Rhamnusium > Rhamnusium bicolor. Next base: position 483,779 of record JANEYF010001046.1, read on the forward strand.
TTCATCTAAATTTTCATCATACATGTAGTAACATTCTGTTTTTTCATTAGCAAGCAAAACACATTAAAATTGAAGGTGTATTGAAAATTTAACTGTCGTATAGCATGTGGATTTTGGTTGCTCCAATAATGCAAATTTCTTCGATTAAAAATACCTTCGTCCTTCCAAATTACTTTTTCCAAAAATTGACGACCTTCTTGCATTCGAATCAATATTGTTTCGCAAAATTCTATCCTGCGAGCTAGGTCCTGAGGATAAAGCTCTTGGACAGTAGTGAATTTATAATTATGGAGTTTATGTTTCTTTAATATCTTCTGTGTAGAACTATAGGAAACGCCCAAATCGACAGCTGCTGAACGCATCGATGATTTGAATAAGCATGAAAATATCCCAAAACATTAATTTCATTATCTTGATTTGATGTGATAGGTTTGGGTAAAACTTTATCTGCATGTCGGCTGCCAAATCTGACAAAATTGCTTTGTAGTCTTCTAAATTTTCGCCGGGTCATTGGTGGTAATTCAGGATACGTTTCATTAAATGTTCTGCATGTTCTGCTAATTATTTTCTTGCACTGTCCATGCATGTTAAATAAATTGAAAATATCGGAATTTGATTAATTATTTGCCATTTTCTTAATAAGACAGCAACGAATGCACTTTGAAATACCAAACACAAATTATGCGTATTATCTGTCATAATTTTTGTTGAATATTTTGTTTTGTCAACAATTGTGTTATTAAGGGCCGGTTGCGTCGATGTGGTTTAGCCAGAGTTCAACTGAACTTCGTTTAAAATCCAAGATTACGATTGTTACAACAATCGTAACATAAGATTTTAAACAAAGTTCAGTTGAACTTTGGCTGAACCATATCGATACAATCGGCCCTAAGTCAAAGTCTACCTACTAAGAGACCCATGCTTTCTACAGTTTTCATCGATAATATAAAAAAAACTCAAATATCTAAAAAATTATACATTATGGATATAGGGATACCACACATGGTTAGAAGCGCATTTTTTTCTTCGTCGACTGGTGTATTTAAATAGGTAGCATGTTATTTAAAAAAAAATACTTTTTGCCATTTTTGTGTACTTGACAGATGACGTCATCTAGACTCTCTGTTGTAGGAAAATTTTAATTTTTTTAAACTATAGGTTAACTCAATACACTGTTTTATCTGAATACAAATTTCAGCGCTTTACTGTTAACCGTTAATGAGATATTATTTCTTATGTTTTGTACCTTTTCTGCTAAAATTTTCGAAAAAAAAGATTATATCTAGAAAAATATTAATTTTAAGCATTGGGAACCTTTAATAAAAGAACCTCAGAATCTTACGTAGAATCCAAAAAGAATTAAAAATAGGATCATTCCATTTAAAATAACGAATTTGAGGTCAACTTCCGGTATACCCGGAAATGCCACCATTTTGAAAATATTTTCATTGAATAGATCCTGGCCGTTTGTGCCCACAGCCAAATTTTCAAATCAATATGTCTAATGGTAGGTCAAAAAAAATCACATTATTTATTATCTGTCGGATGATCCATAAATAATGTCCACACATCTTCAAATTTTAAGATATTTTAAAAGAAATTATAATGTAAAAATATTTATGGCCCATTACTGACAGAATAACATTCAAACGATTGTTTTCTAATATTGTAAATGTATGTTTCTATCATATAGTAATTTAATATAATGATTTAACTCAAATAAAAAAAAATGCATTATTGCTGCCAAGTATAAGTTAATATGTCATATAGGTACGCATAAGGTTAAATACATACATTAAAATAATTATATTATACGCTATTTATTTATAAAACCGTATTATAAATTCCTTTTTTAAAATGCTGACGTCACAATTTATAACTAGAACAAGGCTAAAATTAGGGATATTTTACATTTTCATATTGGTATCTGTCTGAAATAGGTACATATCAAAGAGAAAGAGAGAGTAGAAATAGCAACAATGTTTAGCAGCCATTGATGCCATTGATGGATTCTTTTAAGTTTTTTCATTAATAAATACTTTTTATTGTTTTCTATTTGTGATGAAGCCTAACTTTATTAAAGCTAGTAGGAAAAAGTTTCCGGAAGTGAATTATAATATGATTCAAGAGTTCTTGGCTAAAAACATTTTACCGTCGAATTGAGACGTTAGTTTTATAACAATTAAAGATATTTCGTAAATGCTGTAAAGTATTATTATTTACTTAATATATGGTGTTAATATTGATTTTTGCAGTTTTCTGTTAATAAGGGATGTGTTAAATTGTTTTGTTTTGAAAGTAGAATACTATTTTAGACCTTATAAGTTCTAATAGAATAATTTATGGCTCTGTACAAAAATATCTTATTTTTAAAATTGGTTAATATTTATATTTATAGATGATGCTAGAATGGCAATCATTTTTGTATCCTCAACTTTTCGCTCTGTGTGTGATTTTATTTGATTTCAGTCTTTGGCTAAGAACATTGTTAAATTTTAATCTGTTGTGTGTCTAATGTCTACATATATGTATATTTTATTGACTTTCAAATTGATTGGTCTTGTAATTGTTATGCCTACAGGTAATTACTACTTAGATTTTGATATTTTATCATTATAGTTTTTGATCATGTTATAAAAATAACAAGTTTTTTAAAAAAAAATTTTCCAACTTGATACTTTACGATTGAAATGTGTTCATATAAATAAAAAATGTTTTATATTTAACGAACCCTTTGTTGCTATTATTTTCAATTTGAAATGTTTGTATTTGTTAATTTATACTTTAATAATGTTGTTTAAATAATTGTGAATCTATTTATATGTATGTTCTTATAAATTGTTTTCTCTTATAGACGTGGTTTTTAAAAAAAATTTTCTGTTGTGGAATTTTACATCATTATTTGGCTATTGAGCCCTGAAGAAGTTTAAGCATATTAAGCGAAACGTAGGCAAGGTAGCGTTTTATTTTAACCTATTGTCCTGGTTCCGACAATTTCAACCTGTAGAAGATTTTTCAAGGACACAAATTTCACTTTTTATTATTTACTAAATATAAGTAGATATTTTGTATTGCAAAATTAATAATACTAAAATAATACAATAGATATAAAATAAACAACATTTAACAGGCAGTCCCAACCACAGAACGTCAATTGTCACATTAATAAATTTTAAACGTATGAAGTTTGCAACATAATCCTGCAACAAAAATTTTTTTAAACCGTGACGTCACTATATCGACCATTTTTAGCGGAAGTTGAATTTTAGGAATTTTAACATTTTCTTAGGAAAATTTAAGCTATGAAATAAAAAAAGTAATCAGACACACTGAAATATCGTGTGTTTTAAAGTGTACATAAATATTAAAAATAAAGTGAAATGACCCCATTATTGGTGGCACTAAGCCAAAAAAGATATTGTGCACGTGGACGCAATGCTTCTCATTGGCACATACACATTACATTCACAGTTCTGTCCAAACACACGACGAGCTATTCGGTCACATTTTTTACCTGGCTAGGGTCTTTGTTAATCAAATCAATGATGACGATTTTTGTCATTTATACAAAAAAAAACTTTACTTTTTCAGATGATCATATATATTTATTGCATAAATTAAACTATGCCATCTCTCTAATAAATATGTATTGTTTGTCCCACAAGGCCTTGAAAATTGTGAAGCAAATTTTTAGTTAAGTAGATTAAAATTTATTTGTGGCATAAATCTATTCGCAATTTATTTCTCGTAAATAAATAGAATAAGAAAAAGATGAAAATATTCAAATATTCAAAATGTACTAGCTATGAATGGAAAGCTTAGTTTTCTAGTACCTATTTAATATAATTATGCCATTCTTGACTAACGCCACTGTTCCTTGCAAGTGTTGAGGTGAACCGCAAGGTGACGACCCGTTGTTGGTCTTCAATATGCAGTAAGATACTTCGATGATGTATCCCTTTCGCCAGTGTTTTCATTCATTACGTATTTAACTGATTGCATTTAATAATGCGAGCGGCACACCAGCATTGAATATTTTTCAATGAGCTTCTCAAATTTCATAAGTTCACCTAAATACCGACCCTATTGTAAATGAACAGTACTAACACCACATGTAACTACAACCCCCTTTATTCCTGATGGTCTGGAGTGACTTTGTGCGGGAGAGGGTTACACATTAAGAGACAACGGACACACATCCAATATCCGAGTATACTAGAATTAATTTCTCCTTCCGAAAAAATCTCAGTCCTCGACTGGGAATCGAACCGGGACCCCGAGGTTTCGAGGCAAGTACGTGACCTCTAAACCACGGCGTCTGTTTTTCTTTTGCTTGACAGACAGTACTTAACTCAGTATATTTTGTTTACCTTTCTTTTGTTTCTATTACAGGAAATTTGTCAAAGGCCTCGATTTATTGGTGAATCAACTGGGGACACAACCTGCAGATTCTCAGTTGAGGCGGGTGATTTGGGAGACCAATGGTTATTGGCTGCAGTGGCCTCGCTAGCGTTGACCCCTAAATTTCTTGACAGAGTTGTACCACCTGACCAGGGGTTTGAAAGTTCGCATTCTTACTGTGGGGCATTTAGGTAAGTTTAGTATTTTTTCTGCAGGATGATTTTAAAGACTCAAAATTATTTTCTTTTAAATAAATAAATCAAGTTAAAGAATCAACTTTAGAAAGAAATTTTTCTGTGTAAGAATGTATAAAAGAAACTGGAAAATGCAATCAAAACTAAAAAAAGAAGAAATTTAATTGTGAAGGAAAGTGTAAATGAATTGTTTACATCCTTGTTTGTTAAAATAGTAAGCCAAGTTATATGTTATATTGTTGAAAAGTTAACAAAAATCACACATTTTTGTTAACAAATAAATAAATAAAATAAAAAAAAACAATTGGACTTGTTTTTTAGAGAATAGAATAAAGAAACACTTCAATTGAATAATAAGCAAAATTCCGAAAAAACTTAAAATTGACTAGACAGTGATTTTCTTAACAATGAAATTAGAAAATTTTTTGCAAATTCCACCATCCTCTGTTATTATTACTCCTTTCGAAATTCTTAACACCCTGTACCGAGCCCTGGCTGGATCAGTATTAGGATATAGTATTTCGTTGCACACTTGACAAGACTAGAACCTATAAAATTCTCCCAGAAGAATTTTAATATGGTTATATTACAGGGAAGCTACTGGAATTTAACTGAGTTGCTTTTCAATGAGTTTGACGTCCTGAATTTTGATTTCGTCTACAGAAAATTTGTACACATATTCTCACCCCTAAATTGAATACAACTACAACACAAGTCACAAAACCGATATGAATATTTTCTCCTACAATATATACAATGATTTTTTGTTTGCTATGTTACGAAGTTCTGTAACATCATAATATAATTAATAAGTTTATAGCAAATTAATAGCTGATATTTTACAAGTTGTTGGCTGTTAAAGTAGAAATTATTTTTTCAATAAAAAACAGAAAAAAACTTTATTTCCTATTTTTATTTTTAGAGGACTTCCAGCAAGGTATATGAACAATTTATCCTACGTTTCGTCCGAGTTTTCGGACTTTTTCAAGGTTAAAAGCTAAAAATAATGGTTTTACATAAGTCTTAAATTAGATTAGTGACAGAATAAATATCTAAAAAAGTGTTTTCTTACCTAATATAAATGTCCTATTTTAATTTCATTGTATGTTGTTGTATATTTTTGGTATTTCTTTCTTTATGCAGTATGGTTGTACCCGGAAAGTTAAAATTGTGTGAATTATTTATGGCGTGTTCAGGTAATGCTGTGCTACATGAATTAGGAGTTGCTATGGAATTTCTGATTGATAATTTATGTTGATTTATACGTTTATTTAAATATTGTTGGATTTGTTCAATGTAACACCTATTGCGACACAATGTAACACCTATTGTGATAGGTGTTACATTGTACAAACCCAACAATATTTAAATAAACGTATAAATCAACATAAATTATCAATTAGAAATTCCATAGCAACTCCTAATTCATGTAGCACAGCATTAGCTGAACACGTCATAAATAATTCATATAATTTTAACTTTCCGGATACAACCATACTGCATAAAGAAAGAAATACCAAAAAATGCATGTTTTTGGAAATGGCCGAAATACAAAAAAAACAAAAAAACAGTAAATTATCAAGCAGATATAGAAAATCTAAGTAGCATATATCGCAATCTTATTCAATAATAACAATTTTTGTACATCCTGTATATGTGCTAACTGCAAAATCTCTTCTCAACGGCTATCCAATATCATGAGAATGTTTACAATAACTTTGTCACTCGGACCATCAATATAAGTATACTATCAGCTGTCATAATTACCTACTCTTAAAAAGAACACACAACGACGACACCAAATACTGATCATTCTCTGCCTAACTCGTCGAACTACACGTACAACACATACATACCAAATAAAAAATGATGAAAAACAAAATACAACGAGCCCATACAATGAAATTAAAATAGGAAATTTATATTAGGTAAGAAAACACTTTTTCAGATATGTATTCTGTCACTAATCTAATTTAAGACTTATGTAAAACCATTATTTTTAGCTTTTAACCTTGAAAAAGTCCGAAAACTCGGACGAAACGTAAGATAAATTGTTCATATACCTAAAATAGGAAATAAAGTTTTTTCTGTTTTTTATTGAAGTAACAAATTAATAGCATTTCTCCAAGAAAATAACAATGTATGTAAAAGAAATCTTACTATAGTTATAATAAATTAAAGTTAAATAACAAACCTCATTTATTAATTATTTGTTTATTATCACCCCGAAAAGTGTAGTTATTTTTACTAATTGTTATTTTTGTGATTTCATAAAATTTTTAAAAAAATAATCTGAACATTTTTTAAAAAGTACAAACTTTTCCGTCGAGATATTGTGAAGTGAAATAAACAATTTCCCCTTAGATGATAGTTTTTGTTTTTACACGCTAAAATAAAAATGTTATAGTAAAATAAATACAAATTTCTAGATTTTAGTTCTTTCCGTTCTCTCGATATCACTATTTCCGATTTCTTCCTGCTTCCTCACTAGAAATATTGGATTTATTGAAACAATCCACAAAAATTTATAAGTACGGTTACTAATTTAGGTCACACAAATCAAAAGCCATATACAGGGTGTTATTAAAAAGTATATCAATCACTTAACCACGGACTCTGTGCGTCAAAAAAAGTTGTTTCAACCTAATTTACCTCTATCCAAAATCGCACTCCTATGAAGATACAGCCCTCTAAAGTTCGAAATAGAAAAATAGTTTTTTTTTGTATTGTACAAATTGCTATAGATATTTTTTTCAATTTCGGTACATTGAAACGTAAGCCAAAGTAATAGTTTGCAACACCCCCCGTCCAATTGTTGGCATAACACAATAAGCTGGGGGTTGTATTTATTGACCGGTAGCTCAGTGAGCAGGTCGTGAATAAGGGCTTAGATTGATTTGAGTTATCACCAAAATCTAGGCTGGGCGCCAGGACTTTTGCAAGTACCAAATAATTAAAATTTTACTTTAAAAGGTAAAGATAACGTTAAAATAAATCATTTATTGGTTCCTCGGAGAGAGGTTCTAATGAATAGCAGATAAAGTTAAATAAAGATATATACTTGACTCTATGTTTACTTTAGATAATTAAAAGTTAAACAAGTGCCAGATAACTAGGCAGGTATCTTTGCCAGAGAACTAGGCAAAGTTCCACTAGAGCAGCGTTCATGACAATACTAAGAAAACGTTCAAGTAAGCATTCGATTTTTAAATTTAGAAAAACCTTACGTTTCTGAGATCTGGTTGATAAATATATGCACTGGTATAAAATAATCCACCACAAAACAAATGCACCAAATTAGATAGTTTTCACAATTTTCACAGGTTATAAACAAATAGGTTTGGGCCAACCAGGTGTACCAATCTCCAAATGTCACCAGTCACCACTTTCAGAGTGCTACCAACGTAGCTAAGTGACCTAAAACATCAACAGGCAAAGACAGAAAACAACTAACTACGATACAAAATGGCGACATCCGTTGCCGAGTAAATCTAAAATTTACAATAACCGAAAGTTAGTTTAAATTAACACACGAAATTATTACAATATCAAAGGGATATTAGATAAATTGCCAGCAAGGCACGATAAATTGATACTAATCAATATTAATAATGGCTGTTCCAAAGAACAATCAAGGTGAACTGATCACCGAAAGGTAAATTCGCCCAAGGCGTAAATTAAGATAATTACGGTACAATATTATTATGAAAATTACCTCAAAGGTACTTTAAATCAATATAGCAACTTTTTAAATAATGATGAGCATAAAATCACAAGATAATACCAGAAAACATATAAATCTTACCAGACCGCAGAACTAGAGATGGTTTCCATCAGAACGCGGCACCAGAGACAACCACTGTCTCTGGCTGCCCTAGTAAGAAGAAGGAAGCTTCGTTCTGTCCTCCCACCTAAACTCGGTTATAGTTTGGAAAGAGACAGACATTTGAGAGTAGAGTATGAGCAATAAAGATAGATAGATATTTAGTGCAAAAATCTGCAACGCCAACTGTTCCAGTAGAAATCAGTGGTTCCATCTGGACTAGACTAGCAGAAACTTAATTCCTCGCGGAACACAACAAACCGGAATGAAATAGCTTGCAATTTCGTTACAAGTTTAAAGTAAAAACTTTTTAAAATCAAGTTTTCTAAAAGGCTGATTTACGGGTAAACACCCTTCTCTCTTACCCTCTTTTTTTAGTGGTACGCCTATGACTTTTTTGGTATACTGTATTTTATAGACAATTTAATTATACAGCTTTTTCTTACCTTGTGTGTCTTTTTCGTTTGAGTAACAATTTTCAATTGAAACTGGAAATACTAAAAACATTGCAAACCCTGTTAATTAAACAGTGAAATAATAAAAATCGAGAAAAATCATTTATTTTATCAGTTACTTCTTAATTTCAGTTCTAAAAGTACCTACGCGTACCTTGTACTTACTTTTAGGTCAAAATATCATTCTGGTGCAATAATAAATTTAGTTTTAATTAAAATGCAGAGGAAAATCAAAGCATCTGCGAACGTTCAGTAGATAGTTGACAACTGTCACTTCTGTTAAACTACTTTAATGCATATTAATTATTATTAACAATGGCACGTAATATGAGTTATTCTAATACCGAAATAGTAGATATGATTAGAATACTAGGCAAATGTAATGGAAATGGTTCTGCTGCAGCTAGGCGTTATGAGGAAAAGTTTCCAAACCGTCGACATCCCGATAGGCGCACATTTTTTTGCAGTCGATCGTCGTGCACGGGAAACTGAAGTCTCTCAGATGATCATGCTGGGAAATGTGGCAGACATAGGACTGCACTAGTTCCAGAAGTCTAAAAGGAAATTTTAGATATTGTATCAGAACGGCCTGAAAGTAGTGTGCGTAAAATAGCTTCTCGAGTAGAAGTATCGCATTTTTCGGTATGGAAAATGTTAAAAGAACAATCACTCGTTCCATTTCATATACAGACTGTTCAGGCATTGGAACCCCAAGATTATGGTTCTCGAATGGAATTTTGTAACTGGCTTCTGAGAAAAAATGCAAGAAGTTTTGTAAACACCATTTTATCAACTGATGAAGCCTCATTTAATAGAAATGGTATTACAAATCATTATAATGATCACATTTGGTCTGAAGAAAATCCTAATGCAAAGAGAGAATCGGATTTTCAGCGTAATTTTTCGATTAATGTTTGAGCGGGGATTGTTGAAAATCATCTAATTGGACCTGTTTTCTTTCCAAATCGGTTAAATGAAGCTGCCTACCTACATTTCCTAGAAAATGAATTGCCTGAACAATTAGAAATTGTAAAGCTATATATTAGGCAAAACATGTGGTATTTACAAGACGGTGCATCACCCCATTATAGCCTGAAAGTGAGGCAATTCTTATCAAGGCGTTTTTCAGGACGTTGGATAGGCCGAGGAGCAGATGCTTCAATCAGTTGACAAGCTCGGTCACCTGATGTAAACTCAATTGACTTCTATTTTTTGGAAGCCATATAGAACAAACCAATAGAGAGCGTTGAACATCTGCTACAAAGAATTTAGCAGTCAGCCGAGGAATTTAGAAACATTCCTGACGTTTTTCAGAATGTGAGATTTTCTCTTCTAAAGAGAGCGAGATATTGTATACTAGAAAATGGGAATCATTTTGAGCACATTCTGAAATAAAATTTTAATAATTATTTATATAAAACTGAAATTGAGAAGATTTTTATTATTTCACTGTTTAATTAACAGGCTTTGCATTGTTATTAGTATTTCCAGTTTGAATTGAAAATGGTTGCTCAAACAAAAAAGACACAAATTAAGAAAAAGCTGTATAATTAAATTTTCTATAAAATACGGTATACCAAAGAAGACATAGGCGTACCACTAAAAAAGAGGGTAGGAGAGAAGGGTGTTTATCCAAATATCAGCCTTTTAGAAAACTTGATTTTAAAAAAGTGTTTACTTTAAACTATTACCCTTTGGCATACGTTTCCATATACCGAAATTGAAAAAAATGTCTTAGCCATTTGTACAAGATTAATAAAAACAATTTTTTTATTTCTAAATTTTAAAGGGCTGTATCTTCATAGGGGTGCGATTTTAGATAGAGGTAAATTAGGTTGAATCAACTTTTTTTGACGCACAGAGTCCGTGGTTAAGTTATTGACATACTTTTTAATAACAACCTGTATATGTATTATTATATACATATATTTTTTTATTTATTTATTTATTTATTTTTTGATGGTAAGTGTAGCCTGATTTGCTATTATTATTTACCTTTTCCATTACTTATGGCACACTGATGAGAACATAACAAGTTCGAAACTGGTCCATGTCTAGTGAGGAATTGACAAATGATCTTAGCTACCAAACAAGACTGGCAGGTTTAATTCAACGCAGGTAGGAGCTTTTATCCGCTGAGTAGTTGTTTCCTGTAAATCTTATTTAGTATATAGTTTAGCCCAACAGAGTTGGATGTCGCAGCTCTCGGTACCTACTTTGCAAGTCGCTATCAGTGATGTCTGATGGTTAGTAGCACTGACCACTAGAGCGACACACTTATCACTCACTATGTCTATCTTGCTTAGTTTGCTTTAGGCTAGCCTGGTTTGCTATTATTGTTTGTATTTTCCATTACTTATGGCTTACTGACGATAACATAGACGAAACAATAAACTTAGTAATACAATGGAGACCCATTATTTTTTGTTTAGTGGAAATGAACGTTGATATCAATGTAACAGAAAAAGAACTTCAAATAATTGGATACAGGTTTGAAAATTGTGAGACTATAAATAGACGAACAGGAGGAGTTTTAATTTACATGCGAAAGATCACAAATATCAAATGAAAACTAAACTAACATTGGACAATTATTTATGGCTACTATCATTGGAAATCAAAATTGAAAAGAAAACTATATGTTAAGTACAGTGTATCACCCACCACATGTAAGTGATAACTTATTTTTAGAATACTTTGAAAATTACGTGGATAATGAAGTAAATTACAACGGCATCATTATTGGGGATTTCATTTTTGATTTATCTAAAGACAGTTTTTATGCAAATGTATGTAAAAACCTCATATTTCAAAGTGGTCTATACCAGCTAATCACAAAGCCTACAAGAGTTACACAGCACAGTTCAACACTAATAGACTACATAATAACAAATAACAAACATATATCGCATGAAGTAAACTTAACCCCAAAAATTAGTGATCATTGTTAATATTAATTTTGAAAAAAAGATAAATAAAACTATAAACATAAATAAAAGATCATTTAAAAATTATACAATAGACAATTTCCATGATAATTTAGTGAAAACTAATTGGAATAACGATATATCAGATGTTAATATTACGGCCAATTTATTTACAACAGCTATAAAAAGTGTACTGAACGACATATGTCCAAAAATAGAAATTAAAATTCCAGAAAAACATGCTAACAATAAGTGGATCAACAATGACATAGTCAGTAAAATGAAAATAAGATACAATAAATATGAAATATCTACCATTACAAAAAAGGAAGAGGATTGGAATACATTTAAAATACTAAGAAACGGGGTAACAACAATGATTAGAAACGGGAAGGAGAAGTATTACAATATGGTAATTGAGGAGAATAAGAGTAACACTCGAGAAATGTGGAAACACTTAAAAGCGTTACTGCCTAGGAAAAGAAAAGCACCAGGAAACAGAATAAAGTTTAATAATGTAGAAACATCACAAGGACATACCATAGCGACTGAATTTAATAAATATTTTTTAGAAAGCATCAAAGAGATCGTTACAAATATAAGTAAATACAACAATGAAAATGATATACTATCTAGAGTACAAACATATAGGCCGTTCCCTAATTTCGAAAAAATTTATTTGCCTCATCTGAAAAAAATTGTGAGCACATTAAAGAATACAGCAGGTGTAGAAGACGATATATCAACAAGAATATTGAAAGATGCATTTATAATAATTATTGGATATCGTTTCCTCGATGTTATAACAACTCGCTTCAAAGTGGTAAATTTCCTACTGAATGGAAGTTGTCTGTTATTATTCCTGTACCCAAAATTACAAATACAACTATGTGTCAAGAATATAGGCCAATAAACACAGTTCCAGCTTACGAAAAAGCATTAGAAATAGTAGTGAAAGAACAACTATTAGATTATTGTGATAAAAATTCAATAATAGTGCCGAACCAATCTGGTTTTCGTAAGGGTCACTCTTGTGAAACGGTAATTCTAAATATGTATTATACATGGATTAAAGCTATTGACAATTGTGACATAGTTATAGCAGTATTTTTGGATTTTCGTAGGGCGTTTGAAACTGTTGATCGTGAGTTGTAAAAAAAATTGGAGAAAATGGGGATATGTGATAATGTGTTAAAGTGGTTTCAGGATTATTTAGATCATAGATCACAAAAAGTTAAATACAAAAATTGTACGTCACCAGCAATGATAACCAAATATGGAGTACTTCAAGATATAGTCCTAGGACCAATTTTGCTCATTCTGTACGGTAACGATATGATAAAATGTGTAGACAAATGTAATATTGAAATGTTTGCAGACGATACAATGTTGTACATCATAGGAAAAAATGTTGTAGATTTAATACGCATAATAAATCAGGAATTTAATGTAATGAATGGTTGTGTGATAATAGTCTCTGCATTAATGTGAAAAAATGTAAATATATGATTATAGGAAGTACTACTACGTAAATTAGATAATATTGAAGACAATTATAATATAAAAATTAATGATATCAATTTAGACAGAGTTAACTACATGAAATGTCTAGGAGTAGTAACTGATGCGAACTTAAAGTTGAAAAAATGTGCAAACTATATAATGAACAAAATGTCAAAAAAAGAAACTTTCTTTAATAGAGTTGGAAACTCACTCTCTATGTTTACTAAAATATTAATACATAAATCAATTATTGTACCGCATATCGACTTTTATTCTTCAATATTATTTAACTTAAATCAAAATCAAACTCAACAACTCCAAAAGATCCAAAATAGAGCAATGAGAATTATTCTCAAATGCAATAGATACACACCAATTAGAATGATGCTAGAGGTGTTAAATTTAATGAATATAAAACAAGGAATTGTATACAGAACATTAATAGTCATTTATAAAATAAAAAACAAAATGTCACCACCGTGCTTATATAATGAAGTAAGGTACGTCAATGATGTACATAGTTACCCAACCAGAAATGCAAATTTTTTTATATGTCCTTTTAACAAGACTAATACTGAAAAGTCCGTGTTGTCAAAAGGTTTAAAATTGTATAATAACTTACCTGCCACTATTAGAGACTGCCAAAATTTAAGTAACTTTAAGAGCATTCTATATAAGCACGTGGTAAAATAATTTTAGTTCATTTAGAATTTAGAAATTAAGTTTATCAAATAGTGTTAGTATAAGTAAATGAAATATTGAAAAAAATTGGTAATGAATAGCTATGCTAAATAAATATATTATTATTATTATTATTATATTATATTATTATAACAAGTTCGAAACAGGTCTATATCTAGTGAAGAATTGACAAATGATCTTAGCTATCAAACAGAACTTGCAGGTTTAATTCAACGCACGTCGGGGTTTTTGTCCGCTGAGTAGTTGTTTCCTGCAAATCTTATTCAGTACTTCGAACCATGTAATTCTCATGCGACGATCTGTCAAATCAAAATCTTTAAATTTGTAGCATTCAAAAATAGTCTGTATTTTAATAAGACTTATTATGGAATAAAGTAGAAAAAAATTTGCTGTATAAGGCGTTCAACATTCTCTTTGGGTGTTCTTTTTGGATACAGACAGTTTTCTTCATTGATATTGAAAGTAAGAGGTAAAATATGATTTCTATCTATTTATTTTTCATTTCCTATAGCATTGCATTGGGCGCATTGATAAAGATCTTCACAACTCATTTTCAAGTCCTGCAGTCGGATCTATTATAGGTTAGGTAAAAAAAAAATACGTTTTCAAACTTGCTCTCAAGCACTTTACGGTACACGGTGGTAGGAGAAATCAACCTTAACACTATAAAAAAATTGTCGGGGTCAAAATGGTGATCGGGTTTTATTAGCCCAGGCGTACAAATTTAGCTATTCAAAAACTGTAAAAATACTAGGATTTCTTCTTTCAGAGTTACTTTTCGCAGAGATTCTTTGAACTTAGAATGCACAGGGTGACTTTTCGTAAACGCTCAGTATTAATAGCCTATAATCAAACACATGCTTTCTAAAATTCATAGGTTAATAATAATTGTATTTCTTGTTGACTTCTCAATATTTCAACTAATCTTGACCTGATTTTTTCAAATTAAAGTATCAGAGTGGTGGTCACGTGGTTATTTAGGCTCGCCATTAAAAACATTTTTTTTACTAATTTATCAATTAGTTGACATTTTATAATAACTAAAGAAATTTTGTATTTCTCTAATACACTCTAGTGAATATTTCGACAGAATTTATCCTGCTGTGAACTCTCCAACAGTAAAAGACCCGAAGCTTGTTACACAAATGAACTACTTAAAAGTATAGTTATTACATAGTTGGAGGTAAATAATATTGATTTTCAATTTAATGGTGGAGTTAGACATTATTTCAACGCCTACTTCAGCGAACACAATAAGCCTACAACTATTTAATATTTGTTGGGACGTACACCTTACACCCACTACCCTATTCTGATCATTTACCTTAGAGAGGCTCTCTATAACAAGCTGTATTTTACTATACACTTTGTGTGAATTTTTCGAGGGATCGTTTCCGATTGTAACACAATATATTATGTTAGATGTAAGGATAACGCTCGGGTCCGCATTCTTTGCTTTTATAACAAACTGTCTAAGTGATTATTAAAATGAAATATTGAATGGTTTTTATTTGAGAAAAATATGTACGTCTGTTGTTTATTGTTATGCACGTGGAGAAAAACTGTTAGTAATCGAGGAAATAAAGCACTAAAACCGGCTCAACCTCCGAAATTTCCGCAGCAAGACGGATTTTAATGCGGTTTTTTGCATTCGATTCGTGAGAGCATCAGGAAATTTTGAGAACTAATCTGATGAATAGCAAATGAAAAATTGCATATTTGCATTGTAAAAATGCATTATTCACAGTGCATTTAGAATAATTAATTTGCAACTCGGTGAAAATTGATTGAAATGTGTCGAAATTTGTTACTCGGAGGTTTTCGGGGTCGCTGAACACGAATATCACGGCAACGGCCTCCGAGGTACCTGGAGCCCAGGGTGGATACTATCTACCTCATCTCCTAGAATTTCATGTGAATTTGTAATATATTTAGTTGAAACTCATTACTCGGGGGGTTTTCGTGGTCGCTGAACACGAATATCACAGCGGCAACGACCTCCGAGGTACCTGGAGCCCAGGGTGGACCTCATCTCCTGGAACTTCTTGTGAATTTTTAATATATTTAGTTGAAATTCATTACTCGGGGGTTTTCGGGGTCGCTGAACACGAATATCACGGCGGCAACGTTATCCGAGGTCCCTGGAGCCCAGGGTGGACCTCATCTCCTGGAATTACCTTGAGTATAGCATCATTTTTATACGAATTTGCATATATTACTCAAAATTATTTATTTATATATTATAATGAAGATGTAGATTCAAACAATATTTTTCAAAAAATAATTTCTGAAAACTCCAATTGTATTTGTAATGTTTTATTGTTTAAAAAAATACCACAAACTTATACAATGAAAAACATTTATTGTTTAATTACACATTGAAGTTTTCTTCTTCATTCTCTTCGTCTGCAAATCCAATTCCAACTGATAACTGTTCTTCTTCTAAATAATGTTCTACATTAGAACAATTGCAGCCAGCACAATTTTTGCAAGCAACATTTCAGATTAATGTAATGCAGATTAATGCTATACTCAAGGTAATTCCAGGAGATGAGGTCCACCCTGGGCTCCAGGTACCTCGAAGAACGTTGCCGCCGTGATATTCGTGTTCAGCGATCCCGAAAACCCCCGAGTAACGAATTTCAACTAAATATATTAAAAATTCACAAGAAGTTCCAGGAGATGAGGTCCACCCTGGGCTCCAGGTACCTCGGAGGTCGTTGCCACTGTGATATTCGTGTTCAGCGACCCCGAAAACCCCCGAGTAATGAGTTTCAACTAAATATATTACAAATTCACATGAAATTCCAGGAGATGAGGTAGATAGTATCCACCCTGGGCTCCAGGTACCTCGGAGAACGTTGCCGCCGTGATATTCGTGTTCAGCGATCCCGAAAACCCCCGAGTAATGAGTTTCAACTAAATATATTACAAATTCACATGAAATTCCAGGAGATGAGGTAGATAGTATCCACCCTGGGCTCCAGGTACCTCGAAGACCGTTGCCGCCATGATATTCATGTTCAGCAACCCCGAAAACCCCCGGGTAACAAATTTGGACTCATTTCAATCAATTTTTACCGAGTTGCAAATTAATTATTCTAAATGCACTTTGAACAATGCATTTTTACAATGCAAATATGCAATTTTTCATTTGCTATTCATCAGATTAGTTCACAAAATTTCCTGATGCTCTCACGAATCGAATGCAAAAAACCGCATTAAAATCCGTCTTACTGCGGAAATTTCGGAGGTTCAGTGCTTTATTTCCTCGACTATAGTGTCAGGGCGTTCTGTTCCAGTTGGTATTGCTTACGGCAGCATGTGGTCACTGGAAGGTAAATATCTAGCGATATTTTTATGCGACTAACTTAAAAAGTTTATCTTAAAATATTTTCTTAACCGCCTCTCAAGTCACCGAAATAACTTTCAGAAAATCCTAGATTTTTGTGTTGAGTAAAGAGAGACGAGGCACTACAGTTTATTGTGGAATCCGAACCACATCTAGGGCATCGACAGTTCACTCCCATCTTAATCCGAAACAAATTACAAACAAAATTACTTGCTTCGGGATGGATTCGAACCATCGATATTCGGTACCGAGTAAATAGCTATAAGCGCTTTACCCACTCGGCTACCTAACCGGCTACCTGTCAAAAGTGTTTACTTTGATGTAAATTTTACAAACAACTACATTTTTTGTGGGTTCGTATTCTTTGAAGAATGACCTTCAATTGCACTGCATCTACATTAAGGTTAAAGAAAAATAGACATTTATTTCAATTTGGATTGATTTCTGAATTGTATTTGGTGATGTTTCTAATTTAGCCTTTACCAACTGGAGATTTTAACGGGAAGTCATACAACAAACCTATTTTTAAAAATGTGACATATTATTGCTAAGTATTTATGCCTTTCTAGAAAAAAAAAATAAAATTAAATAATTATTGGGTATTACTTAAGCATTCTTTCAAACCTAACATGATAATGATAAATAGCTATTGTTTTTTATATTTTGTACTGTCATTTTTATCCGAATATACTCGTATACATGTTTTAGGTGTATTGGAAGTATTGTTTTCGATTTATTATACAGGGTGTCCCGAAATTAGTGTGCAATATTTTACCAGCTGCTTCTACGGCCAGAAATAAGAAAAAAGTTTATATAAACATTGGTCGAGAAATGCTTCCTAAAGGAGCTACAGGCCCCTAAAGGTGGGCCCCTGAGAAATGTTTTTATCGAATATCTCCAAAACCACTTAAAGTCAAATATTGAAAATTTACACAGCCGCTACACTTCTTATGTGTAATAAGATGAAATGGAAATTATTCGAAAATTTTATCCAGGGCTGTCCCAAACTGGGAGGATTGTGGGGTTAAAATAACCCCAACTTTTTTGTATGTAACTTTTTTCTATTTTTGACGGTATAATATGAAATATTAGAGTTTTATACGTAAAGAAGGTACTCTTGATAAACATCGATAAAATGCACCGTTTTTGAATAATATCGACTTAAAAATTTTATAACATGGTATGAGATAGGTATTGGGAATCTAAACTAATTTTTTATTAATAGTAGGCCATGAATAAAGAAAGAATGCCTCATGCCGCTATGATATAATTTGGTGTTAGAGCTGTCAACAAGGTTAATAAATTTGTATAAACAGTTGTATGATATAACATCCTAAGAATGCGTATCGGAAAAAAAACGTCTTGTCCCCTTTTCTATCCAAAGCTTTTGAAAAATTGGTGTAAATCACGTCGACTTGTATGTTGACATCTAAGTTTTCCAATGAATTGCGTTACATGAAACATATTGGTTATCGTAGATTTACCGTGTACATGCTGATTGACCCTTAATATGAACATATCGTGTTTCATGTAAGACAAGCTCGAAAGTTTAACAAAGTTGCAGACTATTGTAAAAGGCCGGTAGTTTTCGATATTACCCCTCTAACCTGTTTTGTAAATTGGGCAAATGCGGAAATTTTTTCATGGTTCTGGAAATTGGTCGAACTTTACCGATAAATTAAATATTTTGGTAAGAGCAGCAAAAATATAAGCACAATCTCTAATGACGAAAGAAGGTATCCCATCGGGACCCTTGGTAAGTTTGGGTTTTAGTTTTTTAATGTTAATAGTATTGTGTTAATATCTAGACTGTCATAATTTATGAAGTTATTTGCTGTGCATAGGTTTTCATTATTAGAATACATATTTGTTTCGAAAGGCGGCGAAAAAGATTCTTCGAAGAATAACATATTCGATATGTCCTGAGGGTTGTCGTACGTCTTGTCCCATATATGAACTCTATTTGGGATGGCAGTAGTTGCTTTTTAGAGTTGATTTATTACTAAAACGATTTAACATCTGTTTTAATATTATTTTGGTACTATCTATATAGTTTATATATGCGAGGTCGATATCATTTTTAATCTTGGACCGGAGATGTTTAAATTCATTTGGCGCAAATGTATCATCGGTTTGCTTATATATTATCCAGAATTTTGATTTTTTTCTCAATATGCTTTATAATAGTAGAGGGTCGTTAGATTTGTCTACTTTACATACTGTGTTAGATAGCCTATTTTTTAAACATGCAACCGTTGTGTGGCCTATAATAGCATTGTTTTCATACTGTTCCTTATACATGGGAATATTAAAATCACCGAGAAAGTACCTATCGTGGTTATTTAAATATTGTCATGATTCAAGGGTTTAAAAATATAGTCTATAGTATACTGGGCTCATTGATGGTGGTATATATACTGCAACTATATATATTTTCTGACAGTGTATATTAAAAAGCACAGGCAATATCACTTTGGATTGAATAGTTTGTAACATTTTATTAAAATGAATACTCCCTGAAGTTAACTTTGACATGAAAAGTGGTAGTTATCGATGCGAGTGGTAGTAACGCATAAGACAGTGTTTATTGCCTCTTTATCTATGAGTATTAAGCAGATATTTGCTATTAAAATACTTAAACGGTTTATTTGCTTTGGACGGCGCGGGGCGCACACGAATGCTCTCCTGCACCGGCTACCTATTTCAGTGGCGTAGCGGATAGTAGGACACGAATATACAATAGTGCTTTTGATATGATGTGAAATTATTTAATTAATTGACAAGTAGTGTGTAAATAATGTGGTGTATTTTACAATTTGATGTAAAGAAAATTTTTGATAAAATTATGAGTACAACAAATAAATTTATTCAAAATGGTACCAGTAGAAGTGGTACTTCACTTAAATTTGTTGAAAAACTAGATTTTTCTATCGTATCGTATTCGTAAGTTCAAATTATTTAGCCCGTATCCAAAAATTATATGAAACTGAGAAAGATATGTTATTGACATCTTCACTAGCAAGTTTTAGGTAAAATACTTAATTTTAACAGTTAGCCATTAATTTTTTTTGTGACGAGGCTGAGCAGTGGGGATTGGTCTGATTACTGGGCCGGAGTCGTAAGACACTGAATCTTTTAATCTAAGTTCTGATAGACCACTGTAGACGGAGATATCTGTCATTGATAGGTGTTGATGAAGAGTCCTCTGCTTAAGAATTTTTGGATGCACGGTATATAAATTAAAAATATCTTGTCACATATCTTGCTTAAATGAAAGTGTGTATGGATAAATTTCCTACTTACTTATGTGAATTTTTGTAAATAAATTTGATGAAAATAATTGGTTAGTATATTTTTCAATAATATCATATTATTTAAATATAGCTTTGCCGCGAATGCTCATAACAGAAATATATTAAATCTTAAACTTTAGCTGTTGTCCACTGATTTTATGATTCAAATATTTAATTGTTAGTTGTGATTTAGTAGGTGGTAGAATCAATATTTCAAACAAAAATCACATTTTAAATTTTTCGGTATTTCGTTTATTATTTTTAAACGTCTTCAGTATACTTAAATTACAAAGAAAAACAAAAATATGTGGAAAATAGTGGACGTTAAAAACAATTACGATACATATAACAGTAGTTCATCAGTTCATCATTCCTCAGGACATTGAACTTACAAGAAAAAAACAGAAATGTATCGTTGGTAAGACTGTGACGTAACCTTCTTTTCTACACAAGAGCAGAAGGGTCATTTTGACGCCTAAAACTACGGCGGTGCTTACGGTATGGATATCTCGGGCGCCAGTTTCTGTTTAGAGTGCAAAAACATCACTTTACTCTATCGGCGGGACGATAGAGGCCGGGCAACTACAGTGAAGAAACGGATAAGCCAGTGGTCGGGAAAAGGTAACTTACACACTACAGTTAATGAACAGACTCTTATTCAATATATTTACATTTATTCTACACACTAATTATTATTTACACTATATATACATCTTAGTAAGTAGCCTACGGCTAACGGTTCTTACACTAATAGCTTATTTACAACTTATACTACAAACGGTCTTAAATACAGGCGGGCGGGGACAGTAAGCGGGCGTACATGCGATGAAACGATGACAAGCGGTGCGACACGGTAATACGGTGATTAAGCAGTGAAGAAGGTGACCAGCAATAATGAATCGGCCATAAGCAGACGCTTGCGGACTCCACGGATGGGGCGGTCGCGTTTTACCAACTCTAAACAATTTCCGGAAAATACACACCAGCCAAGTAATACTTTTTATTTATCAAACCTTGATACCTACTTCCGTATCCTGGGCTGCTTCCTCTCTGGAGCGGTCGGGGTCGGCACGTCTGGTAGGTACTGGCGGCAGCAACATACTGTTGTGGACGCTCTGAAAAATCCTCAAGCTACTAAACTCTGCCAAAAGCAGAAGTAGGAGGACGCGGTAGTCATGCGCGGAATATTGCAACTACGTCACCTTTTACGGACTTAGAAAAATTCGCAATTAAATTTATATACCTATGTACCTCTATACTTACAACGAGATTACTTACTGTGCTGGTCGGCGTGGTTCTTCGGTCAGCGGCCAGACGGAAACTGATTTGTTTGTTTCCAGTCTCGGGATCCTTCACGGTGGGGCGGGCACAGGGGTGCCGGGGACAATATGCGCGATTCGCGTTTCGCGATTTACGTACTGTCTGCAGCTCGGCATATTTGAAATGTTTATACCAACGGATTACTACTACCTATCTTACAAATAATAATTATACTATTATTAATGAGCAACTGACAATACCACTATTAAGGGCGCGGTACTACAATGTTTAAAATATCTTTTGAATCAGACAAATAGCACCTAGTTACATATTTTAATTCTATAAAATAATCACTTCTTTACAAGACTGCAAAATCTCGCATGTGTTCTTTTCTCAATTTTATAAGAGGACGAAAAAACGGAATAAGATTAACATAGGTCAATACATATGAGTTTTTACGCTATATTTAAATATGTGTGAAATCCATGAATGCAATTTTTTGCACACACATATTCCTTATTATATTGTAGCCAATAGATATTACAGTCGACAACTTTGCTTCTGAATTAAACAGTCTATTCGCGTCAGTTAAATTCACACATGAATTAGACATAGTGAAAATAAGTCAGAATTTGACATATACTGAAAAGATACACCACTATGCTCAACATAAAATGAATAGTTTTAATTTTATTGTTCATCGCCTATTAAGCTTCTCCCTCAATAAGGAAAGGTTTCAAAAAGAAAAGGCATTGATTAAGGATGCAGCTGTGAGTAATGGATATTCTGTAACTTTAGTGGATAAAATAATTAAGAAACGTAAATTTATAGACACTTCGAAATTTTTCCGCCTTTCAAAATGAAAGAGAAAATTCGAAATTTGTTACGATTCCTTACGATTCTCGATTCACCCGTGGTATTAGTAAATTTTTAAAGAGATAGGTATGACAGTGGTTCATTCATGGGGAAATAAACTACAACTTTTAGGCAATCCAGAGGACAGAATTGAAACAAACAAAAAATCGGGGATTTACGAAATTAGCTCTAACAACTATAATCAATAGTATCTTGGACAAACTAGACGATCAAATCAAACTACATTCAAAGAGCATGTGGCTCATCTCAAATATGTTAGAACGGATAAGTAGCAGTTTATAATTAATTAGGAATGTAACAAATACTATACAGCTGGATGCATTTGAAAGCTTAGAAATTACAAAGTGTTAAAATAGTGACAGACGGCCAATCCTATTTAGTCTGCTCTATTGATTAGTGAGTCATAGTTTACCGAAACATAACAATAGTTTAGGTATAAATAGTATTCGAATATTCGAGTATTCGAATATTCGATTATTCGAATAATTTCCCATTAGAGTAATTCGTATTCGAATACTCGAATATTCGAATACTCGAATACTCGAATTATTCGTATTCAATTCCCAGCCTTATTTTAATATAGCTGATGAAAACTGAAATATTTTACACATTTGGCCTCATAAAATGGGGTTAGAATAAATTTAACAGTTTGGTATTTGAAAGATCTAATTTAGTTACAAAAATGTCAATGTCAATAACAAAAAATTATTAAAATATATGACATGAATTACTATTGACAGTGTCGAACGACGCTGATAATTAATGATTTAAAAATTTTAATGAAACATTTCAAGGTACACTATTAAAATTTAATTGAGGTAAGTGAAGAATTAATACAATGATTTGTGTAGATCAGGATGATATATACTGATATAAGAAAGTTATGTGCTGGCCACATCAGATATTTTAAACTTAGGGGTTATCATCAATATAGATTTTCGACTTGTTGGTCCTAAATTAAATTCTTCCAATGTGGCATCCGGCCGCCATATTGAACTCTCTAATATCAGACCAAGATATGTGATCTTAAATTAAAGATATATTTCGCGGTAATCCAATGACGTAAAACAAAATGGCGGCACAAACCTTTATTATTTAGAAGACCTCAATTTTCTAATTATGAATTTTACAAAAAAAAAAACGTGTTTTCATCGCTACAATGTCTCGTCTGTTACCGATTTAGTTTCCTATTCAGAAAGAATGATAGCATATCATTAAAACAATAATCTTGGCGTAGTTTGGGTATCTTCTAACTATACTTTCAACTGTGATACAGAAGTCATTTTTACAGTTTAAGTCTACCATGAACACTATCTGGAACAATATTTACTGAGATAATGAAGAGATAATATTCTCTCTAATTGTCTGATATGTAATAGAGTATATAACTAATGATTATTGGGAAGTACGAACCGTACAACTGATATTTCCTACGTGATAGGCAAAATCTATTATGAGAAATTATTCCTACAGGTCCGATTTCATTAATTATCACGTGCCAATACAATTTTTTGTAACATAGGTCACACTACTATTTTTATATTGTTAAGACCTCCCTATAACTAAAAAAATATGCAACATGTCCTAATAAATAAATAAATAAAATAAATAAATAAATGTCTTTATTGTGTAAAATAGAAGGAATTTAACACAAAAGGTTAGTGGTACAGTATACACTGATATCAAAACTACTAACCTAGGATACCATTGGTATAGTATTAGTACAATATATAATATATATCTTATAATTTTATCCAGCATATAATAGTACAGTATGTAATATCCACTATTACAATATGTGTATATCTAACGTATATCTAGTTAAGTACATATATCTACAGTATATGAACATATAATATATATCAAAAACAGCATTTATCTATATGATGTCTAGATTTTATCACTATTTTATCACCGTCTAAAACAATTTTAAATTTATGTTTAATTCGCTGTTCAAAATCAGAGACTTTAGTTGACGTTTTAGTACATTTGTTGATTTATTGTGTAGCTGTGGAGGTAGATTGTTATAGACATAAGCCGAGAGGTAGGTAAAGGATGATCGAAATGTTTCATATTTAGGCCTTATTGTATGCAATTGGTTGTTTATATATCTCAAGTTTCGGTTATGCATAACATTTCTCGCAATTAGTTTATCATAGAGATAAATAGGTTTTTGCGTTAGGATGACATTATTTAATAGTGAGGTGAAATGTAGGAAGAGCCTCTCATTTATTTTTAGTAGTTGTAACTCCCTGATATGTGGTGTTATATGCTCGTAGATAGAACTATTTGTTACAAATCTAATACAGGTATTCTGGATTTTTTTGAAGTTTGTTTGCTTCTGATAAATTTAGGCAAGGCCCATAAACATAATCACAGTAGTTGACGTGTGATAAGACTAAGGACTCACATAACAGTAGTTTAGTGGCCCTATCAAGGATATTTACGTACCATTTTTGTGTCAATACAATAGACCACATTATATTGCCAAGTAATAAATTTTATGATAGGTCGGCAATTTTAGAAGAACAAGTTAAAGTGAGGTAGGACATTTTCAGTATCAGTCTTGTTTTGACCTTCCAAGTACCCAATTGTGTCTGTTAAAAAGTGTTTTCGTTTGTCTACATAATTCTGTTACGACAAAAATGTCCAGTCAAACGCACCGAAGTTGCAAAACCTCACATGACAAGTTTTATTACATTTGTGGAGAATTCCTTGTGTCACAAGTGAGGCCATTGTCTGACAATGTGAAAAAAATGGTAATTTCTATATTTTGGAGTTTTAGTCGGAGATCATAACAAGAAATGGGCTCCCCACGTTTGTTGTGTAAATTGTAGCGTGTCACTAGTGTAGTGGATGAAAGGGAAAAGAAGAAGCACGCCTTTTGCGGTTCCAATGGTATAGCGAGAACCCTCTAGTCATTTCGATAATTGCTATTTTTCTATAACAAGAACTGAGGGACATTCCAAAAAAGAAAAACAAAATATCAAATATCTGAGTTTGCCATCAGCCCTAAGACTTATTCATCACAATGCATCAGACTTACCAGTGCCAACTGCGCCTTTAGATTGGCAAAATTTTGTTTTTGAAAGTAATGAAAATAGTAACGACTCTTCAGACAGCCCAAATCAGTGTGCCGATCCTTTGTATATTCCGGGGAAAGTTTGAGTGACCTCACTTAATTGCCCAAAATGAATTGAATGATTTGGTACGTGACTTGGGGCTGTCAAAGCAACAAGCAGAACTTCTTGGTTCCTGACTTAAGGAGTGGAACTTACTGGTTAAAGAAACAAAGATTACGACTTTTAGAAAAAGAAATGAAATAATTTTCTTATTTTATAATACGGAAAATTCACTATGCGCGTATATTGATATTAATGGTTCAATACAGGAACTTAATATCGAGCATTCCCCTTCTAAGTGACGCTCTAGATCATAGATTCCTCCAAATATAGTTTAAAAGCTGTATTCCTACATAAAGGAAATTTAAAACCATCTGTACCAGTTGCCCATTCAGTAACAATGAAATAACAGTAGAGTATGAGCACCATTTTAAATAAAATTAATTACAACAAATGCAAATGGCAAATATGTGGGGATTTAAAAGTAGCAGCCATTTTGGTAGGGCCTCAAGGATGCTTTACAAAATATTGCTGTTTTCTTTGTTTCTGGGACAGTCATGCAGTAAAAGAACATTATGTGACAAGAATTTCGGAAGGAATTTGAACCAGGAACTAGTAATGTTAAATATGTGCCCCTTGTAGACACTAACAATGTTGTTTTGCCACCTCTTCATATTAAACTTGGGCTAATGAAAAATTTGGCTATGAATAAAGAGAATGAAAGATTTAAATTACATTTTTCCCAATTAAGTGACACCAAACTTAAAGAAGGCATTTTAGTCGGTCATCAAATTAGAAAATTGCTTGACGATGCGGAATTTAAAGGAACAGTCAACAGACAGGACCTCATTTGTAAGCGTAGTCAGGGGATTTTTAGGGAATAAGAAGGATGAGAATTACAAGCAACTAGTAAGCGAACTTTTAGAATCGTACCAAACGCTTGGTTGCCGTATGTATTTATAAATTCCCTTTCTGCATTCTCACTTAAATTTTTTTTCTGAAAATTTGGGTGCGGTAAGCGACGAGCAAGGAGAAAGAGTTCATCAAGATATCAGGACAATGGAAATTCGTTATCAAGGACGATGGGATCCAGCCCTGATGGGTGATTATCGTTGGTTCTTAAAGAGAGTCGACCCACTATAAAAGAAAAAATTGAATTAAGCATATGCTTTTCAAAAATTATTCTCTATCGTTGTAGATATATCTAAGCCTAATATATGTCATAAACATCATTGATTTATAGCAGTAAATAGATTAGTAAAATTAATAATAATGTCATAACACCTGTGGCGTGCGCTGAGAACTATGAATGTTTATACGAGTGATACTAAAAATTGGATAAATTCCTTTTTTAAAGCCAGACCTGGTTAATGACCACTTTTTATCGATTTTTAACGATAATGATTGTCCAGAAAATGTTGCACATTTTAACTCAAACACATTTAATGAAAACATTACTTTTAAGTTCAATCTAGTTGATGAATCTACTATAATAAACGCAATAAATGGTCTCAAATCGAATGCAAGTGGTATTGATGATATCAATCTAAATATGCTATTACTATGTGCTCCTGTCATTATGAAACATTTGTTGCATATAATATAATAAACTGCTGTTTAGAGATGGGTTATTTTCCCAGTGCATGGAAGACTGCTTTAATTTTTCCTTTGCCGAGGGTCCCAAATCCAGTGTCTGTAAATGAACTGAGGCCCATAAGTCTTCTCCCAATATTATCAAAGATTCTAGAAAAAATTGTCTATGTACAAATAAATGAATATTTTTCAAAAAATAACATTATTCCAAAACACCAATCAGGTTTTAGAAAGGCTCATAGTACAACAACTGCATTACTAAACCTTCATGATACTATTATCACAAATCTAGACAAAAAACTTGCGACACTACTCATTATGTTAGATTTTTCCAAAGCATTTGACACCTTCAGTCATGAACTCATGCTAAACTATAGTATTATGGTTTTGACTCCATTGCACTGTTATTTTTTGAAAACTATTTAAAATCACGATCTCAGCTAGTGCGAATTAGAAGCACTGAATCCTCTGTTGGAAATATGTCATCGGAAGTTCCACAAGGATCAATTTTGGGTCCCCTGCTTTTCATTGTATACACGGCTGACATGTATAATAAAATAAAACATATGTCTATGCAGACTTATGCGGATGATACCCAACTGTTTCACTTTAATAGCGACAATTGTCACCAAGCAGCTCTTAGTATTAATCAAGACCTTAGTTATATTGAAAGGTATGCTTCTAAAAATAACTTAAAGCTCAACGCGTCGAAATCCTCCGCTATGCTCTTTACTTCTGCAGCTAAATATATTCAGCTAAAGCCTAGCATTACTTTAAGAATAAGTGATGATCTAATTAGATGGTGCGATTCTACAAAATATTTAGGACTTTTGCCTGATATTAATCTTTCTTTTTTACTAAACATGTAAGTAATTTGATACAGAAAACTTATCTACGCTTAAGACTTCTATATGCAAATAAAAAACTTTGATTTCAAATTAAAAAAAAAACTTTGTGAGTGCCTTGTATTGTCCATTTTTTATTATTGCTATATCGTTTACTACCCTTGTTTTGATATGGTCAACAAGAAACGTATTCAAAAGGTACAAAACACTGTCTGTCGATATGTTTTTGAATTTCGAAAATTTGATCATATCTCTAATAAAATTAATCAGATACAATGGTTAAATATGGACAATTTATTTAAGTGTTTTATTTTGGTTTTTGTTCACAATTTATACACAACTTCAACACCCCTCTACCTTAAAGAAAAACTGATTCCGAGAAGTACTATTCATAATGTTAATGTTCGTGGCAGAGACATATTAACAATGCCTCTGCATAGCACTTCCATGTTTAGAGATCATTTTCGTACAACGCAATTTATTTATACAATAAACTAAACCTAGATTTTAAAATGTATACCGTTCCTAATTTTAAAAAGAAACTCAAAAAATATCTTTTAGATTAGCAGTTACTTGGCAACTCATTTTAATTCTTGATATTTTTGTCTCCTTTTTCTTTCTCTTCTGTTTGAATAATTTTTGGGATAATCTACTCATTACTTTTACTTTTTACTTTCTTTCTTTCTTTTTTTCATCTTTTCAATTTAATGTTACTATTATTTATATTTATATTTTTTTATGTAATTATTTACATTGGGTTAAGTGTAAGAATAGCCCTAGAGCTAAACTTCGCCCAGGGAGTAAATTAATTAATGTAAAATAATTATTAATTTAATAAAGACGTTTTATTATTATTAGTATTATTATTATTATTTCTGCCCATAATGTTTTATTAATATAACAAGACAACGTTCCGTGTTACGACTTTTTGCTGTCATTTCTGTAAACAGAAGGGTTTATTCCAGTGGGAGATGGTATTCAGATACATATTACAAAAAATATATATTTTTTTGTCCGCCAATGTTACAGTCTTTATATTCAACAACTTCATCATTGTATTCTTTTTGACGGCTTTAATTATACACTTATGTTATTTAAAAAATAATCTCCTGCGCCACTGGACCTTTATCTGTACAAATACCCAATAAATCTAATTAAATAGCCTCCGCCAGAGTTTGCATGCATCTCTTCTCAGAAACAAACAAGGGAATATCATAAACTATAATTTTTTTCTCATAACAAAATGCATGAAATTATCTAGATGGCTGCCTGCTTTAATTTGTTTAACAAGATCACAAATTGCGAATAAAGATCTATGATACTGTACTGTATCTAAAGTATACGGTTTATTTCATTCAGTGCTATCTCTCGGCTTAAGAAAATGATCGTTTTCTATTGAAAACTGCTTGTCTTGTTGACATTCTTTGGACGAGTCTTTTTGTGGTAATTTATTAGTAACAAGCACGGGATGATAATTTGTAAGAGAGATGATCGGAACAAGATTCTCACCCCGGGTTTAAGCTTTGTTTGTAAACTTTGTATAGACAAAACAAATATCTTAGTTGTAACGTATTATTTTCTTTGTTATTGATTTATTATGTGCATAATGCAAACTGGTTTAAAAAACTTTACACACAGTGCGAATATTGGCTGTGGAGCAGCCAAAATCCTCAGACAAATCAACTTTATTTTTTAAACAAACATTTTTTCTGATAATTGTCATTTTTTTACCCCCACCCCTAGTGATATAAATTTCTCGAAAATTTATTTTTGTAGAACGCTCCCAGGTGTGACGTACTTACGCACCAAAATGCTTATTTTGCGTGGGTGTCGTGTCACTTTGGCACCCTTCAGTGCAGTAGCTGTACTTTTGAACTTTTTTATTTCGGTAACGGTCTCGAACGCCAGTTCCTGTTTTAAAGTGTAAGAACACCACTTTATTCTATCAGCGGTATGATAGAAGCTAGGGTAACTCAGTGAGGAAACGGAATGCCAGGCGGTCTGTGTGTGTGGTTGTCGTTTGCGTAGCAATGGACAACTTCACCTTACCTGCCGAAAATGATTATCGGTGTTCAAATAAACTTTACTACTTATATCTTTGCCTTTAAATAAAAGTCAGAATGAAAACGGTACTTTTTATTCATAATTGATTTCATAGAGGAGAAAAAACCAAATACACAGAAAAGAAATATATAAATACAACTTTATTAAAGGAGAACAGAGAAACCAATGTATATACTAGTTTTTATCTACAAGCTATACAGCCTAGGAACCTAGCAAGAGGTTTATGATACGGTGAAGTTTCGGAGCTTACGTTTACGGTATTTACTTATAAGCAGGCAATATCAAAATAATTACTACAAGCAGTTATGAAAGCAATCTACGGTTTCTGGGATATATGGCAAGCGGTTAGTGACTCTATGGTCGCTGGTGCTTAAGACGGAATTACAGCACACGGGCGGTGCAAAATTATCCACGTGTTAGTGGTTACGGAGTGCAGGCGTGCCACAACGAGAAGATGTCAATCTAGGGACAGACGGTATATATGACTGGCTACTCGCGGATGTGTAGATCAGCGACTTATGTCGTTAATGAATACAAATATCAAACGATATGGTTACGATATTACGCCACGCGGCACGGTGAGTTTCCTTTCACAGTTCTAGAGAAGAACCTTACTTGGGCTGAACAGAACGGTTAGTGCCATTACATCCTACGCCACGGTGGGGTTCCTTTCACAGTTCTAGAAAAAACCTTACTCGTGCTGAATAGAACGGTTAGTGCATTAGTTCCCACGGCATGGTGAGGTTCCTTTCACAGTTCTAGAGAAAAATCTCACTCGCGCTGAATCTACTAATGAAATTCGGATATGCTTGATGCTGACCTCGTGATATAGCACTAAGCTCCAATTTACTAATTCGTGTCGCACCCTGTCTCTTGAGCTGACTAGACTAGAGATGCGCGGGCGGAGTTAAAGCGTATTTTCGCACTAGGTATCGATAAACAAGGGGTTATCACATTTATCTGCGAGCTTTCTTGTTTCACCACTCAGATGTAGTGGCTATAGATTGGCAATTCTACTGCGGGGCGCGGTAAGGCTCCTTTCACAGTTCTAGAGAAAAACTTTACACGCGCTGAACAGAACGGTTTATGTATTACTTTCCGGGGCACGGTGAGATTCCTTTCACAGTTCTAGAGAAAAACCTCACTCGTACGGTATCTACTAATGAAATCCCGATATGCTCGTAATTAAAATAGGTAACCCGGATTTACTTGATGAACCATGATATTTTCCGGATATCTTGGGTCGTATGGTATTTGCAGACAATTAACGGACAAGAGAATATAGCAGAAATGCGGACACAAACGGTAAATGACGGAAATGCACCAAAGTCAACAATAAAACAATAAAATTGTGAAAAATAATTCTTACCAATAAAGGATTCGTCGGAGCACACTGGAGTTCGGGAGCTGCTTGTACGGTACGGTCGAAGTATCTGGCCACTTGTCAGAAAATCCTATTCTTAGCTCTTGCGTGCGGTTTTATTCACAGATCATCCACCCGAAAGTCACGTGCCTACGTGTTTCAAAGGATTCTGAACAAATTACAGCCATCGTAAATGTATTCCAAGCAAGCTTGGCTACTATGCATAAACAAATTCCCTGCGTTATTTAACATAAACAAACGTTTATTAAATATTCCGACGCCGGGAATCGCTTTATCATAATTTTAAAACTATGTTTACAAAAGTAAATGTTTAAAAACGGTCATGAATTAATATTTTACTATAAATCCAATAATTTGTTCTATAAATTATTAAACAAAAATGGAAGCGTACTCTTTTATCATTAACAACTATTCTCAACTTGGCTTTGAATTAAACTAAATTAAATTCAATTTTCAACGTCTTACTTGGCGGCTGCTTAGTAAAAACACAACAAATGGTTTATCATTGAGATAATAAAATAACTTAAGATTACCCTGAAAATAAACCGGTTTGAAACAATTATGTTTAGTAAATAGTTGTTATTCCATATACTGGAATTCTAAAAAAACTTGAACTCTGGTTCAAAACGGTTTTAACGGAAACATTAATAATAGTGATAGTATACAGGGTATACCAAAGTGAAAGATGAACCCAATTAAGTATTATTACATCCGAAAATGGTGACCGGAAAAATCACTTCGTTACACAGGGAAAAAACGAGAATAAGAGAGTACGAACAGAGAACAAATAAATAATCTCAAGGAATTGGACATGGAAATGTATTATGACAATGGATGTCGGTTTTACTTTAAGAAAGGCATCATATTTTTCTTGAGCAGAACCATTTACACTATAAATTGTATGAGAATTCTCATATTTTTTTCTCTCTTCTTTTTTAGAGATTATTCTCAAAGTTCTCAATTGAGGATGTTAAAAATACAAATACAAATATATTTGCATTGTAACTTGTACATAACATAAAGCAAAATACATCACATAGTCAATTATCTTCCATTTCCTTATTGCTAAAACTTTCTAAATTTATAATTTTTCTTGTACCGTTTTTTGTTCATAATATTTTAAAAAAATATGCTTTTCTTTCCAGACATTTTATATCGCTTCAGATAAAACTTAACGTATATTGTTATTGTGTATCACTCAATTCACATCATTAATTACTAAACTCTAAGCTAATTAACTACACACGATACAACGCATTGGTTGATGGGAATTACAACTCGAAATTTGGATGCGTGACCAAATTACAACTCGAAATTTGGTTGCGCGACTAAATTACAACTCGAAATTTTAACACGTGACCAAATTACAACTCGACATGTTTATTGGGTGGAGTAATAATGGACTGGTATTGTACGATGCACGGAACATGTGCAGAGTTGTACCGTTGTCGGTGGCGCTTATACCCAATTTTCCTCCAACATTCATGAAGCAGGAATTTTAAAAGCAAGAACGTATGCGAATTTTTGAAAATGTTGAGGAATATTCGCAAATTTACCAGTCTCTAATATTTTCTAAATGCTCCCTAATATGCTCAAGGGTAGGGTAACGTTCGCGAACGTTCTGTGAGCACGAACGAGAATGTTCCTTAGCTTGCATCACTACCCACCTCTAATTGTTTATTATTGCCACCGATCTAGTGAAAAATGATAAGTTACATAACAGAAAAGCAAAAAGGATATATGGGGACAGGCAGCGTACACAAGAAGTAGTCTGTGTTTTATTTAATATTAAACATCCCGACCAGAATCCCATAGTGCATTCCACAGAAAGCAAAATTAAAAGAAATTTGTCTGAAAGGGGACATACTATGAGCGATGTACGACATCACCGAAATGTACCAGAAGAAGTACAAATAAATATATTGTTGTAATTGCAAGAAAATCTGCATAGCACTACATAAGCGTCGACTGCTGATAATGAAATCTGTCAATCTTTTGTTGTGAAGTACTTGAAAAACATAAATGGTATTCCTACAAAGTGACTTTAGTTCATGAGTTGAACGAAGACGTGATCGAATTTTGAATACATGAGGTAAGGTGCCATGCTGATACTGATTGTGACAATAGTATTATCTTTTCTGATGAGGCCACATTTTACCTTATCGGATGATGAAGGCCATACCGAATATCCAGACAAGATTCAATTTTTGGACTGGCATTGCTGGAAATAAAATTTTAGAACCTTGTTTCATTGAAGCAACACTAACAAGTAAAAAGTATTTGGAACTACTCAGAGAGCATCTCATTCTTGCTCTAGCCATACTATACCTAAATAACTACGACCCCGATGTTTCCAATAATGCTTTGTGGTCCCGGCAAGATGGAGCACTTCCTCTTAACCATCCTACTCCTCGAGATTATTTAACCGACATTTTTTTTCTAGGTGCTGGAATAGGAGGCAAAAGGCAATTGAATGGCCGGCACGGTCACCTGACCTTACGCCTTTAGATTTTTTTGTGGAATTATCTTAAGAGTAAGGTCTACTTTAACAGACCAAGTTTCTTTGAAACATTAAAAGAAATCCGAAATAAAATTCTGGAGATTATCCCAGACATGCTGCAAAATAAATGGCAGTTTTTCTCTGAAACGCATTCGTTTATGTAAAAATGAGTCCTTTCTTGTAAAGAATAAAATTCTACCAACTTTGAAAACTTTTTAACTATCTGAATCCTTTAATATTGGGCTGTAAATTTATTGAAGGACTATACCCATAACGACAACGTGCGAGATACTATCAGCGTCGTTATATATTTAGTACATATTAAACTCGTTGAACAAATTCGGAGTAGACATTTAAAGTTTATGTTTTTTAAAGAGAATAAAACTTGTCCAGCAATATATTTTCCACATAATATCTTATGAGAGAGATTTAATGCTACTGAGATAGTTTTTTTACTCTGTCACTTTTTTGTTTAAACTTCTCAGAAATTAAATATAATGTCCCGAACTAATTTATACATTCGTATATCATCGGTACACACAAGACTTACTAATCTTTTTTATCTGCCTACCCTGAGGACTAACTTATTAAAATTCTCACCGGTGTATGCCATGCGTCAAAACTATGATAATATTCAGAATAAAATAGATATTCTTAATTGTAATATAATTGATATAAGAACTGCTCATTATAATATATATTAATTTTTATTATGCGTTCTTCTATACTTCTAGCAATTTTTGATAATTATTTTGTTTTTTGTAAAATAATTTATCTATCCTACCCTATAATTGGAACTTGTTTTTGTTGAGTAGTGTATTACTAAATAGATAAATAAATAAATTACCTACTATGATTTCGTGGGATTGCAAAGCGGGGTACAAAGAACGTTGTGGTTGTGGAAAAATGGACGTTATGTGTTCTACCCTTAGTGCAGAATGCCAGGGAACAAATTGTGATATTTTACAGGATGGAAGCAATATAAACGATGACATGACAGCGAATTTAAAACAAAGAAAGTTTAGTGCCATATCCCAAAAAAATATATGCAGCTACGGATACGTGTTTCGGAGTTATTGCCCCTCATCAGCGTAGCGTAGCTAAAGAATTGGATCTATGATGAGGTAAATCAGGAACAAGAACTAAAATAAGGATGAAAAGTCCAGTACACAATACTCAATTAGTGCCTTCATGCTCCTATGAGCCACAAATGAGGCCTCGATGAGCTCTATGTGTACTGCCCGTTTCCACCTGGCACATACAAACAAAACAAGATAGATTTATTGGGGTTCAAAATAATACAAGGAAGGTTTAGTGCCATATCTCAAAAAAAAACAATTATGCAGCTACAGACATGTGTTTCAGAGTTATTGCACCTCATCAGCGTCTCGTAGCTAAAGAATTGGATCTAGGATGGGGTAGATCAGGAAGAAGAATTAAAATAAGGCTGGAAAGTACAGTAAACAGTGCTCAATTAGTGCCTTCATGTTCCCATGTGTGAGAAATGGGGCCTCGATGAGCACAGTCGACACACAGAGCTCTATGTGTATTGTCCGTTTCCACCTGGCACATACAAAAAAAAACAAGATAGATTTATCGGCGTTCAAAATAATACAAGGAAGGTTTAGTGCCATATCCCAAAAAAAAAAACAATTATGCAGCTACGGACATGTCTTTCGGAGTTATTGCCCCTCATCAGCGTAACGTAGCTAAGGAATTGGATCTAGGATGGGATAGATCAGGAACAAGAACTAAAATAAGGTTGGGAAGTGCAGTACACAGTATTCAAT
Organism: Rhamnusium bicolor; assembly: GCA_029963845.1. Classification (NCBI taxonomy): domain Eukaryota; kingdom Metazoa; phylum Arthropoda; class Insecta; order Coleoptera; family Cerambycidae; genus Rhamnusium; species Rhamnusium bicolor. The sequence continues at coordinate 519,863 of JANEYF010001046.1, forward strand.
TAGTGCCTTCATGTTCCCATTTGCCACAAATGGGGCCTCGATGAGCACAGTCGATACACAGAGTTCTATATGTACTGCCCGTTTCCACCTGGCACGTACAAAAAAAGAACAAAATAGATTTATTGCGGTTCAACATAAAACAAACAAGGTTTAGTGTAACAATTTTGAACCTCAATAAATCTAACAAATATATTCGTATGAGATTGCTGTTTAAGATCAACTAAATATGTTGGCTATATGAGACTATTTCAAATCTTATTTAAAGAAGGAAATGTTTTCTACGCATTTTGAAAAAGTCTCAATAATTTCGAAGATATAGCGCAAAAACTGAAAAAAATTTACGCATTCCGGCATTTTTATGTTCTCCTCTGAATTCGTTTGTGAAAAATGAAATACTCTAAATTCACATAAAAATGGGTTATATCTTAATGCAATAATATTATTGTTTCTATTTTTTTCCTGTTTAATATTTATTTCGATTAGCATACATGTTGAACAAACTTTTTAGTAAAATTTAAACAAAATAGTGCTAACAAGTTAAAATTTAGGCAAATAATTATTTGCGCCTGTGTGCATAATGTATAATAATAGTGATATACAAAGCTGATAGAAACGATTTTGAGATCATTCATAAATATCTTAGTGCCCACGAGCATTACAAATAGATACAATTTTACAATAACAGTTTGTCTTCTTATAAAACATCTCTCACAGCAAGAAACAATAAGGTAATCGCAACGATAATGTGTTATATACTTCTATAAAATCATGTTCGTCCAACGTCAAGAGATGAAATAATCCTATGCCCGAGGCTCAAACGTAACATATTTATTAATAAATTAAGTTATAATGCTTTCATACGAGTCGATAAAGATTCGCGAACCAATATATCTCAAGTATAAGGATAATCTATCAATCAGAAGTACACATAAAAGCGCACAATCATTTAATAAATAATCTATTAATAAGAAAGTCGTAAAAACTTGACCGTGAGAAAGAGCAGTTGCTGAACTCTCGGCAAAGGTTCGAGCGATACAAATGAGATTAAGATTGTCTATTTCATGACCTACCCTATCATATTGGAGGCTTTACTTTCATTACTATTAATGACCTAACTGTTTTTCCGGCATTAGTTAACTTTTCTCACTAATTAGAAATTAAATTGTTCCTTGTGTGGCGGAGATTTTTATCTGTAGATTGCAACAAAATTATAAACAGCAAATTAGTTACTGGTCATGAAATCAGATACAAAGTTATTTTTAAAAAGTAAGGTACTAGTACCAATGAATGTTTATAGAATAATACAATTATAACCTTTCGACTTCATTTACTTCAAACAGCTTTAAAGAAAGGTGAGAAATTGGATACTATCAATGGCCCACATTCATGATACAACTAATTGCATTTTTGAACTAGGTTTGGTTTTTTTACATGTCGAGCTTATGATTAACCGATTCCTTCAAGAAAACTATACAGACAATATAATTATCATATATTTTAATATAATTTTTATTATATTTGACAAAAATTATTATTAGCAATGTACGAATATATGTATTATACATATTTACATACATTTGCTGATATGTTAGTACATGGTTCAATTACTCTGGTCTTCATTAAAATCCTCCATGGGAAAAAAGCTTAATAGATTTTTAGATGCAGAATACAAATCTGGCGCCCAAATTCCTTTAACATACATTATGTTTGTGGGAAGCGGGTTGTGAAATCTGGTTTTTCATTAAAAAAAATATTTATTTTTAAAATTGGTTTAATTTTTTTTTAATAACGTTAAATTAAAGCATTTTAAAAACTTATTGACACAGGGAGGTTGGATACATGTGATAACTAGACAGAAACTTCTGTGAATCCCAAAACTGGCTTTCCGATCGGCCTGTCTTCCCATAGGAAAGGGGAGAAGCCGTGCGTGAGCAGCGAGTTCTGGACCATACTCCCTATACAGTTAGATTCAGTTTATCTACAACGTGGCAGTGCACGTGTGGCTGGTGCGAGGTTAAAAATAAATAGTTACAACTATACTTGTGGCATTGTATTGTGTTGACAAGGCCGTGGATTTTAAGGAATATAAAATCATTAAAATTGTGCGTATTTTAATTGCTATTCGGAGTACACCTCCACTGTTGATATGTAGTAAATGGGTGTTTAAAACCAATACCGAACAGTTGAGGAAATAATGGTAAATGCTTTGTGTAATATTGGTGTCCCAGGGTAAATGTAACAAGAGTGTAATGGATACAAAAATTTTGAATTTTAAAATGACACTTCGGGAATCAGTCCTACTGGGTGTAAAACTATGATATATCAAAAGTGAGTTGAATCGGTGATATGGTCTTTTATAAGTCAATTTATAAAAATCGTCACTAAACACCTTTATTTTCCAATTCCAAAAATACATTAAAAAAAATTAGTTCAGAATGCCGTTTGTGCCTACTTACCAAATTTTAAGAACATTAATTTATTTTGTTACAACTGCCACTTTTTTCACTAGTAGTCAATTTTTTGTTGAAAATAAGGGCAGATGTTAAGGACAAAAGTTATTCATAACACTAATTTATTTCAGAAAAGATTTTTATGATTTCAGAGCAGTCTCAACTTCCAAAAATGATTGCTCTGTATATTTTACAACGTGGTTACCGATATTAAAATAAGAATTGAACAAAATTAATATTACATAATTTTTATGTATCATCAGTTCTATGTAAGTATCTATGGTAAGTCCCAAAAAAAGAAAAAGAAAAAAATATAATCTTGAAAAATAAAGGTAATTCAATAGTGGCAATTTTTTTAATTTGACATATAACACCGATCAACTCATTTTTTTATACATCTTAGTTTTACATCAAGAAGGAGGTTGCCTTAATAATGGGAATTGAGGGCGCATGTCGTTGTGATGAACGAATTCATTTAAAAACTGATGACATTGAAGTCTGCTTTACTGATAAAAGTTCCTCATACTAAGACCGGTAAGGGTCAGTCATTTACGGTTCTTGGAGAAAAATATTTGAGTATTTACAGAAAATACGCTGCTCTTTGTCCAAAAGGTTTTGAAGAAAGTCGTTTTTTTATAAAGTATCAAAATGGAAAATGTCAACGGTCAGTAATCGGTATTCATAAAATTAGTAGTGTTGCAAAAGCAGTGGCAAAATATTTAAATTTACCAAATGCAAATGTATATACTGGACACTGCTTACGTCGAACTTCTGCCACTTTTCTTGTAGATTCTGGTGGTGATGTCACTTGTCTTAACAGACATGGGGGTTGGAGGTCGAACACTGTTGCAGAAGGGTATATAGAAGAATCTATAGAAAATAAGAAAAGTACAGCAAGAAAAATATTTCGACTCGATGAACCTAAGTACCTTAGTACTAGCACCAATGGGCCTAGTACGTGTAATAGTATCAATCCCTTGAATCTCGATAATACAGCTGCTTGCAATAATGTAGAAAATCAAGGAGAAATTAGTCAAGAAATGTGTTCCCACGATACCACTAAAAGTGTAACAGTTTCAGATATTGCTACCATCACCGTTAAAAATGTTAACAATGTCGATTCTTCTGGTTTGTTTAATTTTGATTCAACTTGCTTAAACTGCACTTTCAATATTACTATCAATAAATAATAATAATTAAATGAATTTATATATCTAGCCTAATCAATAAGTTTTGTATTTCATTTCATTGTTTAATAATGTTGGATTGTAAGAATTTCATATTTTAATTTAAATAAACTGATTTAATATGAAAATGCTTAATTTTTACCTAAATATACTTTTAATACTAGGATTAAAAATACTTTTAATCCTAGGATTAAAAGTTTTGACATTTTTATATTAGTAACAAAAACATCAATTTTTTTGTCAGATTTTACCATTAAAAATGATGACTTTTGTGACGTTTGAAGAAAAAAGTAATTTTTGACGTTTCAAAAAAATAAATTTTTTTTAACATTTCAAAAAAAGTCACATTGGTGGAATGTCAGGAATATTTTTTTAGACATTGGGACTGATTTTGCTCATCAACGAACTGAATCTCATCCTTGACCTCTAGAATGTGTGTACCAAATTTGAAAGGTTTATCTCAAAAACTGTAGCTGCTATCGAGAACCACACAGACAGAACATTTTTTTTGTCTGAAATTTTGTGTATCGTCATAATTCATCGCGATTCGTCCACAAGTGCAATAAAAATTTTCAAAACTTTTTCACGAATACATAACTTCTTCACTTTGAGGGGTGAGGAAGTAATTGGTTTTAAATTATACAGAACAAATGTAATAATGACTACATTCAATGTCGCACTTCGCAGAATATTGGCTTCTTCTAGACCTATGAGTTAATTGTCTTCACATTGGATAGTTTAAGACATCATTGTCTGCACATTCATTACCAAACTAATGGCTAAACAGTATCAATCCAAAAATAAATCAGTTATTTACTTGTAACATTCAATTAATTTACATGATAATAGGTTCATTATATTTTGTTTTTAAACATTCAGCAGAGATTTAATTTGCAAGAAACAAACATTGGTAATTACAGCAAAATATTTCTCTTTAATTGCCTGAATTGCCAAAGTTTAGTTTTTGCAACATCTGTTGTATGTATTAATTTTACCTGTCTAAAGCAACAGAACAATTTAATACCCGTCGTAGATATCTGTTGTTTACAGGGTGATTCATAAGGAATGTATAATATTTTACCTGCCAATTATATAGCAGCAAATATTATTTTTTGGTTAATAACTGGTGGTCAAATATTAATACTTACTAAGATACAGGGTGTTAATACGTTTGTGCCGACTTGTGCCACGGGTGGTACAAGTCACGTTTTTGCAGCAGATTCGCTTGGCCACCGATGGTACAAGTGTATATTTAATTCTCTACGTTTTAATATCCTTACACTTTTGAGAAGGATATTCATATTAGGTATACGGCTCCTATATAGGTATGTGTTAGCCCATGTACCACTGGTGGCGCACTCGGCTATAAAGAAGGCCGTTATGCTTTAATAAAAATACATGTCTAAAAAATAAAAGAAACATTTATTATTAAAAGAAAACTAATATAGTAACATCAAAAGCTGTTATTAAACATATAAAATGAATGAAATAGAAGTGTCTAAGTCTGTTTTTCATTAAAGTACAGTAGACACATTGTAGGTTGTTCGGGACATTCCATGCAAACCCTCTTAGCTTTTTTCATCGCTTCTTTTGGTAACATAACGAACAGCTTCTTGCTGTGCCTTCATACCTTTCCATCTTCCATGTTTATACTTGATATTATAATATCAAGTATAAACTCATGTACCACCGGTGGTACATTACGGCCCTAATGAAGAAATCATTCATGGGGCCGTCATGTACCACCGGTGGTACAAGAAAATAACAGAAAATTATTTACAAAAACAAGACAAATATACACTATAAACAATATTTATTTACAAAAAAACGTTTTTATATAAACAAAATCAATTAAAACAATGTCGGCACAGCAGCGGTACTTTTACTATTTCAAACGTCCGCCCGAACGTGTTAAAGTTATAAAAGTAAATCAGTAATGTTGTTATATTTCAGTTATTTTTTCACACATAAACATAAAAGTCGGTACAATTAGGTTTTTTGACGCGAGAAAATCGAATAATAATAATAATAATAATAATAATAATATATAATATATAGAAGATAATATATAGAAGATGTCGAAACCTTCTGGAAGGGAATCTACGAAACGCCGCGTCCATTCAATAGCGACACTCCATCAATTGCACACTTCGAGGCTCTGTGTCACAGACATCTTGAAGAGCCAGAAGAACTGTGCCCGGCAATCAGTACGGAGGAAGTCCAACAAGCACTTGTTGGTACCAAGAACTTCGCTGCCCCGGGCCCAGACGCATTAACAACTGGTGGTGGAAGAAATTTCCTTCCACTCACCGCCGTCTGGCGCAAGTTTTCAACTCATGGTTGAACGAGGGGCAGCAGATTCCGGACTGGTTCGTCGAGGGACGTACTGTGCTAATCCCCAAAAAGGGGGATCTTTCCAACCCGAGGAATTATAGGCCGATCACTTGCCTCAACTCCTGCTACAAGATATTTACACGTATCTTGTATGCTAGGACACTGAGGTCTGTTGATCCGGTCTTCCAGCAGATACATGAAGAGCGTGGTGCCAAGAAGGGCATGGCAGGTTGCAAGGACAGCCTGCTGATAGACCGCTGTATTACACAGGACTCTGTGCAATACAAGCGGAATCTATCGATGGCCTGGATTGATTACCGCAAGGCATTTGATACAACATCGCATGAGCTATTGTTGTACTTGCTCGAATGTCTTGCGGTACCAGCACCACTAGTGAGATGCATAGAACAGCTGCTGCCGCTCTGGAAGACCCGCTTCACCATAACATCAGGTGCACAGCGGGTCACGACAGGGCAGGTGGCATTTAGGAGAGGAGTTTTCCAGGGTGACTCCCTGAGTCCTCTCCTCTTCTGCATCTCACTGCTGCCGTTGTCTGTTGGGCTCCGCCAAACCCGCGGATATCAATGTGGGCCACCCAGCGACCGGAGGCATAAGGTCACCCATCTATTTTATATGGATGACCTTAAACTTTATGCCTCCGGAGAGCGCGAACTACAAAACGCTCTTAGGGTGGTCGAAGAATATACGCGGGCAATTGGTATGGAGTTCGGGTTGGACAAATGTGCAGTCGTCCACCTCAAGAGAGGACGATGCGGGGAATTCCCTGAAGATGCTCAGCTCGCAGACGGAAGCATCCTAAGACATCTGGATGCCGGAGAGACCTATACATACCTGGGTGTGCAACAAAGGCACATCCAGGATGTAACACAAATAAAGGAATCTCTCCGCGGCAAGTACAGACACCGCCTCCGAAAGATTTGGTCTTCCGAACTTTCGGGGAAGAACAAGGTGTCTGCAACTAATATGCTTGCCATTCCGATTCTGCTCTACTCCTTCGGAGTAGTAAAGTGGAGGGTAGATGAGCTGCGTCAATTAGACAGAGATACCCGCAAGATGATGAATATTCACAGAAGTATTCATCCTAGATCGTCCGTTCCTCGTGTGTACCTCCCACGTCAACGGGGGGGCCGAGGACTCTTGAGCCTGGAGTGTACGCATGGCAGAGTAGTACTGAGTATGGCATGTAACATACTCAGGAGCTCAGATCCCCTCTTGCGGTTCGTAAAACATCACGAAACTGTAGGAGTGGGAGCAGGATTATTCAAGGCAGCAAAAAGAGCCGCAGATGAACTCGGTCTCGCATTTGACATCAGGCGAGGAGGCCGGCGAGGTGCTGATGTTGAGTCAGTCACCGAACTTCAGCCAAATCGTCTGAAAGCCCGAATAAGAGCTGCCGAACAGGAAAATCTGTTTCGGCAGCACGTCGATAAACCCCAGCATGGTGTCTTTTATAAGAACATCGAAACACTGGGTTTATCGACCAGGCTGACCTTCGCCTTTCTAAGGTCAGCAGGGCTTAAGTCGGAGACCGAGGGATTCATTATGGCCTGCCAAGATGGTGTTATCAACACCTTGGTCTACCGTAGCCGCGTGTGGCGTGTAGAGGTTCCTGATATCAACTGCAGGACCTGCCATCAGGCGCCGGAATCGCTCATGCACTTACTTTCTGCATGTCCCATATATGCGATTTCGGCCTACATCCACCGACATAACGCGGCTTTACGAGTGCTATACTACCATCTAAGGCACTCGTACGGGGTAAACCAGACACCAGTGCTGCCTTACGTCCCCGGAGATATTGAGTCCGTTGTCGAGAACGAGAAATGCCGGATTTACTGGAACTACTCGTTCCCGACTGTCAGGCTAATCCAAGCCAACAAGCCTGACATAGTCCTCCTCGACCATTAACTCAAGGTGATGTATGTTATCGAGTTCTCGGCACCTGCGGAGAAAAACATCACCTTGAAGGAGGAGGAGAAACGGACCAAATATCGCGATCTCCGGTACGAGCTCCAAGTGCTGTACCCAGGCTACTCGGTCAAAATGGTCGTCCTTATTATCGGTGTACTCGGAGGGATAAAGCCTACGCTGCTCTCGGAACTGAAGATCATACCGGCCTGCCGAAAACCAGCTGAGTGGCTGGCAGGTCAAATGCAGAAGGCGGTCATTCTGGGTTCTCTCCGTCTGCTTAGGGCACACGATTCTGGTATCTACAGTCACTAACCCTGCGGGATGTGGGGAGTGGCTGTAGTTGATGCGCCGGCGCGACTCCCGTGAGGCGTCGGAGGCCTCGGGAGGACTGACCGGCATCGGGAAACCGAAAAAAAAAAAAATAAAAAAAAAAAAAAATAATAATAATAACTATTTATTTATTTACAGATTTTCACAGATTTGCAGATCACAGATTTACAGATTTACAGATTTCAGATTACAGATTTTTTCAGATTACAAATTTACCAATTATACAGATTCCAGAATACAGTTTTTTAGTGATTATAAATTTAACAGTTATATAAATTACACACATTACAAATTATCACGCATTAGAAATCATTAAAAATATTATTAACTGTTTTATTCATCCTAGATCGTCCGTTCCTCGTGTGTACCTCCCACGTCAACGGGGGGGCCGAGGACTCTTGAGCCTGGAGTGTACGCATGGCAGAGTAGTACTGAGTATGGCATGTAACATACTCAGGAGCTCAGATCCCCTCTTGCGGTTCGTAAAACATCACGAAACTGTAGGAGTGGGAGCAGGATTATTCAAGGCAGCAAAAAGAGCCGCAGATGAACTCGGTCTCGCATTTGACATCAGGCGAGGAGGCCGGCGAGGTGCTGATGTTGAGTCAGTCACCGAACTTCAGCCAAATCGTCTGAAAGACCGAATAAGAGCTGCCGAACAGGAAAATCTGTTTCGGCAGCACGTCGATAAACCCCAGCATGGTGTCTTTTATAAGAACATCGAAACACTGGGTTTATCGACCAGGCTGACCTTCGCCTTTCTAAGGTCAGCAGGGCTTAAGTCGGAGACCGAGGGATTCATTATGGCCTGCCAAGATGGTGTTATCAACACCTTGGTCTACCGTAGCCGCGTGTGGCGTGTAGAGGTTCCTGATATCAACTGCAGGACCTGCCATCAGGCGCCGGAATCGCTCATGCACTTACTTTCTGCATGTCCCATATATGCGATTTCGGCCTACATCCACCGACATAACGCGGCTTTACGAGTGCTATACTACCATCTAAGGCACTCGTACGGGGTAAACCAGACACCAGTGCTGCCTTACGTCCCCGGAGATATTGAGTCCGTTGTCGAGAACGAGAAATGCCGGATTTACTGGAACTACTCGTTCCCGACTGTCAGGCTAATCCAAGCCAACAAGCCTGACATAGTCCTCCTCGACCATTAACTCAAGGTGATGTATGTTATCGAGTTCTCGGCACCTGCGGAGAAAAACATCACCTTGAAGGAGGAGGAGAAACGGACCAAATATCGCGATCTCCGGTACGAGCTCCAAGTGCTGTACCCAGGCTACTCGGTCAAAATGGTCGTCCTTATTATCGGTGTACTCGGAGGGATAAAGCCTACGCTGCTCTCGGAACTGAAGATCATACCGGCCTGCCGAAAACCAGCTGAGTGGCTGGCAGGTCAAATGCAGAAGGCGGTCATTCTGGGTTCTCTCCGTCTGCTTAGGGCACACGATTCTGGTATCTACAGTCACTAACCCTGCGGGATGTGGGGAGTGGCTGTAGTTGATGCGCCGGCGCGACTCCCGTGAGGCGTCGGAGGCCTCGGGAGGACTGACCGGCATCGGGAAACCGAAAAAAAAAAAAAAAAAAAAAAAAAAAATAATAATAACTATTTATTTATTTACAGATTTTCACAGATTTGCAGATCACAGATTTACAGATTTACAGATTTCAGATTACAGATTTTTTTCAGATTACAAATTTACCAATTATACAGATTCCAGAATACAGTTTTTTAGTGATTATAAATTTAACAGTTATATAAATTACACACATTACAAATTATCACGCATTAGAAATCATTAAAAATATTATTAACTGTTTTAAATTAACAGAAATAAGAAACTAATAATTAACTCGTAAATAATTGACATTGTAAATAAATAAGGGTAGAAAAGCCCACAAAAGACAAACTTGTGGGGGGCGTATTGACTATCTTACACATTTACTATGATAATAAAACACTAGTAAATATAGAACAAAAAAAAGAATAAGTAAATACTAAAATTAACAGGTACTTTAATCCATGGTATACGAAAAAAAAAATTGACTAATTTCTACTAAGCCCGAAATTAAAAATTTGGGTAACATGTATCAGAAGACAAGTGCAAACTTTCTCATAATTATAATTTATACTTGGTGTGCTACTATACAGTTTAATCAAGCTGCAGAATAATTTTAATTTTAGTTATACATAATAATTATTACTTCCTCACCCCTCAAAGTGAGGGTGTTATGTATTCGTGAAAAAAAATTTTGAAAATTTTTATTGCATTTCTGAACGATTCTCGACGAATTACGACGATTCACAAAATTTCCGACAGAAAAAATATACTGTCTGTGTGTCTGTCTGTGTGATTCGTGTTAATAGCTACAGTTTTTGAGATAAAGCTTTAAAATTAGGTACACACATTCTAAAGTTCAAGGAAGAGATTGAGTTAGTTGATGAGGAAAATCGGTCCCAATGTCTAAAAAAAAATGTTAGTGACATTCCACCAGTGTGACTTTTTTGAAACGTCAAAATGTGACTTTTTTGAAACGTCAAAAATTACTTTCATTTTAAACTCCACCATACGTCGAGTTTTACTACGGTGAGGAAGTTCTGATCCCCAAGTAATTGGCAGCATTTTTTTTGTTAAAACGACGAATAGAATTTTACCAATTATGCATTTTGAGGAGGAAAGAGACAGGCTCACTGCAAAAAAAAAATAAAAAAAATATGGATGCGCAGGATTTTCTAAAATATTAATTGTACCGATTTTTATGTTTATGTGTGAAAAAAATAACTGAAATATAACATTACTGAACTATTTTTATAACTTTAACACCCTGTATCTCAGTAGATATTATATTTGACCAATAGTTACTATGCATAAAATTAATATTTTCCGCTATATAATCGGCAAATAAAATATTACCGATTTCTTATGATTCACCCTATACAAATATGATTTACGGAAACAATATGTCACATCTTCTTTATCTTGAAATAGTTTTTATGTTGATCATTCCCGTATATAGAGGGAAAAAATGCCTTAGATTACTTAGAGTCTAATAAATAATACAATTATAAAACTATTTTAATAATTTTTAACATTTCTTCTACTTCATCCCGGAATTAAATATAATTCTTTAATAAATAATCTATTACATCCTAAGCTTCAGTTGTAAATGGCTTCACAGGAAACATACCATAAAAATATGCAAAAGGAGCTTTCGGTGGAAATGTAATGACTTGTTTACAAGTTTCCGCGGGATAAAGAAACCAATAAAATATATGACCTTATAGGTGACGAAGAGGGCCGAGTTCATTTAATTTTGTATTTGTCTATCTGCTTATTTATACTTTGTTTCGTTTATTTATTTATATTTGAGATACATACAGGGTTTACAAAGAATATGGGACATCGTTTAAATTCGCCAATAGTGATTAAGTATATAACTGAAATTCTCTCTAAGAGCAATGTGTTCTTTAATTTAATGCATTATACATTGGTAAATACAAAAAAAGGAACGTGAGCCACAAATAAGTCGAAGTGATAGGCAGTATTTATTTCATTAGCATCTAATTGTAAAAGGCGCCACATTATCTGTGAACTAGACTATAACAAATGAAAATAAAATGTCGCTTGAAAATTTAACTGTTTTACGCGATATTAGATATGTATCTGGGTGCGGGTTGAATAAGGTACATACATCTTCATGAATTCTACGAGAATCCTAGAAACCAATTACCATTACTATTTTTCTTGTTTCTTGTGTGGTAACTGCATGCTCCCAATTAAATTTGACAGTTTTAGTAAGTTGTTTATGTCTAGCACATGTCGCTCCTTTATCTTTCTTTGTTAATACAGATAAACAAATTTGGTTTAATACATAGCGATTCTAAAAAAATATTAGTGACATTCCACCAATGTGACTTTTTTTGAAACGTCAAAATGTGACTTTTTTTGAAACGTCAAAGTGATTTTTTTGAAACGTCAAAATGTGACTTTTTTTGAAACGTCAAAACGACTTTTTTGAAACGTCAAAATGTGACTTCTTTGAAACGTCAAAGTGACTTTTTTGAAACTTCAAAGTCACTTTTTTGAAACGTCAAAATGTGACTTTTTTGAAACGTCAAAAATTACTTCTGTTATAAACTCCACCACACGTCGAGTTTTACTACGGTGAGGAAGTTCTGATCCCAAGTAATTGGCAGCGGGTTTTTTTTAATCATGTATTTAATGTCGGCCTATTTCCTCTACCAGAGCCAATCACCGATGCCAGGAGACGAGCTACCCCAACCTGGAAGGTTAGTCGCACTTCTTCTCTGTCGAAGAGTAGGAATATTTTACTTGCCTAACATTTAATAGACAAAGGACTAACTGCTTTGCATCCCTTCCGAAAGATGGAATATCACATACACAACCCTCGCCTAAGATTGCATAACTTCTGCATATATACTGATATACAAATAGTTAAAAGCTGGACGAGAGGTCGCTGAGTTTCTGTCACAAATGAGGCTACCAGCGCGAAAACGGCCGAAACCACAATTTTATGATGTTTGAGTTTATCGGCCTAACTTGTTTATACCTTTATAATGCACAACAGCCCAAACCACCTTTGCTCACTATTGAAGAGATGGCACCACTAGGTTCATTTTGGCTCAAATAATTAGGTCGTTCTTTCATAAATATATTAATTGTTTTAAGCTACAAGTTTCGTTATAATGCCATTTGTTTTGTTGAGATTAATAATAATTTTTTTATTGAGATTAACAAGTAGTGGTGTTTTAAAATAAATAAAAACATGAGTGATTCTTCACGTTATCGGTAAGACTGTACTTTATTATTTAGTCCTATTCCGCATATAAAAAGTGTCGATTTTCTTTGAGGTTAGGTTAATTATTTTAAGAGTTAACATTCGGGATCTGATTATGTGCGTAGCATTCATTCAGAAAGTGAGAACGAAGCTACCACTAGTACCACAGTAAAACCAAAATCAATAAAACGCTTGAGGGACGAAAAATCCTGGCGAAAAAAATATTATAAAAGCAAAACGTGTAAAAGGTGAGAATATAAATTTTAAAGGTTGGGTAGTACCGCAAAAGTTATTTGAAGTAATAATTTGCCTCTGTTCTAATCACTGTCATATTAAAATAAATGTTTAACGACAAAAAACCCTGTTCGAAAGCTTTTGTATACTTGGAACCCATGATTTATTAACGTCTTAAATTTGCGGCTTAGTTGAAGTTGTGAACAAATAAGATGTTATAAAACCGACGCAAATCCTTCAAGACGCTCACATGCATGATTGTATTATTTGCCCAAGGAGAATGGGCAGAAAGTTAAGATTTGCAAGGAGTTATTTAAAAGAATTTTAAAACTTTCAGATGGAAGAACAAGCAGAATTATCTTGAGTAGGCTGCGGGTATGATTCCTCCAGTAGACAAATGCGGTAGACAAGTTCCAAGTAATAAAACAAGTGAGGAAATAATATCGGAAATTAAAAATTTTATAAACAGATTCCCCTTATATCAGTCGCACTATTTAAGAGGGAAAAATCCTAACAGAAAATACTTAGCTCCTAATTTTAGTTTGGAAAAATGTATAGCCTCTACAAAGAAGAAATTCCTGAATCAGCCTTATACTTTGTTTTTTTCCAACATTTTTAATAAAGAGTTTAATTTTTGCATTTTCTTGCACCTCTGTCAGACACCTACAGAAAATGTGCTTCGTTTAAAGTAAAAATCGAAGCCTCAACCGATGATGCTGCAAAACAGCAAATTATTACTCAACGAGACCTACACCTCCGGAAGGCAGAGTGTGCAAGAGAAGGACTAAAAATAGACAAGGAGTTAGCAAAAAATGACAAACCTCTCACTTCTATAACTTTTGATTTAATGAAGACATTGCCCACTCCGGTTTTGTCAACAGGTGAAGTTTATTATAAGCGACAGCTCTAGACATACTGTTTAGATGTCCATAATTTAGGAACAGATGAAGCATAAATGTCTGGGACGAATCGAAAGTTTCAAGAGGTCCTAATGAAATAGGTTCTTGCCTCTTTTACTTTGTGAAAAATCATGTTACATCAAAAAGGCTTATAATGTATTCAGAACAGCTCTGCTGTATAATTATATTGTGACTTCCGCCAATTTCATGGTAGAAGAAACTGATCAAAAATTGTTAATAAGTGGCCATTCTTATCTACCATGCGGTCAAGATTCTTATTGAAAAACAAAAAAAAGTTCTACAAAGAACATTGGTGGCAATATCATCAAATCTGCCAGAAAAAATAAGCCATTATCATGACACGTAACGATTTTTTCTCTACAGCAGCTCTTTAGGCTCAAATCACTAATAGAAAGAAATCCACACAAGATGAAAAAGTGGAGTGGCTTAAAATGCAGTGGCTAAAATTCAAAATGGAAGAACCATTTATAATAAATTTTAAATACTCCAACAGTGATTATGCCCCCTTCCAAACCGTGTTGTATCAAAACGAAAAAATGCTGCTACATCTTCAGTTGCTTTATCCAAATGGGCACAATGTAGATGTCAAAAAGAAGAAAAACTTATTGGAACTTTCCGAATACATCTCATCGCGCTACATCAATTTTTATCCAAATTTTAGGGCAACAGCAGATCCGTCCGAAGATTTTATTGAAATAGAGGAAGACGATACTGAAGAGATTAGTTAAATCTTAAGTTCAAAAGTGTTTTCTGTCCATTTTCGTGTATTTTTCTACTTTTATAAATGAAATATTAGTTTTCACAAAACGAATATCTGCCCAAAAAGAGTTTTTTTTTGCACCATGGCCTAATGATTCTTAAAATATAGTATGGAAAGCATATCGGCCTAACCCACTTTTTTTCTTAAATATAAAAATTTTCACAGAATTTCTTTTCTAATTTGTTGTTATAGTTATTATAAACAATTTAATCTAACATATTTTTTTCACACTTCTTTTAAATAAGAAGCAGATAACTCCCTTTCTATCGATTATTTTCTATTTGATATTTTCTCAAAACGTGCTTTTTGAGGTTAGGCCGTTTTCGCGCTAGTAGCCTCAAATAGGACAAGACTTTGTTTTTGTTTTGGAAGACCGGTTTCTTTAATTTCTCCCTAGCTGGGCAATTTTTTTTTCTATTTAGTTCGGCGCCACGTGCCTTGCTGCCATGAAAATAATTTTAGTTTTGTATTTGATCGTAGGAATGAAATTTTCTCAAGATCGATTTTGATTATATGGAGAGGTAAGGCAGCCTGTTCTTAACCTCGTTAAATTTTCTGTGTGCCTTTGGCTATGCTAGCAGAGCTGAGCAAGACTTCAGCAAATCCTCTTTGGCGGTCTAGGCTTGAAGGACTCTCTGATTGCCATAAAATCGTACAGACTGGTTTGTAATTATCATTGCTTAGGAATGTCTTTATGAGTTTTTGCTATTTTAATGTTTGTAAGTGCACCGCGACGCTCACCGTCGTGCTTATGATGCGGAGCGATTTTTTAATGAAAATTAATTTTACTCTTTCTGCTTTTAAAAATCGGAGAATTGAGATAAAAAAATGCGGTTTGAAATTTTGAATATGGTTTTTTATTCTTTCTCTAAATTTGTTAAAAAAAAGTGGTGTGACATGTGATATTTCCAACCCGTGTAATTCCAGTCTCGGTCATTTTCTTAATGTTTCTAATGGCTGAGGACTCTATATATGTTTCTGGGAGATTTTTTTGTAACATTATTTTTTCGAGATAATTAAATTATTTGTAGAATTTTGGTTCAACAACATTTCACTTGAGTTACCATCAAATTACTGACTGCGACTACCGTTGCTTAACTTTCGTATTGAATACGAATACTGTTAAAGCAGATCTACACTCGCCCTCAAAATCATATTGATGAGTTCATTACTTTACTGCCATCAAAATTAATAAAACAAATGTATGCCTATCTGTGTAAAATAATTTATATTTTAAAGACATGGAATTCTTTGCAATTACTATTTGCGGAAATGTAAACATTTTTTCGTGTTGGCCCAATATGAAGATCCCTCTAAACTATATTGTCTAACGAATATTTAGCCATACCAATACTTATTGTTATTGCAATATTGAACAGTCCATATTTACATAATATTATTTTAACATTGTCAATATCATTCATCATAACGAATATTTGTTTTAAAATATTGAAAGATCAGTATTTACCCCATATTAGCTTCTGTTATATCACATCGTTAAATCGTAAAAAAAACATCTATATTTACGTCATGTTGGAATTAATTTTTTTTGGCAATATTGTACAACAAATATCGATTCGTAACGACGAATATTGATTTTAAAATATTGGAAAATCCGTATTTACCCCAGACTGGAAAACTCTTTTTAAAATCGTGAAATCGTTGTTTAATTAATATTTCTATATTCAAATAAACACTGCTATTACAGTACCGAAAACTCTATATTATTGTCACGTTTTTATTACATTTTTTGATAATATTGTGCAACAAATATTGATTGAAAATGACTGGTACTGATTTTAAAATATTGAAAACTTCATATTAACCTTATACTGTCTTTCAAATCATATTATCTAACCGATATTTATCCATACAAATAAATATTGCTTTCGCAATCTGAAGAAGCTATGCAGATATCATTAATTAATAAATTATCATTAAACCAATATTGATAGATAATGATGTAGATGTTATATTTGGTTTTAAAATATTTAAAATTTTGTATTCATCCTATATTAGCAAGGTCAATTTTAAAACATGTCGTTTTATTAACATTTGTCGAAATAAACTAATATTGATTTTATAATATTGAAAAGCTAATATTCATGCCACATTATTTCAAGATTATTTGTCAATAAAGTACAGGGTTATTCATTATAAATTACTCACCCCTTATCATTGTTATTATTGCTTATAGAAAAAAAAGTTTTAAATAAAAGTTGTGTGGTTATGACTGAATTTTGTTAAAATGCTATCAAAAATACAGTAGCGTGCAGATTTCAAGGGATACAAAACATAATGTTTTTTTTTAAATGGGATACCCTGTATATTATTAAATTTTTGGAATGATCCTTTGTTCCTGATTTCAAAAATATACCATATGTTACCCCTTCCATATACCGTTTTTGAATTATTAAACGTCGAATATCTTAGTTAAACTAGTTACTGTAAATATGGAAAAGTTAACATTATTAAATTGAGCAATGAAAAAGACAACTATTATGTTTGATAAGTGACATTTCTTTAATGAAATAAACAAAATTGTTTACAGTGAGGAAGAAAAAACCAAATATTTATACAAAATAGATAACAAAGATTTATTTAGGAAATTTAAATACAAATAAATGATAACTCATAAAAGATGTTCGATGTGTCCGCCATTATTGTCAATGCATAATTGATAACGTCTTCTTATATTTATAATTGCACCGGAAATGGCTTCATTATTTACATTCAGATTGTTTATTTCAAGTCGAATCCTGTCTTTAATGACGAATACTATTATTATTATTATTATTATTGACTTTGTCTTTTAGAAATCCCCACAAAAATTAATAGATAGGAGTCAAATCCGGTCAGGTCCGTTATTCCCTACCCATATTGGGAATACATTATTCACATGATCTCAAACGAGTAGGACACTATGTGGAGTTTCCCCATCCTGCATCCAAATCATATCATCAAGTTCAGCTTCCGGAAAATTCTGCAAAATAATATTTTCTGCTTCTAGGATAATTATTTCCAGATAGTTAACTCCAGTTAAAGTATAATCATAAAATATAGGCCCAACAATTTTGTTTCTGAAAATTCCACATCAAACGCTAACAGTTTTTCTTCCTGATTATTTATTTGTTTTACCAATCTTTTTCTGTTATGCTTATTTTCCCACGACCTTCGATTTTTCCTATTAAAAACTCCTGCCGTAGAAAAGCATGATTCATCAGTCCATAATATTTTAATAAAAAAATCGGGATCTTCATCCAACTTTTGAATCATCTGGCGGCACAAGTCCAGTCTTTTCCTTTTATGAGCCTCTGTTAAAACTTGTACGGGTAAAATTTTATATGGTCTGTAGCTGTTATTTTTAACGTACGTTGGATTTTGGAGTAACTTTTACCTAATTGATCGACTGCATTATTTATACTACATTCAGAATTTTCTAAAAAATAATTCAATGTTTTAAAAAAGTCTATTCGCGAATAAATATGGATGGGCTTACCTTCGAAATGAAGCAGTATATCTAGCTGTTCTTCCTGGTTTGCTTGAACTACACGCTTCTTTCTATTAAAACTGGAGGTACTAATTCACCTTTCTGTAAATATTTTTGAACGCATTTTCTGATGGTGTTGGACGATTTGGATAAAACACCGTATATCCTTTTTTTGCTACCCGTTTATTTTTGTTATTTTGTATATAACAAGTAAATATTTGGACTTTTTCTTCCTCACTGTAAACCATTTTGATTGTTTCATTAAAGAAATGTCACTTATCAAACATAATAGTTGTCATTTTCATTGCTCATTTTAATAATGTTAACTTTTCCATATTTACAGTAACTAGTTTAACTAAGATATTCGACGTTTAATAACTCAAAAACGATATATGGTAGGGATAACATATGGTATATTTTTGAAATCAGGAACAAAGGATCATTCCAAAAATTTAATAGTATACAGGGTATCCCATTTAAAAAAACATCATTTTTTGTATCCCCTGAAATCTTCACGCTACTGTACTTTTGAGAGCATTTTAACAAAATTCAGTTATAACCACACAACTTTTACTTAAAACTTTTTTTCTATAGGCAATAATAACAATGATAAGGGGTGGGTAATTTATAATGAATATCCCTGTACAATCAATATCGATTCATAACGACAAATACTGATTTTGAAATATTGGAAAATATGTGTGTGTCCTAATATTGGCTAATTGGTTTTGACACCACATACGCATCTGGATTAATATTTTCTATCAAAAGATGACGCGTTGTATCCATTGATTTAATCCACAAGAACTTAATCCCTGTCATTGCGATGTTACTCCTTTATCCTGCCCAGCACAGAACAGATAAAAGAAGAAAGCTAAATCAATAGTAGAGGATGGAAGCAGCTGTGACGTTTGGCGCCATATTTGGTGGCAAGCGGGGGAACAGGGAAAGGGGAACTAAATGACACTTGTAAATAGTAAAATATTTTGTAACGTACATAGGTTGATCCCATATGAGTAATTATTCATGATAAAGGAAACAGAAAAATTCTCATAAAATTCCTTTATTAATGTGACCGGTTTCGTGAACAAATTAATTACTTCACACTGTGTCTGATGATGTGAAGTAATTAATTTGTTCACGAAACCGGTCACATTAATAAAGGAATTTTATGAGAATTTTTCTGTTTCCTTTATCATGAGTAAAATATTTATTTATTTCCAAGGGCCAGCTTTTCCATTTCATGTCACATTTATTTAATATAAATTCCGTGGAAACTGTTATTAATACATTAATTAGTTTCTATGAGATTCATATATTAAATAAATTTAACAATGGAAAATCGGTCCTTAAAATTTACATGGCAAGACAATTTAAAGAAATGCGTTTTTACCTTTAAAATATTGTATTACATGATTCTAAAATAAGAATACGCAAGAAAATATAATATAACATTTTATTTAATATTTATTACCAAATCACATTTTAACAATTGCATCGTAAACACTGTTACAGGGTTATTCATTATAAATTACCCACCCCTTATCATCGTTATTATTGCCTAGAGAAAAAAAGTTTTGTGGTTATGACTGTATTTTGATAAAATGCTATCAAAAGTACAGTATCGTGCAGATTTCAGGGGCTACAGAAGAATTATATTTTTTTAAATAGGATACCCTGTATATTATTAAATTTTTAGAATGATCCTTTATTCTTGATTTCAAAAATATACCATATATTACCTTTACCATATACTGTTTTTGAGTTATTAAACGTCGAATATCTTAAACTAATTACCTACTATAAATATGGAAAAGTTAACATTATTAAAGTGAGCTATGAAAATGACAACTAAGTGACATTTCTTTAATGAAATAATTAAACTGATTTACAGTGAGGATGAAAAAGTCCCTTTTAAAAAAATATATTATTTTTTTGTGTCCCCTGAAATCTGCCCGCTACTGTACTTTTGAGGGGTGGGTAATTTATAATGAATAACATATACAATCATAAGAACTGCTTTAAAATGGCTTCTGGATAAAATTTTGTGATTGGTTGTGTCACATCGTATTCACATGACTAGACACCTAGTCTCTGAATTTCTGCCTCCCGATTTAGAGTTCCAGTGAGGCACGAAAAAAATTACAAAGTTTATTTAGGTGGAATAATTATAGTTTTGTCATGTTCGTCATTGTTTTAAAAATAACACACTTTATTGTTGAAAGTTGACATTGTGATTTAATTTCAATTCTTTTATTGTCTATTAGGAAATTTATATAATGCTAATGGAAACGCGCTCATTTCTGGTGGTATTGCGAGGTCCGTAAACCAAGTCGCATACCCCTGCTGTCCACTCTAGCCTCTAGTACGAATTAGTTCATAGAAGAACGAAACATGTCTACTGCTTTTGATAAAGGGGATTATATCGCAATACGTGACATAACATGTCCGATGGCAAAAAAATATGGTTTGGTCAATGACCTGAAATATTTATATTGAATATAATATGTAAATTAAGTATTCTAAGATATTATTTTTTAAAAATATTCTACCACTATAGTTCTACTATTACTGTACCACTATAGTATTGCAATTATTGATTAATATGTTAACATGTTTACTTATAATATTTATTAAATACGGATATTTAAAAGTTTTATAATATTTAAATTCAATATTACAGAATACTGTTTTTTGAATATTTTGCCTAGATAGTTTTACAATTTTTTGGCCATTTTGCAAAATGGTACATTAAATATCAAGCCATTATTTAACTTTAAGTATTGATTTGTATTTAAATAAAATATTACATGATATGATTTTTTAATATATCCCCAATACAGTTTTATCAAGATCAACGACAATAAACAATTGAACAATGTATATAAATTAATACCTTGAATACCCAACGTGCCAAATGTAACTGACCCCGGCCCTAAACTTAATTTAAAACGCCTTTATGATGATATTAATGATCAACTAGCTCTGCATAGTCCGCGAGAACTTATTTCTTTTCCATAAGCCAGATGACTTGCTTCAGATTGCAAAGAACAGCAAATTATTCGAGTCCAAGTGTAATCAGCTCATTTGACTAATGAATGTGTAGTTATTACGTTGTAGTTACAATAATTATTGTAATACATGAGTGTTGTAGTCTGAATTATAATCATCTGAAATTAAATAGTGGCATTCGATGTGTTTCCAATTGTGTGATATGTACACTGTACGAGGTGGGCAAATTTCGATGTTTGTATAGTGTAACTCGGTAACTGTAAGAGATACAAAAATATGAAGGACACATTCTCCATCTCTTTTTTTTTGAGGCCAATTCACTGGCGAAAACAAAAATTTGCTTTCGTCTTTTGTTTTCGAGTTATAAACAAAAGTTCGATTTTTCGACTTTTAGACATGTCAATATCTTGGTTGTTTGTAAAATTATAAAAAAGCAACTTTTTCATTCTTGAGGGACTTTTCTCTGTGTAAACAGTGGCGTCGGGAAAATTTAAAAAAAAGGTGCAATATCGAGTTACGGCATAAAGTTTTATTTTTTTTAAATGGGAATCATAGTTGGCTATGATTTAGTTAAAACGGATTTTTTTTTCTTCCAAACTATATGTCATATGTGGGGTCGCTTTTGATGTGTAAGTATTTAATAGCAAAAATAATCTTTTAGTAGATTACTTTTTTGAGTTTTTTTTATATTTATTGCAAGTAGGCGTGTATCATCTATGACAGTGTTTATCCGTTTGTCAGTAAATTGTATATTAATAATTTTGTTTCCGTCATAATTACACCCCATTTAATCGTAAAAGTGAAGATGTGTTACGAAAATTTTGTCTGGGGTCATTTATGTCGGTACTGGTTTTATTGTATAATTTGCTTTTAACGTAGCCCTAAAAGAAAAAATCCAGTGGCATTAAGTCAGATGATCATAGTGGCCACCTTACTGGTCCGTTACTTTCCATCCAGTTATTTCCAAAATTGGTATTTAGTAATTCTGAAACGGTCCTTATATTATGAGGTGGTGCACTATCTTGTTGGAAGAACTGATTTCTTGCCTCAATTAAGGGTAGATTATCCATAACTTCCTCAATAATTTTCTGGTTTAAGATTTCGTAGTATCGTTGGCCATTAAGTTTTTTTGATATGTGATATGTCAAAACACAATTGCCACACCAAACACTAAAGCCAAAGCGTCTCTGAGATAACACGTCAACGGTACGGTGAGGGTTCATATCAGACCAATAGTGCTCGTTATGCCTGTTGAAAATTCCTGCACTACTAATGTAGACATCATCTGTCCAAACTACATTTCTAGAGAAGAATGGATCTTGTTGAGTTTTTTGATGACACCATATGCAAAACTCCAATCGTCGCTAAAGATCAGTTGGTTGCAGGCGATGTTGTTTCCTTATTGTACAAGGCCTGAATTTGTGTATCTTAAAAATACCCAAAGCTCGACGTCTTAAAATCGCACAGTTAATGAAATTTTCATTTAACCTCTTAAAAATAGCTTTATTGGGTTGTCTTCTTTCTGGATAGCGATTGAAATATATTTCGGATGTAATATCACAACTGTTATTACTTTGATCTTCACTTTTACGATTAAATGGGGTGTAGTTATGACAGAAACAAAACTATTAACATGCAGTTTACTAACAAACGGATAAACACTGTCATAGATGACACACGCCTTCTTGGAATAAATATAAAAAAAATGCAAAAAATAATCTACTAAAAGATAATTTTCGCTATTAAATACTTACGTCAAAAGC
The DNA here is from genome assembly GCA_029963845.1 of Rhamnusium bicolor. Taxonomy (NCBI): domain Eukaryota; kingdom Metazoa; phylum Arthropoda; class Insecta; order Coleoptera; family Cerambycidae; genus Rhamnusium; species Rhamnusium bicolor. The sequence goes on from JANEYF010001046.1 coordinate 543,087, forward strand.
GACCCCCATATATGATATATAGTTTGAAACAAAAAAAAGTTCCTTTTTAATTAAACCATAGCCAAGTATGATTCCCATTTAAAAAATTACAATTTTATGCCATAAATCGAAAAAGCACCTTTTTTAAAATTTCCTCGACGCCACTGTATTACACAGAAAAAAATTCCTGAATAAAGTAAAGGTTGTTTTTTCATAGCTTTATAAACAACCAAGATATTGACGTGTCGAAAAATCGAATTTTTGTTTATAACTCGAAAACAAAAGACGATAGCAAATTTTTGTTTTCACCAGTTAATTTGTCTCAAAAAATAGATAGAAAATATGTTCTCCATTTTTTTTTATCTCTTAGAGTTACCTAGTTACCCTATACAAACATCGAAATTTGCTCACCCTGTACAGAATAATCAGAAATAATTGGAAACAGATATTGCTTATTTTGGTCAAAATTAAAGATGTCCACTCATTCAACTAATTCGACTAACCGACTCTTCTAATTTCGGAACTGAGTGTAACTACACTTCGAAAACCGTGACGTAAAAGAATTTAATCAGACTCGTTCCCAACACCAGAAGCCTCAGAATAATCTACACAATAAACAAATATAATGATTAATTACATTTGATATATTATTTTTAAAAATAATGAAATAAGTTTGTTTATTATAATCACTTTTATTAGTTGAAGAATAAAATCAGCAAAGAAGATAAAGAAAATAAAGGATACTTAAATGGTAATATATAATACCTATAGCTATATATTTAAAATTTAAAGAACGATATGGTATATGTATACAAAAGTAGTATTTGGAAAAACCTATATATTTCGACTAAAATGACTAATTCTCCTTAAATCGACCGATCAAACAATTAAACTATCTGGACTAATTCGACAGTGATTTTTAATTCACTGGGGGTTTGAGGACAATTAACAAAAACTTTTTATTATAAAAATCCCATAAAAAGAAATCTGAACTAGTAAGGTCAGGCGTCCTTGGTAGCCAATATTGCATGTTGAGAAATGAGGCGTCTGGGAAACATTTCAGTCAAAATATTCACGGAAAGCGGACATATGGTGCGTTGCTTCATCCTGTTGGAAATATACGGCTAGATTCTTTTCCGTTCTCAATATGTGCAACTCGCCAGGTAAAAAGTTTTAAAGCTATATGCTTCAATATACCGACCGTTCCAACAACGAAGGATTTCCTCGTCGTTGGATTAGTCGCAGTAGACCTATAACATTTAGTGCTCTACGGCCCCCTAGATCACCGGATCTTAAACCGTGCTATTTTTTGTTTTGAGAGTGCGTTAAGGAATAACCCGTCCCACCTTGTATTTTCTCCTAGAGTCTCTAGCTCGTAGCAATAGATAGATTTCTATTTCGACCGGGAAAAGCCCCAGGCCCGGATTATATTCCCAATGAGGTGATTGCAGTAGTAGTGGAGGTGTGGCCAGAGCTCCTCCTGGAGGCTTTTAACATCAGCCTCCGCATGGGAGTTTTCCCAGAGAGGTGGAAGCGACAGATCCTTGTTCTCTTAAGAAAAGGGGACAAGCCGCTGGAAGATCCGTCGTCGTATCGACCTCTTGGATACCATGGGGAAGCTCCTGGAACGGATGATTCTGCAGAGGCTCGAGGCGCATATCAAGGCAAATGGAGGACTGTCGCAGAAACAGTTTGGCTTTCAAAAAGGACGGTCCACAGTGAATGCGATCACAAAAATGGTTGACGCGGCGCAAACAGTGATGATTGGGCCATGGAACACCAGAGGATTTTTTGCGCTAGTCACTTTGGATATAAAAAATGCTTTTAACTCGGCCAGATGGGAAGGAATTATGGCGGCACTGTCAGAACGACGTACACCCGAGTATCTATTGAGGATAATCGATAGCTACTTCTCAGACAGAACGCTTATCTATAACACGGAAAACGGAGACAAGGAGTATGAAGTAACAGCTGGGGTTCTTCAGGGATCGGTTCTCGGCTCATTTCTGTGGAACATCATGTACGACGGGCTACTTAATCTGGACCTGCCAAGAGGATCGACAATCGTAGGATTCGCAGATAATGTGGCGGTGGTTGTGACCGCAAGGACGACAAGCACATTAGAGTTTCTGGCAAATGAAACCATCCGTCGAGCCAACATCTGGCTCAAGGCCAATGGGTTAGAGTTGGCAGTGCACAAGACGGAGGCTGTACTCATTACGAACAAGCGATCGTTCACACCACCTATGATAGCTTTAGAGGACAAGACTGTACTGTGGAGTAAATCCGTAAAATACTTAGGTGTGCGGGTAGACGGCGAACTCAGATATACGGAACACGTCTTAAAGACCGCAGATAACGCCGCATCTACGGCAGCTGTGCTAGCACGGCTCATGCTAAATATCGGCGGCCCTAAGGAACAAAAAAGGACACTTCTAAACAGCGTTGTCCACTCAAAAATGCTTTACGGAGCGGAGGTTTGCACGGGTGCATTAGAACGAGAAACGGTACGGCGTAGATTAGCGGCCGTGCAGAGACGTAGCGTCATTAGAGTTACGTCGGCCTTCAGGACTGTCTCAGAAGGAGCGGTGTTGGTGCTAGCCAGCATGCCACCGATCGACGTCATGGTCAGGGAGAGGCGAGAAGTTTACGAAGCTTACAACCAGAGAAACGCAAGTAAAAAGGAGGCCAGAAAGTTGGCGCGACAGGGCCTCATGGAAAGGTGGCAGGCGAGATGGGATTCGGATACGGCGGGTCGGTGGACGCACCGTCTAATCCCCAACATTACAGAGTGGCACGATCGAGCTCATGGTGAAGTGAACTATCACATCACCCAAGCCCTTACTGGCCACGGATGCTTCAACCAGTATTTGCGCAGATTTAAGAAGACCGAGAGCGCTACGTGTCTGCTGTGCGGTCATGTTTTGGATGACGCTGAGCACACAATTTTCGAGTGCTCTAAAACGGAAAGTGAGAGGTCCAAACTCTACGAGACACTTGGAGAGGAGTTGAGTGTGGAAGGCCTTGTTCCTGTCATGCTAAAAGACGAGAGGGCCTGGACGGCGGTGTCGGCCTACATTAAGGATATCATGGAGAGCAAAAGAAAGGCGGAACAGACCGAAAAGGCCAACAGAGAGCGGGAAGCCCAGCTCCTGAACCCCTAATCTCGAAAGAGGACGGGGGATGTAGGGAAATGGCTGAATATGGACACCACCCCGAAGAATTGCGAGAGCGGTCCCAGAGTGGTGCTCCGGAGTCAGGGGGGCCACTTGTGGGTAGCTTGCTACTCCTACGCCCCCCGCAAAAAAAAAAAAAAGATAGATTTCTATTGGTCAGAAATAAACAAATATGTTTTTTGATAAATCAAAAAGAAAAATTCTCATAAAATTCCTTTATTACTGTAATACAGTAATAAAGGAATTTTATGAGAATTTTTCTTTTTGATTTATCATGAACAATTACTCATATGGGATCAACCTACCTACGTTACAAATATGTTTTTGACAGGTAAGGTACATACAAAATAGAGACAACGTTATTACTAATTGGAGACAAACAACATTTATGTATAAATACATGCAATAAAATACACAAAAAAATTAATATAAAAACTGATAATCATATTATATGAGAAAAATCAGTGGACATGAATTCATAAAAATCGTAAAATACATTATTCAGTAAGAAGCGTTTACTGACAGTTTTAAAATGTTTGAATTCAAATTCTGAGACAGCCTTAGGTAACACGTTAAAGAATTTTATTGCATAACAGCTAGTTCCACTTCTTGTCGTTGATAATATCAAAAATTCCATATTAAGATTACCTTTATTGTGTGTTGAGTATGAACGAATACTGTCATGTGTAGTGTAATTACAGAAGGCATTGCAATATATATGGACAAGGCAGAGTAAGCATATTTAGTTTTTTAAAAGTCTCTTTACAATTATCTCTACATGCCAAACTTGTAATGATCCTTATAGCCTTTTTTTGCATAGAAAAAACTGATGAAATAGATATCTAGTGACCCCATATCAAGATAGCGTATGTTAAGGTAGACTGAATTAGTGCATGATGTCATTAAAACTGTTGCCCGTAATACACATTTTACCAAATTACGCATTAAAAAATAATCCGGGACATTCTTGCAGACGAACTGAGTGTGTTTATCCCATGTCAATTCACTATCTAAAACGACACCCAACAATTTAACACAATTAGAAGATTCGACATCTAGTGAGTGATGCATTAAACTAAAAATCATAGTTTCTGTCTTATCTTTATTCAAAATTAACTTGTTACTTAAAAACCAGCCTTGAACTATAGATAACTTGTTACGAACTTCATTTAATAGTGCACACATATCCCTGTGGATGTGAGTTAAAGTCGTATCATCAGCAAAAAGAGTGAATTTAGATAAGATAGTTCTGTTTGGCAAGTCGTTGATGTAAATGAGGAAAAGCACTGGTCCTAGTACAGAGCCGTGAGGTACGCCGAATTTCTATTAAATTTATTAAAGGTAACAAATTATGATCTGTCAGTGATATGAGACAATTAAATTTTTTCTGTTTTCTGAAAATTTGTAAAAACTAATTTTTCTACCAGTATTATGCCAGACACTGTCATAGGCTTTACTTAGGTCTAAAAATTGTACATGTACAAATTTCTTGGCCTCAAAACCTTCATTAACTATTTGAATCAATGAATTTATTGCTAATAATATCGTCGATAATTTTGATCTAAAACCATAAATTTTCAAAATAATTTGTTATTTGTATTTTGCGTACAACCTAAAAAAAGTTTTCCAGACAATGGTACAATAGAAATTGGTCTGTAGTTTGCAGGGTCGTCGGCAGAATATTTTTTGAACAGTTGTAACACTTTTGACAATTTAAGGATGTTGGGAAAGCTGTTATACCTAATACAATAATTAATAAGTTCAGTACGAGGAATAATTATGATATATTTAATGCAGTTTAACACTTATATTGATATCATAAACATCTTTACTTTTAGTATTTTTAAAATTTTTGGTCATATTGAGAATTTGATTGTGTTAATCCAGTAAAATTAAATTTCCTGTCAAAATGTCTGGGAGTAGAATTATTTAAAAAAGTTCATTAGGGGAAATAGTTTCAGAGTGATTATGAAGTTCACTTTTGTTTGTATTAATCAAATTCCACATTGCTTTTCGTTGGTTTTTGTTCCTATTTATGTTTGCTTTTTTCTTTGCCTTTTCTGTTTCAATTTTATAATGATGTATAATAATAATAAAAATAATAATAAAGGGTCTTTATTTTTTTTTTATTTTCTAATAAATATACAAACAGAAATATGACAAATTGATGGCGACGTTCGATTGCTCGCTCTTCCACGCAACCACCACTAAAGAATACAAAAAACAATGAGAAATTTAACCATAAAAAATCAAAAATGGTAATAAATGTTCACAAACGAATAATTACAAATACATAATTTTGAATTATTCGCCAAAATATAATATAATTATTCAGCAGAATAAAACAAACGTAAAAAAAAAACTACTCCTAACTAATAGTAACTAATTAAGGACTTTATATTGTATTTTAAGTTTAAAATTCCAAATTCCGCTCCCTATGTGCCGGATTAAAATGGACATAGAAATTAAATACATAAAAAAAAATATATATATATATATATATATATATATATATATATATATATATATATATATATATATAAGTTCAGAGAGGGAAATTAGACGACTGTCTATGTTAAAAACAAATATTTTTAATTTTTAAGCGGGGATTGCACTGTCACATGACTGCAATCCCCGCTTAAAAATTAAAAATATTTATATATATATATATATATATATATATATATATATATATATATACATATATATATATATATATATATATATATATATATATATATATATATATATATATATATATATACAGGGTGATCTACCACGAGTGTGCAAAACTTCAGAGGCTGGTAATTTATCAAAAAATAAATGAACTTTCATTAATCAACATATGTCCTAAAACGCATAATAAGGGAGCTACAACCCCTTGAAGGGGGGTTGATGAATATCAATTTTTCGATTATAAGTCCAATATGGTGGTGATTAAAGAAATGAAATTTTCATGCATTACGGCCCCGATGTAGGCGCATAAAAGTACAAATTTCGTAATTAACAGCTTGCTTTATTGAGGTAGTTTTGAGGGGTAAGGGGTAGTTTTTTACCCTAAACTTTTTTTGACATCACTTCCGAAGCAAAACTTTTAAATAACATTATTTCCCATGCAATAACTCAGAAAATTGTATTTTTCAAAATTTCTGTCACACCAGCCGTTTTTGAATAATTTGCGTTGAACGGCAAAAAGGTTTTTCACGTGAAATAAACAACATTTTTATTACAAAATTAAAAATCAATGTACAACACAGAAATAACGTACTTAATAGCTAAAAGAGTAACTGTTCAAAATGACCTCCTTGAGCATGAATACACGCCTCACAACGACGAATAACTGAATTATTAATTTCAGCCATGTCATCATTGTTTGTGATATAAGCTATACTATTATTGATCCTTTCCATCAAGTGCTGAATATTATTTATTTCCTCAAAATAAACTAACTGCTTCATATGCCCCTAGAAATAAAAATCTAGAAGTTTGAGATCGGGAGAGCGAAGAGGCCATAAAACAGGACCACAGTTACCAATCCAGTTATTTCCAAAATTCCGATTCAACCATTCATTCACATGTCTTATTGCCGTTCAACGCAAATTATTCAAAAACGGCTGGTGTGACAGAAATTTTGAAAAGTACTTTTTTTCTGAGTCATTGCATGGGAAATAATGTTATTTAAAAATTTTGCTTCGGAAGTGACGTCAAAAAAAGTTTGGGGTAAAAAACTACCCCTCACCCCTCAAAATTACCTCAATAAGGCAAGCTGTTAATTAGGAAATTTGTAATTTTATGCGCCTACATCGGGGCCGTAATGTATGAAAATTTCATTTTTTTAATCACCACCATATCGGACTTATAATCGAAAAATTGGTATTCATCAACCCCGTTTAAGGGGTTGTAGCTCTCTTATTATGCGTTTTAGGACATATGTTTATTAACGAAAGTCCATTTATTTTTTGATAAATTACCAGCCTCTGAAGTTTGGCACACTCGTGGTAGATCACCCTGTATATATATACAGGGTGAGTCTTAAGTGCGTAGTTAGATTTAAACCACCGATTCTTGACATCTGTAGAAACCCACTGACACTTTTTTTTTTCTCTTAATTCCCACGTAAAATTGAGTTATCGACTTTCAAAAAAAATAAGATGAAATTGTTTTGGAACTGCTGATTACTAGAAACATTCCTCATTTTATCTGAAATAGTGCATTGACCTTTAGCAGTGTTGCCGCATTTCATATACAATAGGTATATCACCTAGCAGTAAGTTCGTTCCGGGACATAATTTTGAATGAAATAATTACCTACTGATGCGATTAAGTGCTCCATTTGAAATAATTTTTAAACATTTTAAAATACCTTTTAATGTAAGAAATGTACAAGTTTGCCTTTTTCTTGCATCAATTAAACTTTCTTTCAAGTGTTTCGTAAACTAAAACCAAATTTTCCGATAAACAGTAAACATAAAATGCTACTGACAATTTTGATTTCGTTTTTTTCAAAGTTTATAAAAGAATTATTAAATTTTAACAAGTAGTAGTTACTTACCCTGCGATTATAATAATTTGAAGTAATCCTGTAATTTATTAATAAATAAATCGTTTTCTAACAGTCATCAGAGACAACCACCTCTGCAGTCATATGTTCGGCTGGTTCATTGACCTGATATGTAGGTCAATGGGCGAGTTACACTAACCTATCTTTTAGGTACACTACATTACCAACCAATTTATGATTCAAATTACAGACATCAAGCATATTCCTATGAATTAAGATGGAAAATCTAGTTCAAATGAGTAACTAAAAGTCACTAAATAAAAACAACTACGTAACTTTATTTGTAAACAAAATCCAAGCGTTGACAAGAACTATTCTAATAACAAAAAGCACTTTTAGGTACTGTTGAAATATCGCAAAACTGAAATAAAAAAAAGCACAAAGAACAACACGCACTTAAATCGAAACTAAACTTATTCTCGATTTACCTAATACTTAATGTCAATGACGCTAAAGACGTTTACGTAAATTCACTCTGAACGATTTCCAATTATTATTCTCTCTATTGCTATAAGAATAACAAAGACAGCGGGAGTGAGTTGGCCTCTCCAGGTATATTTTCGTAAACCGCTATGACCGATACAAAAACAACAATTTGCTTGTTTACATATCAACATAGATTTATGAAAGGGGGAGATAGAACATAGTTCACGGCGCACGCTGCCAATTCCCCCACTGCTGTCATCCACCAATCACAGGCAGTGTGTCGGTATCTTCGACAGTTCGATCGCATCCATATTGTATTTCGATGTTCGTTGTGGAAGTGAGGTTTTGATTCAGTGACTATTTTTGTGACTATAGCGTGAAAAATGCCCAGATGCGTTATAAAAAGTTGTGTTTACCACAAAACTGCAAACTGTGTGAGGGATAAATCATCTATTCATTTATTTCGGTAAGTTACTTAATAAACATGTTTGTTTTGGAGGCCATATTCGATTGTTTAAGGAGACACAGAGCCGTATTTCCCAATTCCGTGTGATTTGCAAAGATAATTATTAATTATTGCAATAATGTGGATTAATCAAAGAGGATTAATATATTTAATGTTGACAGTAGCACGTTTTATACGATTTTACATAATAGGTACTTTAAGATTGTATTATTTTTAGTGTTCCAAAGGATACTGAGAGAAGAGAGGCTTGGAGAGTACCTTTAAATTTGGAAAAAGAAGATATGTTTGTGAATTCCAATGTATGCCACTTACATTTTACTCAGGAGTCTTATGATTTTGAGAAGTCACCTTTTTCACTCCATTTAAAACAAAATGCTTTACCTATTATGGACATTATGGTAAGTAGATTCGAAAGAAATATATAATATTAGTTTATTCAGATCACTAAAATAATTATTATTAAAAATACAGTAGGACCTACTTAAATTATTAAACAAACAGTTAATAGTGTCCAAAAAATTACCTTTTCCGAAGTTCTCAAATATTTACTTACATAAAATTTTATAAAAATTAGAAACGTATTTAAAATTTTGTGCCTGAATTATTTTTACAATAATGTATTTATTCATAACTTTTGTTTATTTACTGTTTCCATATGAGCAGAAAAATTATTTTATAAATACCTATTAAATTTATTCGAAAATATAATTAAAAAATTGGTGTGTATTATTTAGGTATACTATTATTTTCAAATATATTTTTTCGACGATTTATTTTTGTGATTTTCTTACAGAAAAACAAATCAATATAGAAAATGTAAAATTTTCCAAGGGCCTTTAATTTTTTTTTTAAATTCTGGTGAATGATGTTCAATAAAGCAGAGGGATAGTTCAATTAGAAATTTTACATTCTCAATATTCATTTATTTTTTCTGATTGCAAATTATGAAAATTGAGAAAAATCCATAAAACTTAATATTTTTCGATAACTCCTAAAATGAAGTCTACAGGGGGACTCGACAGGGGGAGTGTCAATATATGAGGAAAAACCCTGTAGATAAAATATCAAAAGGATTTAAACAATAACACGTAGGTATAATACATCTTATTTTTTATAGGATCCTAGTAAAAGCTTGACCGAAACTACATCTGTTTCGTCTCAACCATCGACGAGTGCTGCTATATCTTTGTTAAATGAACCATGGCCATCAACAAGTACTGGATTTTATTAGGACATAGAAAGGACAGAATTGCCACAAAGGTCATTTACTAGTTTGGGTTTTGTGGAAAATAAAACACCCCCAAGTTCTCCTATTCGAGAGTATTCTAAAGTAAGTTAACTAAGTAAAATTTATTATTGATTACTATTGCTAAGTATTTTAACTTATTGAAAAATAAAGTATACTTATTTAAAAAACATTAATTAAGTTGTTCAAATTGTTCAGTCAGCATTGCCAGGGCCTTTATTATTTAATATTGACAATCAGTAAGTAATAGAAGTACGTTAAATTAAAAAAAAATAAACATCTTATGTAAAGTAAGTCTTCATTCAATCTATAATCAAAAATCAATAATAGTGCCAATATTGTTTATTAATTATGTAAATTTTTTTTAAGGTTGAAACACCCCGAAAACGAAAACTGAAGTGTCAGTTGACTAAAGCTCGTAAAAAAATTAAGAGGCTTAGGACAAGTCTTGGCCATTTTAAGAAAAGAATTGCTAGGCTTGCTGAGGTGATTAAATCACTCAGTGGCAAAGTCACCGATGAAACATTAGAAACTTTGTGTAAGATAGGACCTAATGAAGAATTTGTGCAGAGACAGATGTACCATAAACATAAGTATGTCGAACAGCTTAAAGCCTTTTCATTAACTCTTCTTTATTATTCTGTTAAGGCATACAATTTTGTTCGTAATACTTTTAATTCGGCTGTTCCTCACCCAAAGACTATCGAGGTGGTACAAAAATATAAATGGCGAGGCCGGATTTACAGCAGAAGTTTTCGACCTATTAAAAATCAAAGGACAGAATACAGATTATAAACTTATTTGCAGCTTAACTATAGACAAAATGGCAATTCGTCAGCATGTGGAGTGGGATGGAACGAAGTATTACGGATTTGTAGATTTTGGAGTAGAAACTGAAACTGACAGTCATCCTGTAGCCAAGGATGCACTCGTGTTCATACTAGTTTGCATTAATGAGTCATGGAAGCTTCCTCTTGGATATTTTTTAATAGATAGTTTAACCGGTCAACAAAAAAAAATTTAGCGCTACAGTGTCTAAAGTTCAATATGTTTTGATGGAGCTACGAACAATGTTACGTTGGCCAAACAGTTAGGGTGTAATTTTGATCCCAAAAATATACAATCTACATTTGTTGATCCCAGTTGTGGCAGAAGAATTGCAGTCTTTTTTTTACCCCTGTCATATGTTTAAATTGTTAAGAAATTTGTTAGGAGATAAAAAAAAATATTATTGATGATAACGGTGATATTATTCAGTGGGAATATTTAGTAAAATTAATGAAATTGCAAGATAAGAGGGTGTTCATTTAGCTAATAAATTGAGAAAATCACATATATTCTTTAAAAACAAAAAAATGAAAGTTAAATTAGCCACCCAACTATTTAGTACTTCTGTAGCACATGCTTTGGAGTTTTTAAACGAAACTTTAAAATTAGAGCATTTTAAAGATTGTGAAGCTACAGTAAAATTTATTAGATGTATCAATAACTTATTTGACATCTTGAATTCCAGAAATATGTATCAGTATGGTTATAAACAGCCTGTTAACAAACAATATTTTGAGGGTTTTAATAAATTTTTGACAGAAACAGCAGACTATTTAAAATCTTTGGAATTAGCGATTGGCAAACCTGTTTGTGAGAGTAAGAAAAATGGGGGTAATAGGATTGTTGTTTTGTATCGAAAGTATAACATTTCTCTATAACATTATTATTGAAGAAAATCAATTATTGTTGTATATTCCTACTTACAAAATTAGCCAGGATCATGTTGAACTTTTTTTTTTGGGCAAATCAGGGCAATGGGGGGTTGTAACAACAACCCAACAGCTAAACAATTTAAAGTCGCGTATAAGAAAATGCTTGTACACCTTGAATTGAGAGATTCTTTTAGAGGAAATTGTATTCCATTGGAAACAATTTCAGTTTTGTCTCCTTCTGATATTATTAATAAATCGTGTGGTAGACAGCGAATAGCAGAAGATATAGACGAACCAGAAATGGACGATGACATGTATTACCACATTCTAAATATAGAAATATCAGAATTTAAAAATGAAATTTTTATTTATGTAGGGGGTTATATTGTAACCAAACTCTTGAAAATTCTAAAATGTGAAGAATGTGTGGAAGCATTGTTAGGGGACAGAGCTGACTTTCTTACGTCCTTTATAAATCAGAAAGACAGAGGTCAACTCTCGTATCCCTCCAAAGATGTAATATTTATATGTCGAACTTCAGAGAAAATCTTTCAAATTTATATAAATAAAAGAAATAATTTAATAAATGTCAATTTATTAAACATAAAATTGTTAGGTTTGTTAATTAATCAAAACTTATTTAAAAACCTAAATAATCATTTTAAAGAACAGACTGCGTTTACCTGTCACTATAGCAATTTAATTAAATTAATATCATCTCTATATTTTAAAATTAGAATTCACCATTATAACAGCAATATGTTTGATAGAAGTAGAAGCATGAGATATGTTTATAATAAATTAATATTATTTAAAGGACAATAATGTATGTATTATTTTATATAAGTACACTATTTTTTATAATAAGTAGATGCACATTTACATAAATGATTGTTAGAAACTTTGTTTTTTTAATTATATTGATACATAGGTTTATAGAGTACTATTTATTATTTAAAATACACAATGCATAGGTTAGCTAATATAAAAATTGTTGTTTTTTTTTTCAATAAAATCACTTTATTTTCAATACTAATTTTTTTATTTGAATTATATTTTAGAAGCCAAAATAAAAAATGTATATGGTTTTAATAAAAATATTTAAATAGTCTGGATGTTCTTTTTTGTGTTATTTAAAGAAATATACCCAAAAAAAACAACAAAAAAAGCATCTTATATTTGAGACACAAAAGATTACATCTAGTTAAATAAAAAAATAAATATAAAGCTAAAACTTTCTTAAATACCTTATTTTTTAGTTCTTGCAAAGAAATTAGGAGTCAAAATGTTTTGTTTCTTGTTGTACCTCTACAATATAATTATATTAATATATTATTATGTTGTATACATAAGACCATTTTATGGCATTGTAATGATAAAAAATACCCATAAGAATACTATATAATTAAAATAATGCTGAAAACTAAAACAAAACTGTTACTGATGCTAACCTCTAAATTGTATCAGTTGTAGTTGTAGTTCGTGTTTACAAGTGCAGTAAATAACAATTCAGTGGCGGCTGGTGGATTTAGGCTAAACCATAAATCAATATTGGAGCATGGAATCCAAACATTATTTTAAGGCACGACTACCAGTACTGAATGAAAAAGTTTTGCAAAAAAAATTAAATAAAAATTGAGAAAAGGTTACAAAAATACTCTGCCGATCCAGATAACTTCTAGACCATTAGTAAAATATTTGCAAACTATTTTTTTTCCTAATCAGAAGGAAAATTTATCACCCCGGTTTTTTGGTTTTCGAAAATTGTGATTTTTTGTAAAAGTTATGACATTTTAAAATTTAAATTCTTCATTGTGTAAATTTCAAATTGTCATAACTTTACAAAAAAATCAAAATTTTCGAAAAAAAAAAAAAAACGGGGTGATAAATTTTCCTTCTGATTACGAAAAAAAATAGTTTCCAAATATTTTACTAATGGTCTAGAAATAATCTGGATCGGCAGCGCATTTTTGTAACTTTTTTTTCTATTTTTTTTTCAATTTTTTTTTGCAAAACTTCTTCGTTCAGTAACTGGTAGTCGTGCCTTAAAATATTACTTGGGTTCCATGCTCCAATAGTAAAGTTGTGACATTGTAAGTGTGATATTTTTATTAGTGATTAGTGTTATTCTCGGAAACTGTGATATTATTTAATAGTTGTTAGTGTGTGTTTTAGTCCTGTGTTTTAATTATTGATTATTATTAGTGATTTATTTTTGCTGTGTACCAGGGTATGTGGATTATTTATAGAAGAGATTATTTTATTTCAATTAGGTACGTGCAGAATGCCAATTTTTTATTATTTATTTCAGTAAGTATTAGAATTTTTTTATAGTTTAATTTATTTATTAAGGAGTTTAAGTTTTTGTTTTCAGAATTTATTGTTAATTTTACTAACATAGCCTCACCCAAACTAACACCCCAACCACTTCCTGGCAGGTAAAGCTCATACCTCCACGTGGTACTTACTGGGCAACAATAATAATTTCTTATTTAAAATTTTTTTTGTTGGCTAAACTGTGCAAAAAATAATTCTATTGTGGATGGATTATAGCAATTAATAATTTAAGTGAGTAATCATTATTGCAAAAATATTAAATGATCTTAATACGGTCCTGTCCCACCAGACTTGGACGTTTGATTGATTCATGGAACCAATCAGTTTCTCTCAAAAGTGAGACAGACAACTTATAACCTCGCATTATACGAATTGTCAGCAAGGAACTTGTTAGACGATAGAGAATATACTCGCCTAGCACGCGGGTTCGAATCACAAACTTATTTTATTTTTTTTTTTAAATAAGTATTTTTTAGTTCGTTAGTAAGATTTATATGAAGATTACATTTTTTCCTTGCCCTTTATTATAGTTTGTTTATTTTTACTACATTTTTTCCTTGCCCTTTATTATAGTTTGTTTATTTTTAGTTAAGTAAACCAATCTACCTTTCCGTTCTTTAAAGTATGTGCTTATTTATAAAATGATTATTTTCAATTTTGTTTCATTTTTAGTAAAGTGAAACCAAATTACCAGATGTGTACTAATTTAAAATAGATTTGTGCAGAACGCTGACAGTGGCAACACTGCCTTGAGTTACGTAATTTCTATGAACGGTGTTTACACAGATATCCAGTGACCATCAAAATGTCGGTTGCCGGAGGACGAAAAAATTATCAGAAATTCAAAATTTTTTTTTGTTTAAAAAAATTTTTTTAACAGTGCCAATCAATTGTACTCGACGAAATATATTGAGGGTTAAAATATAACTACGCATTTAAAACTCACCCTGATATATATATATATATATAATATATATATATATATATATATATATATATATATATATATATATATATATATATATATATATATATATATATATATATATATATATATATATATATATATATATATATATATATTAATTATCAATTATTGCATAGAAAGAACCTAAGCGAGAGAATATGTTTCTTCATTTGTCTTTTAAATGATATAAGATTTGCAGCGTTTTTTATCTTTTCAGGTATTTTGTTATATATTTTGACAGCAGCGTTGTACGAAAAAGATCCTCTAAATTGTGCAGAGCTGTGCTTCGGAACTGAATATAAGGTTCGATGACGTGTAGGACGATCATGAATCTCCGTACCTTTTACCAGTTTTTTACACAAATACACAGGGGATTTATATTTTTCAATTTTATAAAGCAGACAAGACATGTGTAGTTCATATCTTTCATTTAAATTAAACCACTTGGACTCCAAAGATTTCTTGGTAACATGGTCAAACTTTCACATGCTGTTTTTTGGTGTTAATTAATTTTTTCAAATCGTTGGAAGGCTTGTATTTATAAATATCTTGAATAAAATGCAGTGACTGTCTCAATTATCGAAGGTTGTCAGTGTACCAATTTAAATAAATATTGTCATTGGTTAGGATTTTGGTCTTTATAGGGAAACGTGTATCCAAAGCAGATATAATTTTGTCCTAAAACATTACAGTTTTTACATCAATTTCTAAAGCCGAATCATTACCAATAGCGACAGTGGAGCCATCGAGCGGTGACCTTCTAAATCTCGGAGATTTCTACCTTCATGTGGTGACTGCCAAGTTTAAACACAATTGATAGATACGGAATTATGCTCATTTAAAATCGATTGAGTCATTTTTGAATCACCCTGTACTTTAATGTTCTCTGCACCTAATTTAATTTTATTAATAAAATAAATAAACATACGTTGCCAAATAAAATAAGTAAACAACAAGAAGCTTGTATAGACACTTACAGATTGTCAGTAAGCTACAAACAAAATTAAATGGTTTCCTCGTAACCACTCCAATTTATTTTATTATGATTTTTACATATAAATCTACTTGTAAATCTTTTCATAAAAGGTTAAAACAGTCCCTTGTACAGAGTTGCGAAATAATAACAATAAAAAAATACAGCTACATATGTCTGTTTGTTACTAATGATAATAAGGCTTTATCTTAATGTAGATCGGAACAGTAAAAATTCAGTTTCATTTCTCGGCTCGCCAACATTTTTATGGCGCATAAAAAACGCGAAGACCATAAACAATTGCTAATAGTTTTTTAATGACACTGTCAATAATTAAAAACGAGAGGTATTGTTTTGTGATTTAACGTGTAATACATGACGATAATTCTAATAATAAGTCTCACTGCCAGAGAGGTACTTGGAATTTTATATAATTTTTCATTTTCATGTGGGTGTTTTATGAGAAAAAACAAAATGTTTTTTAAATCGATATTATAAATTAAATCTATTATTGATTGGTTTATTGACTGACATGTTCAGATAAAGGAAGAAAAAATATACATATAAAACATAGTAAGTACGACACAATTAATGCATAAAACATCACAGAAGTCAAAACAGTATATAGTCCACAATTATTACTAAAATGTTTGAAATAAATTATTTCAAAAAATAATTGTCTGTATACAAGTTAAAAAAATGGCTGCCAATTACTTGGGTATCAGAACTTCCTCACTATAGTAAAACTCGACGTGTGCTGGAGTTTATAATAAAAGTAATTTTTGACATTTCAAAAAAGTCACATTTTGATGTTTGAAAAAAGGCATATTGGTGGAATGTCACCAATATTTTTTTTAGAGATTGGGACCGATTTTGCTCATCAACAAACCCAATCTCTCCCTTGATCTCTAGAATGTGTGTACCAAATTTGAAAGTTTTATTTCAAAAACTGTACCTGCTAATGCGAACCACACAGACACACAGACAGAAAATTTTTTCTGTCTGAAATTTTGTGTATCGTCATAATTCGTCGAGATTCTTCTAGAAATTCAATAAAAATTTTCAAAATTTTTTTCACGAATACATAACTTCCTTACTTTGAGGGATGAGGAAGTAATATTAAAGGTTAATTTAAAAAATTACATATAAATTAACAAGTTGGCAGTTATATGTGTTTAAAAATTTAATGGATAATTAAAACATGATATAAAATATTAAAAAGGAAAGCTATCTATTTAAAAATTCATCAATGCTGTAAAAAGTGCCATTGATCAACATACTCTTGATCTTCAGTTTAAATACATTATAATTATTTAGTTTCTTCATATCAGATGGCAAGGAATTATATAATTTGATACAAGAGTATAATGGCAACTGTTCTAGTAATGTAGTGTTATGAGGTGGTATCAGAAAATTATTGTTTCTTGTAACATAATTGAGATGCGAAGACAAACTCTGAAAAAGTTGTGGTTTTTTTTTGTGTAAAACATATATTTTTATAGATATAAAAATTGACACCGATTTACTTTTTACTATCTCATACACAATATGCGTGCGTGCGTGCGTGCGTGCGTGCGTGCGTGCGCGTGTGTGTGTGTGCGTGTGTGTGGTGTGTGTGTGTGTGTGTGTGTGTGTGATGTGTGTGGTGTGTGTGTGTGTGTGGTGTGGTGTGTGTGTGGTGTGTGCGTGCGTGCGTGCGTTCATGCGTTCGTGCGTGCGTGCGTGTGTGCGTGCGTGCGCGTGTGTGTGTGTATTTTAATTTAAATAGGTAGGTGATCAAAAACTTAAAAAAATGTGAAATTTGTTCAAGAGTAAACTACCAATATTTTTCTTTTTAGAATGTCATAAACAGTTGTTACTCGTAATCGTAAAACGTAAAAATTTTTTAAGGAATACATTCTTCTTTAAAATGATAACTTGAGAACAAAGTTTATCCTATAAGCATTTTAGCATTAAATTAAAAATATTATGGTCTTTCATGATTCTTTCAACGAAATTCATAATTTATGTCGATTTTATGGTTACGGAAAACAATTGTTCATGACATTTGTCTCTAAGGAGAAAAATATTGGTAATTTACTCTTGAACAAATTGCACGTTTCAAGTTTTTGTTCACCTCGTATAATTTTTGGAAAATTTAAAAACGGCTTTTGAATTTTCAAGAATTTTTTATGAAAATGAGTTTTTTCGAAAATTTGAAAATTATAAAATTTACAAGTATTGTGATCTCTATCCGGAGATATACTATGTATATGCATATATACATATTATTTATATAAACATAGTTCTAGTATATTTCGTGGATATAATTACTAGTTTTTCTCATATCTTAATTTTTTTTTATTACTTCCTCACCCCCTCAAAGTGAGGAAGTTATTTTTATTGTATTTCTTAACGAATCTCGACGAATTATGACGATACTCAAAATTTCAGAGAAAATATTTTCTGTCTGTATGTCTGTGTGCCTCTCTGTGTGGTCGAGATAGCAGCTACAGTTTTTGAGATAAAGCTTTCAAGTTTGGTACACACATTCTAGAGGTCAAGGAAGAGATTGAGTTCGTTGATGAACAAAATCGGTCCCAATGTCTAAAAAAAAGTATTAGTGACATTCCACCAATGTGACTTTTTTGAAACGTCAAAAAATGTGACTTTTATGAAACATCAAAGTGACTTTTTTGAAACGTCAAAATGTGACGTTTTTGAAACGTCAAAAGATGTGACTTTTCTAAAACGTCAAAAATTACTTTTATTATAAATTCCACCACACGTCGAGTTTTACTGTGGTGAGAAAGTTCTAATCCCCAAGATATTGACAGCGGTTTTTTTATTATCTTTATCGTTTGTATTTCTTTTAAATATTCTTCTGTATTTCATATAATTGCGTTCTTTGTTACCTGTTGGAAAAGTAGTAAACAAATAAATAAGTATATAAATTTTTTCAGGGCTTCATAGCCAATTTTATGTTTAAAATTAACCTTTGAAACAGACGTATCAAATGAAGCAAGCAATGAGACATATTAAAGTATAGTTTTATTTAGAATGATTATCATACCTAAGCAACAAATTAAAAACTGATACCAATATTCTTGTCCAAACACCGAAATGAAAAGATGATCATTTTATTAATAATTTAAAAATTAAACTGCAGAAATTCTTTATTTCAATTATGATTCTAACAACTTATGTCAATAGCTCCTCTTCCACACGCCACTGCCCATTGACTAATGTTTCGATAGCCTATTCTGACCTATTCGCAAACGGAAGACGTCGTTTTATACATTGAATACCAAATTAAATGTTTATTTGTTGCCGATTTAATGGTAATTCTCTTTAATGTATTGTCATGCCGAGTCGTATCGTTCAGACTTCATCTTATACATTATTAAATAACAAGACTTTACGTTGAAAAAATGTAAGGCGGAAGATGTATTTATTAGGTAGATTAGACATACGATCACATTGGACAGTTTATAAATGTGGAAATGATAATAGGAATAATTAATTGCATATTTTGCTCTAATAGTGTACTTTATTTTTAATTCATTTGATTTGACGAAAACTGATGTAATCCAAAAAATTTTAATTGCTGTTTAACAGATATTTTTCAAGTCATAGGATATTGATGTTATTTTTAAAAATGTTAGTCTGTCTGTTAACGATGAAAATTGTAATTATAACATTCCAATATGAAGTGTTGAGGACTCAATTTCGATACTATTGACCGAATTAAATGAAATTTTATATAAATATAATAATAATAATATAATAATAAATAAATTTATTGTGCAAAAAATTATACAATAAATTACAAAAAGGGTAGAGAGCTCAACATAGTTGATTTTCAGCCCTCCCCCGTAAAAAATAAACGAAAATACACTTAATAATAAAAATAATACATGTATGACAATAAACATAATAATTTACAAGTAAGTATAAGATATTAGACAGACATTGGCAAATAGACGTAATAATAACAAATAATATATGTATAAGAATAATATAATAGTATACAAGTAATATTATAATATAATGTATCAGTCAGACAGTGACAATTTAATTAACGAACTAGTAACCACAGATTAGCGCAATACTTATAGCTGAGGATTAAACAGAATAGTATTGACCTCTTTTTTTATACATACCATAAGACAAGCTTAAAAAATCGAAATATTCGTTTAATTCAGAGGGGGGCACAGTATGAAAAACTACCCTCAAACTTCCTGGTACTATGCTGAGGTATGGTATAGTTGTTGATTCTAACGTTTATATTATGTATTAATAAAACATTGTTTAAATATATTTGTGACATGTTCGTTAAAGTTAAGCGAACTATCCATATATAAGTCCAAGTTCTTCGCGGACTACACCCATGGAATTTCGATGCTATTTATTAAAATTTTAATGTCATCAAAGTTGATTTGATTTATTAATCTCTCATTTCCTACACAAATAGCCACTGATTTATTAGGATTAATTCTTAATCCGTTTTTCCAACACCAATTTGAGAACTCTTTTAATTCATAATTCAATATATTAATTTCGTCATTTATATTATTAACTTTGCTCCCGGTATATATTTGTATATCATCTGCATACATATGTATCTGACATTTTGTAAATACTGTCTCTAAATCAAACAGGAAAATTGAAAATAATATTGGGCCAAGAATGCTCCCTTGCGGAACGCCACTCTTAGTCATTACTTTATTAGATACTGTGTTCTCAAGTTTTACGGCTTGATACCTACCTTGTAAATAGTTTTTAAACCAATATAACTCCGTGTTATTAATATTTAAATGAGTTAATTTTGCTAATAATAAATCAAAGTTAACGAGATCAAAAGCTTTGCTTTGATCTAGTAATACTAATAGTGTAAGCTCAGTTTTGTCAATGTTATGACTAATATCATCAATGACTTTCATGAGTGCGGTACATGTGCTATAACCTTCTCTAAATCCAGATTGGTTTTTAGGTAAGATATTAAAACTATTGATATAAATTTTCAACTGATCTGCAACAATTTTTTTCTAGTAGTTTAGAGAAAATTGGTAAGATATTTATTGGTCTTAGATCCTTAAATTCTGACGGTTTAACAATTTTAGGTATTGGCAAAACTAAAGCATATTTCCATATTTCAGGTATAATACCTGTTGTTAGAGATTTATTAATTATTGCTTTTAATGCATGTACACAGAATGGTAAAACAATATTAAGCATTTTAGGTTTATATTATCTATACCGTAGGAGTTAGTTTTAATAGTAGCTACATAATATTTATATATATCGTTAACATCTACTTCTTTAAATTTAAAACTATTAGTGTCGTTTGAAAAATCACTATTATTGGTGTTAAAATAATTTAAATACTCATGGTCGATATTAGTTTCTCCAGCTACATTTACAAAATAGTTATTAATTTGATCAGGATCTTTTAATTCATCCGGTATACCAGCAATATCTTTTTTACACGGATTGTGCACTCCCCATGATCTCAGATTTTGCCACAAATACTTCTGGTTATTTTTTGATTTTTTATACGTATAATCCATATATGCAATTTTTTTCCCTTTTTATAGCAAGATTTACATAATTCCTTAAGTCTATGTAGTAATTTTTGTCAGTTGGTGATTTAGTTTTAAGATATTTTTTGTGTGCTTTGTTTTTTAGTTTTATCATTTCTTTTAAATTATAGATTATGTATGTATGGTTTCGACTTATTTGTATGTTTAATAAATTTCACGGGCGCATGTTTATTAAAAAGGTCTAAAATATTTTTATTGAGTAATTCAACTTGTGAGTAAATCATCAGTATATGCAATTAAATTCCAATCCATCGCTAAAGCATCATTCGCAAAACTTTCGTTGTCAAATTTATTGTAGAATCGAGTGTAAAATCCTCATACTTCTTTATTGCATTGTACATTTATTTTGCAAGATACTAGCATGTGATCAGTCATATTCCCCAAATCTATGGTTTTTACGTCCTCATATTCTAAATTATTGCTTAAACAAATAACATCAATTAAGGATTCAGTGGTTCGGGTTATTCTTGTTGGACTATTTATTATTTGTGTTAGATTAAAACTAGAAATAATATCATTAAAATACTTAGCATCTATATGTGTATAGGGTATTCATAGATATAGTAAAGTCGGTGCCTGCCTACTATTAGCATTGACCATAAACACAGCCGGTCGCGATTGAAATATGCCCCTATTAGCTACATAGAATTTCAAAGAAACCATGGTTTATTTACAATTGTACTGAATTATACAAAATAAAATATTTGTCCTATTTATTATATTTACATTTTAAAATAAAATTAATATTCAATTGTTAGTTTGACTCTGGCTGCTACCTAAATTAATAATAATAATTTTTTCTGTAATGTTTTCAACATGAATGTATGAATCGTCAATTTTTCGATCATATAAGACACAATTACTCCTGCTGCTTACAGAAAGTTTTTTCACCTCATCATATAATAAATATTTAAATCAAAATTTTGAAATTCGTGAAATTTTTCTTATTTTTGGTATTAGTATTTACCCACGACACTGGCCCAGTGAGAACATGTGGTTTTCTAAACGTTTATACAACGTTAATTAATGTTTACATAATGTTAAATAACATAACGTTAATTAACGTTTAAACAACAATGTGTTCTCATTGGGTGTGTTTAAATGATTAATACCGGCGAATCCGCCATATTTAAAAATAATGTTTTTATGTTGCAAAATGTTTAATATATTATTAAATTAAAAACTATCTTTAAATCTAATTTTAATTTGTATACCTGTGTATATAGATTAGTATAGGACATCTCAATTACTGTATTTTTACCTTTTAATTTACAATTTTAAGGAGATACCTGACTAGCAATGATCTAAATAAGGCCTGGGTAGCAGTAAAATTTTCTTAGCAGGAGTGTTTAAATACAAAATGTGTAAACATAGTCATTAATCCGGGTGTAATAGATACAATTTTTATTTGATAAAGTTTTTTAATACAATTATTCCACATTTGGCTGTCATTCATGTTAGGTGGAATCTGAAAAAATGACGAGGAATTTGGACTAGAAATATGACCATGGCGTAGATAGAGGGGACATGACCCTCTTCACACCTATGAATGCTTTAAAAAATTAAACCATTTTTAAATTGTTCCAAATTTTTTTTGAAAAACCGTTTCTTGCAATATTTTAATTTTTTCGATAGTCTTCCAGTAAATTGATTGCAAATATTTCATTGCAACGCTATTCTACATTTTTTAGTAGGTTGTTTTGAATAGATTTATATTCGTAGTTGTTATAACTATCAAATCATCGACTAAAATCAGGTTACAAATAGTTCTTTTATTGATTGATAGTTCTAACAACTATGATTACAAATCTATTCAAAGCCACCTATTGAAAAATATAGAATAGACTTAGGCGACGAAATACTTGGTCTTAATTTACCGGAAGATTGTCGATAATATCAAAAACTTGCAACAAACGTTTTTTTTTTTAAAAGACGTTGGGAGTAATTCAAAAATGATTTATTTTTTAAACATGCATAAGCGTAGAAGCTTTAAAGAAAAAAGAGGTTCGTGTACACTCCATCTACGCCACTGGTCAATTTCTTACATGTTTTTTTACCATTTTTTCAGAAAATTACAAATCTTCTTATTATGATCTTCTATTGGGAAAAAATTTTGTATTTAACTCCCTAACGAAACTAATTTGAAAAGTGTTTCTATTGGAAGACACAAAATAAAAAAGTGTTCATAAGATTACAAATTCATATTAATTATTTTTAATATACAGGGTGTATCATTAATAGAGATCGTAAAATAGTGATAAATGATCTCAATTCCAAGGTTAAAGCTAGATGATATGTCACCGCGTTTTTTTTTAATAATTTATAGGACAGTAGCTTAATACCTAAAGAAGGTGAGAAGAAGTAAAAGTATATTACTAATATTAATGTACACACTAAAACATTTGCCACCTTCCAGCAGCAAGCATTGGTAGTGTCATCCATGCTAATCCAGACGTATTTATCATTTGGTTCAGAATAATTTGTTTCATTGGATGTTTACAATATTGTATGTCTTGGGGTAGATTGGAATCTTTCATATGAAGATAGCACTGACGTAGTTTTCCACGAAACACTAAAACACTATATACTGCACTCGACGCGCGTTTAATCATCTTCAGATGATGCCAACTTTGTTGGCGAAACGCGCGTTTAATGCAGTATATAGTGTTTTGGTGTTTCGTGGAAAACTACGTCAGTGTTAATATTATATGTGTTAGCGGGCTCCCCTTTTGACTCTTCATAATTGCCAAGGCCGTGACGTGTTCGCTACAGGACAGCTGATTCAGGTAGTTTCCAAGTAGAGCATGCGCGACAGCGGAGCGGCAGTCAGTAGTATGTCATGTGGATGGCCCAGAACCTGACGATAGCTAAACGTGTACTTAAGATCAATAAACCAGTTGTAGCTAAGTTTTGACTTTTATTTAGGGTTAAACACCGCCATAAACTTATATCAGAAGTGGGATTATATCACCACTTACCCTGGTTGAACAAAAACGAGCAAAAAGTGAAAATAGTGAACAATTATCTGTTTGTGCTTAGTGGCGACAAGATGGCGGTGGAACAGCAGACTTAGTCTGACGACCTTACTGTCGAAATTATAGAAGAGAGAGAGAACATGAGACACCGGCTGGTTCAGCGAATAAAAGTGTAGTGGCACTACCACTATGCCTAAAAGGTGGCAGTACCACCTGATGTAAAATGAAAGGATAGTAGCAGTACCACCTGGTGTAAAAAAATTACTGCTATATCTCTCGAGTCTTTTTAGATACCGTTTTTAAGTTGGGTACAATAAAACAGTAGTAATAATAATTATAAACAGTTTCTCTCAGATGGAAAGCTTAGTTGGGAGTGCATGACCCTTTTATCATCCCATTTTTTATGCGTATACCAATGGTAACTAAATTAAATTATTTGAAGTATTTTTTATCTTTTTCCCACAAGTTTTGGTTTAGAAAAATTCAGTGTTTTTTATCGTTTGACAATATTAGAACTGTATTTTAGACATTATCTTTAATTGAAATTAACTTCTACGTAAATAGTCAATTTAGTTTTAACTTACTCCCGCAAAATTTGTTTTTATTTTTTATTTGGCTTTAATCAAAAAAAATCGGCATATTTCAATGAATGATATTGCCAAAAATAAGCAAGATTTAAGAAACAATAATTAAATAATTTAAATATTCGACAGTCAAATCAGTGGTGACTCTACATTTGGTAAGATTATTTCCAGATCCAATTAATAAGTGATATTGATGTCCTATTAGCTTCATCTCTCCACTATGTAGTTATAGTTATCACAAAATTCGCTGCTTTATTTAAGGAATGAATATCAGAAATGTAGGAAATCAACAATTTAGATAAGAAAAATTATGCCCCTTAACAATTCAGATATTAATTTTAAGTACTTTGTTTAATTCGTCATATTGTTATTAATCTTAATCTTTAAGGTTATTGTGAACATAAACCCTTTTCAAAACCATTTTTGCCATTTCACTGAACACTTTGGATGAGAAATCATAACAAATTTCAAAACCCATTAATCTTTTATCAACAAAACGTATACCACAACGATTTGTATTTATCAAAATGTAAAGCAAATAATATAAAACTTTTGAAAAATTATTTGTCTATCTGTGTTACTCAACTTCTATTTCAGACAACCAATTTTATAAAGCGCTTTAGGGAGTTTTTGCAGTCCCAGTGTCTCTTATAAGTTCTCTGGTTTGTTTTATTCTGCCTTGGATAGAATTTCGAGTGGTAAAACGTAAACAAACTTGACTGACATCGTGGTAATTTGTGTAGTGAAAAGAGAGTAATTTTTCTTGAGTCTTTCATATACTTAAAAGATAAATTGCAGGAGAAAATGAGGAAAATATGTATTTTTACTGAAATACCTCTATTATTTTATTTCAAAACATGAAATTCATACATTCATAACAGATTGGATTGAAGTAATAATTTAGCTTAGTTATTTCTAATTTTTTTTTCGTTGTGAAAATAATAGCACGATTTAATTGCTAACAAAACAAGGTTCTAGAAAATAAAAACAGTTTATATAAAAACATCAACATCCATACACATATCAAAAACACTTAAGAACATAACAATAAAATGCATTTTTGTTTTTAACTTTTAGTGCAGTGCATTTATACAATAATATGTCGTTTAAAGGTAAAAGTCCAGGAACATTTTTTTTTATTTTAATTTCGTTGTTCTGAATAACTTCTCAGAAGTCTCTGGTCATTCTTTGCATGTACAATTTTTAAACAAGTGATTTTTCGCGAATACCTTCTTTCATTTAATTTTACGAATATTACGTTCATAGGATAGAAAGATTAGAAAATTGACTACAAAAAAAGTCTTTACTCGTTTTATGATACGAGTTATAGTTTTCGAGAAAACTTGATATAAATGTTGTGACTCAAGCAAATACTTCGATTTTACTTTATTCTATGCTTAATAAGTAGAGTTGGCAAAAATTGTTACAATTTATAACAATGTATGCACAACTTACCCTCTTAACTACCTTGGTCATCACAGACTGGAAAAGATCTGTAAAAATTATGTATATTATGAAATGCGCGAAGACTTTTAGGAGATTTAAGGAACACCATTTTTGTACCTACTATTAATGCATCTACCTCTGGAACACCTTGTCGAATAATTTCTGCCACAAGACGTAAACCATGCACTTTACACGTAACATGTACCAACCTACAACCGTGTTCTTGAAGAGAATGGCCTACCAAACTTTTTGGCAGGTCAAATTTTTCTAACGTCTCCAGCACCACCCGCGTAATTGTTTGGTCAGTACACTCAGCTAGTGTTTTGCTAGCTAGTATCAGTAGAAATGTCGATTTGAAAGGGTCCAGTATACGTACTATAATATTTAAAATACATTTTTTTTGCAATTTGTCGTCTCGTCAACACATAACCACAGCCGTGTAATTTTTAGTACACACACTTTCCAGATGAGCTTCATACAATATTTTTTCGGCAACCATTTCAAAATAAAAAAGTTAAACATAAACTAGTTAAATCATTTATATTGTAAACTAAAACCACAGATTAATAAACTTACTCAGTGCTCCCCATTTTGACTTTTTGTGCAATAACTGCATGGTAGCCTTAGTCTAAACTTCTAAAATTTCATCTGGCATATTTTCTATATCGCAACCACTCCCCGGACACTTTTCTTTTGAGAAAGTAGCTCTTTTACGGCCTACTTCGGAAAGTACATTCTCCCAGGTTACTTTTTTTAAAGGAAAAGTGTCCAGGAAGTGGTTACTTTCTGGACGGATGCCGAAAAATTATTTAACATTATAATTGATTAGTTTTCATTATAGAACCTACCTGTCTAAATATTGATGAAAAATATTCATTATCTGCTAAAAGATAATGCCGCCTCCCTTGGTTCCCTTAATTCTGTTGACGGGTGACTATCAGAGAGAGGGTCAGTAAACAATTTTGTCCTTAAAAGTATTACAACATTTCTAGCAAATTACTATATTATAATCTTTCGATGAAACTATCATAGTTATCAACAACATCGCAAAAAAAATGTTAGTAGGTCCATAATAACAGTAATCTGACCTAGCTAATAATAGTAGTAACGTTCGATCAAACGAGAGTGACAGTACAAAGAAAGTAATTGAAATATAGTAGTGAATAAGTGAATTCGATGCAGAACTTGAAATTGGTCTATAATTGAAACAGGTGGGCATGAAGCATTCCGAAGGAAAGTAATTACTAGGAAATAATATCATTGCTATTATTATTATTGTGAAACAATTAGATTGAAAGTGAAATGTGAAATGTTTAATAACTATTTTCCTATACATTTAAGGGAATTGTGAACTCAGGTATGACTATCACCATACAAAATGACCTCTCACAAACATAACTACCAGTGACCAATTTTATTTGACTAAGCTGACAGTACCTATAGTTTTATTATTATTATTTTTTTTAATAGGATTATTATAATTTATAAACCATTCATTTTTAATAACTATTTTCTTGTGATACAGGTTATTACAGGTTTTAGTAGCAGGACTTTAATAGAATAAAAGAAAAATTAGGTCGAAAATATCTAATTATCTCTATGCTCTAAAACATCTAAGGCCCGGTTTTACAATCGTGGGTTAACTATAAGTTGAATGTTAACTAGTATTATATTTTCATAAAAATCGATGAGATTCTAATACAAACCACTTCAACTAAAAGTTAACTTATGCAGAAAATAGTTGTTGCTTTAACCACTTTCAAGACATGTAAAATTGAATAAATTCAAATGCTAAAAGTGCGAGTTTAGCTAACCCGCGATTGTACAACCGGGCCTAAGGGGGGTGCTTATAGCTCTTGAGAGTGGTGGAAAAAAATTCTTTTAGAAATAAAAAGTATGCTGTATATACACGCAGGGTAAACAATATGTATCTGTTTTTAGGGCTGTTCAGTAATATTCCCAAATTCAATTTAATTAGATTTTAAATATGTATATATGTATAGCCACAAGATAGTAACTTCCCTTCTAGCTGATCATTTTACTCAAATTATGGAATTTAACATTGCCCACAAGCTAAAGGAATCCGAAAAGAAAATTATTTCATTTAGAAATATGTTGGTTGAAAATATAAACCAGTTTGTACAAAATATTTATGATATTGATTGGTCGTTCATATATTTAGATGTTGTGAATTTAGCTTCTAAAATTTTAGTTGATAATCTCACTTGGTGTTTGAACATTAATTGTCCTATTGTTAATAAGAAAATTCAACACAAATAAAATCCTTGGTTTAGTAGAGAATTAGAAGTAAAACGATATCAATTAAAAAACCTATACTGGCTGGCAAATAACTTAAACTGTGAAGAAACTAAAGAAATCTATAAGATTAAAAATAAGCAATATAAGAAAAATATTAAGTTGACTAAATCAAAGTATTATAGCACTAAAATTCAAAATTCGACAAATAAAACTCACGAGACATGGAAAATAATCAATGATCGATTGGAAAAAAAAAAGAAAAACAAAAAAACAAATTGTACTGAAAGAAAATAGTGAAAGAATCCCAAATAATTTTGTAAATTACTTCAGTACTATTGCAGCAACAAGTCTAAGACAAAATGTTGGCGAAAACCTATCCTTGCCTTGCACAACAACCGATAAACAAATGAATTCCCTATTTATTCCTTATGTTGATGCGAATGAATTACGGGAAGAATTAAATAAACTAAATAATAAGAATTCTACTGGACTAGATGAAATAAGCATAAAATTGTTGAAATCCATTAGTGATATAATATGTCAACCTTTAGCGCATTTAATAAACAAATCTCTCTAGCTTCTGGGATATTTCCAGATATATTAAAAATAGCTTGCGTTATTCCTCTCTTTAAAAAAAAAATGATCCCTTCAATATCGAAAATTACAGACAAATCTCACTGTTGAGTGTCTTTTCAAAGCTTATAGAAAAAATTGTTTATAGTATAATAGTGAAATACCTAAATAAGATGCATATAATAAATTCTAACCAACATGGTTTCAGGGAAAATATGTCTATAGAAACTGCTTCTTATAAATTACTGAATTACGTATACAAAGAATTGGATGACGGTAAAAAATATGTGCTATCACTAATGTTTGACCTCTCACGGGCTTTCGACACGGTCGACGCTAATTCTCTGGGACAGAAATTATTATTATTATTAACACCGGTAAACCAACAAATGTTTGACAAGCTAAATATTTCATAGTTTTCAAAGCCACCTAAGTTAGTTACTTCTTAACATTTAATTAGAACAAAATTGTATTTTCTTATTTTCTTTTAACTGAAATTTTGTTTGTATTTATCGCACATTTTAATACGACATATGAATAAATTCCTTATTAATAGTACTAATAAATGGTACCACGGTACCAATATGGTTCCATTTGAAAATATTGAGTTTCCCCCGAAAACCATTTTGATGAACTTTATTTGCTCATAAATCACTTAATTTAGTATTCTTGACGGGATTTCGATTTTTCTAACATTACACGGGTCATTTAGAATAAATCGGAGCCGTCATGGCACACTTAAATGGAAAACTAAAAATTATGTTATAAAAAATATTGTCGTTGAAATATGACTTATTTGGTATCGTTGGATTCAAAAAAGTTATGCAGAATTCAAAAATACAATAATATACAGGGTGTTCCATTTAAAAATCGAAAGTTAGTGTCACTTCCGGCGAAACCGGAAGTGAAAAAATCACTTGTATGTCAAATAGTGCCGCTTATTATGTATATAGGATATCCCAGATTTCAATCAATTATCTTCAAAACTAAAGGAGAAAAAGGGGGGTGTACCATGATCCTGTTGTATATACAGGGTTGTGCATTATATATACATATTAGTTTTACTCAGTCAATTAGATGTACTTTCTAACCTGGATATTATTATCGATTGATTTATTAATTTACTTAGGTACATAAACGCACACCTATGTATACGGATACCTACATATATGTGTGTCGGGATATTTGCATATTATTTTGTCCATTCAACCATATACACTTTCTAAACTGGATGTAATTACTGGATCAGTTATTAAATATTAAATTATTCTTTGTTAAATAATTAGATGTGAAAGTATTTAATAATAATTAATTAAAAATTTACATTAGCAAGGTAAAAGGCTGTGAACCAGAATATAGCTATATACTTGGTAACTTTTGAATGTATGAATTTCCAAGATATTCTTAATACCTATTAGTATTCTATTTGTTTCTGTTTTTTTTTTGTATTTGTTCATAATGCCCATCTCTCAATTAGACACACATAAAATATATATATTTTTTTTTAATGCGAGAACTTTATTTGCAGTACAATATTGTAATTGTGAAATAATTAATTTTGAGGGGTAATAGTGATTACTTATTGGTAATTTCTTTTTAATAGATGTATATATACTTATGCGTACACACTTTTTTTTTTTGAAAATTACCTACTCTACTCTTGTAATCTGATTATTACCTTTTGTGATTTTAAGTGGCAATTAATAGTCGCTAACGACACCTAATCAGGATTAAATCACGTGGCGCTCAAATTTTCTTTATTACCTTTGCAACCAGCCCTGTTTCACTGTTAGTTCTTGGCCTTGATATAGGTATCTTTACTAATAAGTAGGTAAGTTCAACTAACTATTATTAATGTTATTTATTTCTTATTATTTTTTTACGCATGCGTTTACTTTAGTTTACCTCTAAATGTCACCCCGTTAAAGACCCTGGGAAAATCTCATGTTCTAACTAAATAATTCATTTTTCCTCTTTACTAATAGGTAGGTAAGTTCAACCATTATTAATGTTATTTATTTCTTGTTATTTTTTTTGCGTATGCATTTACTATAATTTACTCTAAATGTCACCCCGTTAAAGACTGGGAAAATCTCATGTTCTAACTAAATAATTAATTTATTCTCCTCTTAATATGTTTAAATTGCCGGGAACATCAATAATACAGGAACAACGTGGCAACTTGTTTTTCTAAATGAATGTTTGAAATTTGCTAGAAATATTTTTCAACCTTTTGTCTGTAAGAGATAAAAAATTTTAAATCGATATCTCAATGTACTCAGGAGTCATGGAGTTTCAAACAGGATTCATTTTTAATAGCCATCCGGTAAAGTAAATTATGTTTAAATGAAAAGCAACTAAACCTTCAAAAAATTCTTGTACCCATTCAAAATTCCTATTAATTTTAATTGTGATTAAAAACTAACCACAAAATGGACGGTTCGGTGCTTGCTTATTGATTATCCACTAACTTATTGTATTTTTGAAATATGTACAGGGTTATTCATTATAAATTACCCACCCCTTATCATTGTTATTATTACCTATAAAAGAAAAGTTTTAAATAAAAGTTGTGTGATTATGACTGAATTTTGTTAAAATGCTCACAAAAGTAGAGTAGCATGCAGATTTCAGGAGATACAAAAAAAATAATATATGTTTTTTAAATGGAATACCCTGTATATTATTAAATTTTTGTAATGATCCTTTGTTCTTGATTTCAAAAATATACCATATGTTACCCCTACCGCTTTTGAGTTATTAAACATCGAAAATCTTAGTTAAACTAGTTACTGTAAACATGGAAAAGTTAACATTATTAAAGTGAGCTATGAAAATGACAACTATTTTGTTTACTAAGTGACATTTCTTTAATGAAATAAGCAAAATGGTTTACAGTGAGGAAGAAAAAAACCAAATATTTATACAAAATAAATAACAAAGATTTATTTAGGAAATTTAAACATAAACAAATGATAATTCATAAAAGATGTTCGATGTGTCCACCATTATTGTCAATGCATAATTGATAACATCTTCTTATATTTATAATTGCACCTGAAATGGCTTCATTTTTTACATTCAGATTGTTTATTTCAAGTCGAATGCTGTCTTTAATGACTTGAATACTATTATTATTATTATTATTATTGAAAATTCCTTTTAGAAATCCCCAAAAAAGTTAATCCATAGGTGTCAAATTCGGACTGTTAGGTGGCCATTTAATAGGTCCAATATTCCCTATCCATATTGGGAATACATTATTTAAATGATTTCGATCGGGTAGGACACTATACGGAGTTGTCCCATCCTGCATCCAAATCATATCATCAAGGTCGGCTTCCGGAAAATTCTGCAAAAGAATATTTTCTGCTTCTGGGATCATTATTTCCAGATAGGTACCTTCAATTAAAGTATAATCATAAAATATAGACCCAACAATTTTGTTACTGAAAATTCCACACCAAATACTAACAGTTTTTCTTCATGATTTTTTTATCTATTTTACCAATTTTTTCTGTTGTGCTTGTTTTCCCACGACCTTCGATTTTTCCTATTAAAAACTCCTGCAGTAGAAAAGGATGATTTGATGAATATTTTAGTAAAATATCGGGATCTTCATCCAACTTTTGAATCATCTGGCGGCAAAAGTCCAGCCTTTTCCTTTTATGAGCCTCTGTTAAAACTTGTACGGGTAAAATTTTATATGGTCTGTAGTTGTTATTTTTTAACGTACGTCGGATTTTGGAATTACTTTTACCTAATTGATCGACTGCATTATTTATACTATATTCAGAATTTTCTAGGAAATAATAAAATGCTTCAAAAAAAGTCTATTCGCGAATAAATATGGATGGGCTTACCTTCGAAATGAAGCAGTATATCTAGCTGTTCTTCCTGGTTTGCTTGAACTACACACTTTTTTCTACTAAAACTGGAGGTATTATTCATCTTTCGGTAAATATTTTTGAACGTGTTTTCTGATGGTGTTCGACGATTTGGATACAACACCTTATATGCTCTTTTTGCTGCACGTTTATTTTTATTATTTTGTATAAACAAGTAAATATTTGGACGTTTTCTTCCTCACTGTAAACCATTTTGATTATTTCATTAAAGAAATGTCACTTATCAAACATAATAGTTGTCATTTTCATAGCTCACTTTCATAATGTTAACTAGTTAATAATAATAATAATAATAAGGTTTATATAAAAAACTTAAAATAGGATACTAAAAATAAAGATTTCATTACAAATATAATTAAAAAAATCTATAAAAAAAAAAAGAAAATATAAAATAAACTGTCAAATAAATATTCAAATGACTTATTAAGTCCATAACTTAAAAAAAATAAAGTTATAAAAAAGTTAATAAAACAAAAAATAAATGAAGAATATAATATAAATTAAAAATTATAATTTAATAAAAAAATTAAAATTATCACAAAATATATAAAAATTAAATATTGTATTAAAAAAGTAATTGAATTTTGATTGTGGGGTGTAATAATAAAAAGGTGTTTAAATTAAAATTAAAGGGTAAAGATAATGTAAATATGTAATGTTGTATACAATAAATTAATAAAAGATTTAGTTAGAAATACAAGGAAATATTTAAATAAAAAAAATTTTTTAAAGAAATATATTCTAGAATTAATATTGAATGTTTAGTGTTCCTGATTATAAAACTAGAATGATATTATATTTATAGGGAATAAATTAGTTAATATTATAATTATTGAAAAGTACTGTATTTTTCTAAATTTAGAAGTTTATATAATGTTCAAACGTAATTTCTATATTCAAATATAATAAGAAATAAGAATTTATAGACTTCTCATGTGTTAACAAACATTAAAAAAAGTTCCCTACCCCTTAAATATATATAATTGAAACCTTTGTATTCTAATAGTTTTTTCTATATTAAAAGGAATAAAACAGTTGTGTTAAATTTTAATAATCAAATAAAAATAATAATGTATATATTAAATTAAAATAATAATTAAATTTATAAAGTAAAAAGTAAGTATAGGTAATTTTAAAAAATAATTAAAAAGTTGAATATATAAATTAATATAAATATGAAAGAAATTATTATACTAAATTAAAAATACATAAATATCTTATTTTCTTAAAAAAAAATAAAAAAAAATTAAATAATTAATGATAAAATAAAATAGGAGTTGTAAGGAATATATAAAATTTAATTTGTTTATTAAATTAATTTTTTTTTTAATTTATTTGTGAGAATTATATAACTAAGAAAATAATCTTAAATAATATAAGTAATATCTCTGGTATATGAATTATTTAATAATATTTTTAAAATTAAAATTTATTTAATATTTTAAATTATTAATTATTTAGTTATAATGAGTGTATAATTTAATTATTAAAAATTAGTTTACTAGAAATGATAAGTAATAAGTAAATGTTATAGTAACTAGTTTAACTAAGATATTCGACGTTCAATAACTCAAAAACGGTATATGATAGGGGCAACATATGGTATATTTTTGAAATCAGGAACAAAAGATCATCCCAAAAATTTAAAAATATACAGGGTATCTCATTTAAAAAATATATTATTTTTTTTGTACCCCTGAAATCTGCACGCTACTGTACTTCTGATAGCAGTTTAACAAAATTCAGTCATAACCACACAACTTTTATTTAAAACTTTTTTTCTATAGGCATTAATAACGATGATAAGGGGTGGATAATTTATAATGAATAACCCTGTATCTATGAAATTTTATTATATTTTAAAACAATAAATACCCTATCAAAAGTGTTTAAAATGTTCTCAGAATTTCAGCTATAATTCTTTTAAAATGATGACAAAACATTTATCAATTTATCATTTTACGTTTTCCTTGCGTTGGGCTTAAACTCTAGGTGTCATTCATTACAAAAACATCAGTTGCATGACACAAGAGTGATTGTGCCGGTATCCTTTGAGCGCAATGCCATTCGGTCCATACGCGATCGGAGAGCGGGTTTGTCACAGCTAGCTTTATCCCATAAAATTGTACAAGAAGCCTATTAATCACTCTTACCATCAACGCTTGTTAGTTTTGAAAATAATCGCTCGTAATCTACCACATGACTGCTTTCAACCAATGATCAATTTTAATTGTTTGTCTATACGTTTTTCTTTTGTAATTCAATATTATTTTATTATATTTTGCAATATCTGTTATGAACAGAATAAAACAATATTTTAAATTACCATAAAAAAATCTTGACGTATAATATTTGATGTGAATAAACTAATAATAATAATAATATTAATTATAATGGACTTTATTTGGAAAAATGATATTACAAGAATATTACAATTCATTCTATTAATGTGGCAAAGCACATAACATGCCTTTTAAAATAAGAGTAACTCCCTGAAAATCAGATATTTTGTGTTATATAAATAAATACGAGGCCCTACAGTTTATTATGGAATCCGAACCACATCTAGAGTATAGACAATTCGATACCTCATTTGAGTCGGAATAAAACATAAATTTTCAAGTTGTTGTGGGATGGAATTCAACCATCGATCTTTGTATTATTTTTTGTGTCAAAAACTACTATACAATGATTAATGAACCGATTGCGTAAAAGCCACTTCTCGTTTATCGTTTATGATTTTAATACATTAATAATTTTATTTCAAATAGACTGATTTTTTAAACCTTCCGCATATTTTAATCTACAGTGTGACCCACTCAAGATCGCAACACCCCTGTATACCCGTTAATTGATGCTTGATTAACTTCAAATTTTGGTGGTAAGCAAAGATCGATAAGGTGATTCTTTGAACTTAGTAACATGTGATACATGTCAGTAGCGTGCGATTTTATGGGGGTTTGAAAAGTTGATTTTTTAAAAAAGTGTTAGCGATTCTTTTATTTAAATTTCGATTTCATCGTCGGAAAAAGCACTATTTAAAACCCTCAGGTATAAATTTTAAGTGGGATCACTTTTCTGGTTACTGAGATGTAAGCCACCAAAAATCCAGTTTCTTCGATTTCGCAATACCCCTGCATACCCGTTAATTGATGCTTAATTAACTTCAGATTTTGGTGGTAAGCAAAGATCGATAAGGTGATACTTTAAACTTAGTAAAATGTGATACATGTCAGTAGCGTGCGATTTTATGGGGGTTTGAAATTCGATTTTCAAAAAAAAATATTAGCGATTTTTTTTATTTAAATTTCGGTTTCATCATCGTAAAGAGCACCATCTAAAACCCCCAGGTATCAATTTTAAGTGGGATCACTTATCTGGTTACTGAGATGTAAGCCCCCAAAATTCCAGTTTCTTCGTAAGTGATTAAGTTGTTTGAATTAAATTTTGGCAAAACTGATTGTGCATTCTTTGAAAATTCACGGCATTTCTTTTTTTGTTCATTACATAATCAGTTTTCAAAAGTATGCCGTACACTACTCGGTAAAGTGACCAAGACTATTCAATAAATTCACAACGAAGTATCTAAATTTATTTTTAACTGAAAAATAATAAAAATGAATAATTTTGACTCTAATCAGAATTAACAAAAATAAATGTTTAAATTGTTGTGGCTTCTACCAAACATTTATTTCGACACATTTATCATATCGTTTCCGTATATTATTGACTACATTCTTTAGCTGTTGCGGTGTAATTTCTGCACAAGCTTGACGTATTCTTGCGCAAAGATCTGCTCGATTTAACTTTTGAGTTAAAAGACTTCATAGGAAAAAATTAAGAATTGTGGGATCTGATGACCTGGGTGGCCAATGAATTAAACCACTACCGCGGCCTATCCAATGGTTCGAAAAATTTTCATTTAGCCACTGTTTAATAATTCTTGCATTATGCACGGAACAGCCATCTAATTGAAATGTAAATTTCGTATTTCCACAAGTGGAAGTTCATCTATTGCATCCGATAATTCATTTCGTAAGAAATGTAAAAAAATTTGCGCATTGACATTTCCATCAAAAAGAAGGGTCATATTATTCTATCATTCATCATTCCTCACCAAATGTTGATCTTTTCCGAATATTGCCTTTTGAAGTTAATTATCCAATTTGGGTTTTCATTTGCCCAATACCGAACGTTTTGGGTCGATAATACTCCATTTGTTGTGAACGTAGCTTCATCACTGAATAAAATATTTTTTAAAAAATCTCTATTTTTCAGCTACTCGCCTTATGCCCACAAACAAATTCCATACGTTTATCTTCATCGCCCTCTTCTAAACTATGAAGAAATTTTTGTTTAAATGCCTTTATTTTATTTTTTTTTGAGACATCTTCGAATAGTTTCCCTTGGCAAGTTCAAATCTAAACTAGCCACTTTTAAACTACTATGCGGATTATTTATAAAGTGATGTAACGCAGTCCGGTCATATCGTCTGTTACTTCTTCTTACATTATCTTTTATAATGTGTTTACTTACAGCTCCAGTTTCATTAAATACATTTTTAACTCTAAGAACAGAGTTACTGTTGATAGGGGGACGATCTTGATGTCTATCGTTAAATATTCTGCATACTTCTCTTACACTCAGATCGTTGTATCCACAAAGACGTATAATTTAAATTTTTTCTTGTACTGACAATTTTGCAGCTATTTTCTAATTTTCTTTCTCGAAAATATAAATGTAATTTTTGATTTGGAGTTATTTAATAACACTAATTTAGCATAGTTTTATAATCACTTATTTGCATAAATTGACATTTATTCAGTAACAAACTGTCAAAGTCACAGCTTACTTTTTTTATTTAATTTAAATTACATGAATTTTTATTGAGAAAATGATGAAATTTAAGACGTCTGCACCAATAATAAAATATACGATGGGTTATTAACCAAAAGGCAATATTCTGAAAAGGTTAACGTTTGGTGTGGAATAATGAATGACAATAACAGTCGTTTTTTTTTATGGAAATCTCAATGTGCAAATGTTTTTACATTTTTTACGAAATGAATTATCGGACACAATTTTAGCTTCGCTGTGAATTTATTGAAAAGTCTTGGTCACTTTACCGAGTAGTGTACGGCATACTTTTAAAAACTGATTATGTAATGAAGAAAAAAAGAAATGCCGTGAATTTTCAAAGAATGCACAATCAGTTTTGCCAAAATTTAATTCAAACGACTTAATCACTTACGAAGAAACTGGATTTTTTTGGGGCTTACATCTCAGTAACCAGATAAGTGATCCCACTTAAAATTGATACCTGGAGATTTTAAATGGTGCTCTTTACGATGATGAAAACGAAATTTAAATAAAAAAATCGCTAATACTTTTTTTTGAAAAAATCGACTTTTCAAACCCCCATAAAATCGCACGCTACTGGCATGTATCACATGTTACTAGGTTCAAAGGGTCACCTTATCGATCTTTGCTTACCACCAAAATCTGAAGTTAATCAATCATCAATTAACGGGTATGTAGGTGTGTTGCGAAATCGAAGAAACTGGATTTTTGGTGGCTTACATCTCAGTGACCAGATAAGTGATTCCACTTAAAATTAATACCTGGGGGTTTTAAATGGTGCTCTTTACGACGATGAAACCGACATTTAAATTAAAAAATCGCTAATACTTTTTTAAAAAAATCGACTTTTCAAACCCCCATAAAATCGCTCGCTACTGACATGTATCACATGTTACTAAGTTCAAAGAATCACCTTATCGATCTTTGCTTACCACCAAAGTTTGAAGTTAATCAATCATCAATTAACGGTTATACAGGGGTGTTGCAATCTTAAATGGTTCACACTGTATATAGTGTGTTTGTCGGCTCAGTGACTCAGTGACTATACGTTAGACTTGAAACCAAGGGATTCCGGATTCGATTCCTAACTAGTGCATGGATGTATAGTGGCGCTTTTAAAATACCTGATCTGTATGAATTTCCCAATTTAATGTGCTGCCAATGTATATGCCTAGAAACCTTGTCGAATATTCCTATTATATAAATTTATTCATGATAAATCAAATAGAAAAATTCTCATAAAATTCCTTTATTAATGTGACCGGTTTCGTGAACAAGTAATTACTTCACATCATCAGACACAGGAATTGTCTGAATGTGTCTGATGATGTGAAGTAATTACTTGTTCACGAAACCGGTCACATTAATAAAGTAATTTTATGAGAATTTTTCTATTTGATTTATCATGAATAGGAAGATCATTTACAAAAATTATAAAAGCAAAGGTCCCAAAATGAAACTCTGCAACACACCATAAGTGACTTGTAATGAGATGGATTTTTCCCATTAATTTCAACAAATTGTCTTCGATTGGATAAACACGACGCAAGCCAGTCGTCCAGCTTCCCTCTGAATCCATACGTTTCTAAATTAATAAGTAAAACATGTTCGACCAAATCGAATGAGGTCCATCAATAAACCAAGACATTTCATGTTGTTTTCTAAATTCTGATATAAACTTATTAGGAAGCCTAATATAGCTGTCTGTATCGATCTATTCTCTCTAAAACCTTGTGAACCGTATTTAATATATCGTATCTAGTTAGAAATGATTTCATTCTAATATGGACTAGACTATTTTCTCCAATATTTCTAAAATCACTGATAAAAGTGATATTGGCCGATAGTTTTAATTACCCTTTTTTATAAAACGGTACAATTTTAGCAATTTTCTGATGTTTTACCGGTAGCTACCGGTATTATGGACCAATTGACTAGGTAGGTCATAGGAAATTTGTATTTTGAGTCCACCATATTGAATCCTTCATTTTGAATTTTGGAATTCTGATGTCATAATCAGATTCAGCGACCCAAAAAACCCGTAGGTTTGGTACCTAAAACCCATAAAAAATTGCACAAAAGCTAAATTCGCGGCTCAAAGGGCTAATGTAATGTTTGTTATATTTTAAAAAACAAATTAATAACATTTTAATGGCTTTTCATTGTCATATTAAACCTTAATAGCCCAGTCACATTAGAGGTTTCACCTCAGAATGAGAGATAATAAGCTGTAAACTTGTATAAACCTTTATTTTGGCGTTCTAAAAGTTGTCTCAAAAGTCTCATAAAATCTCGTGTCTACGTCTTAAGATATTCAAGGTCAAAGGTCACAAAAATCGTTTTTTTGCAAATATCTCGCTTCCTATGGTTTTAATGCCATTTGCATTTATTATAAAAATTGTAGAGAATAAAATTCTCTACAACTTTTGTCCCAAACATTTTTTTATATACTCAACCGTTTTTGAGATAGAGGGCGGAGAGCGCGCCGCGCTTACCTATTCACAGCATAATGCAAGGTTAAAGTCTATAAATCATTAAAAAAATATACAATTATGAATAATTTGCATTGTTTATTAATTAATACATTATATTTAATAATATTTTTCATTTATCGAATATATATTTGTTTAATATTACTTACCTTTCCGTGTAATCAAAAAAATATACTTTATACGGCGTATTATTTACCGGGACTTACGGTTGATGTTGCATTATGCTGTGAATAGGTAAGCGGGGCGCGCTCTCCGCCCTCTATCTCAAAAACGGTTGAGTATATAAAAAATGTTTGGGACAAAAGTTGTAGATAATTTTATTCTCTACAATTTTTATAATAAATGCAAATGGCATTAAAACCATAGGAAGCGAGATATTTGCAAAAAAATCGATTTTTGTGACTTTTGACCTTGAATATCTTAAGACGCGGACACGAGATTTTATGAGAGTTTTGAGACAACTTCTAGAACGCCAAAATAAAGGCTTATACAAGTTTACAGCTTATTATCTCTCATTCCGAGGTTGACCCTCTTTTTTGGCTTAAATGACTGGATTATAACCCTTTCCTATTCCACATACAAAGTTTTATAAAAATTGATTTAAAAATGACAAAGTTACAGATTTTTTGTTAAGAAATGTCTGTTTTGCACGACTGTGCGACGGCAGTCAGTTTCATAAAACCTTCCGACTTTAATTATCATTATTCAAAGTACTAACATTGAAGTCGTTTTTAAAAACATCAAAATACTTGGTATTATCATCGACGCGCGTTTCGTCAACCAAGTTGGCATCATCTAGCCATGATCACAAATTGGTTAGCGAAACACACTTCAAGTGTAGTATCGAATGTTACAGTGTTGTGAAAACTACTTTAAATCAAATGTGTCAGGTATCTTCAAGAACAGTTATTTAAGTATTTAAAGTAATACAATTTGTATCTAAAATAGCGGCACTGAGCGAATGGCCACGCTGCCACAGCCATACACTCGATTATAGATAGATAGATAAATAGATAGATATCTAAAATAACATCACTAAAACTCACCTTTGCCGTGCGTTTCACATTAAATAATTCCCAAGATAATTTAATAAACAAGGGACAGCAAAAAGGCTGGTTACTATTAGTTAGGCAAAGCATTCTCCTTGTTCTTTCCCAATAATTACATTCTTAACGAACTTTCGTTCCCCATTTTACTCTCGAAACAATAGCCAGCAAAAATAAAGCGGATTTATGTACCTTGTTAGCGTTAAAAAAATAATAAATGCCCTGCTGAGGGTGATGCCATGCATTATTCAAAATATATTGTAAGATAAAAAATGAGATAACATTACTGTACGTACAAGTAAGTGGTAAATTAGTATTATTGTAAGCTTCGTTAAAACCGAGGTTGAACGTTAACTTCCTTGCTAGAATTTTATTAGAATATAAATTTCATGTTAAAAAATAGTCAACGTTCGCAATGAGTATTATATCTTTTATGTAAAATTCGTAGACATTCCATCGAAACAAGATCATGTTAAGGTAAAAGCTATGATACAATTACTTTGAAATTGAAGAAATCTGTCTAACTTATATATGTATTTTACAAACAGTTCATTCACTAAAGGCAGAAATTTTTTTTAATTTTACAGTCGACAAAAGCAGTAAAGAGGTCTATAATTTAATTTTGTAATTATAATCTACACAATACGTAGTACTTGTATTTTTTAACCTGTGACAATACAGTGTGTTCATTTATGAAAGAGTATTATCTAGTTTTAAATAGTGCACAGTTGTCTAAGTAGTCAAAAATTTACAAACTAGTTATAACGCATCGCTATCGTATTTAGTAATTACTTAACCTTTTCTGGAATTCCGAGTACATCAGTCATCGGTCAACTACTAGATTCCCAAGTATGCATCTTAGTCTTGCACTGATTTACTAAGCCTTTGTAACCTTTGACACAACTTCCTCAAGGTGAACACTTTCATTTATACACATAATTATTCAAAACAGTTGCTTACATATCTGCTTATATTTCATTGAAAGCATTATAGAATTTTTTTATGTACACCTACAACAAAAGTTACGCCATTTAGTGTTCTTCAAAAAAGGGGTTTACATATTCCTTAATAACATGTGATGTGCAAACATTTCTTTCGTCTTGCCTTCATCTTAGAAAATATTTGAATTTTCTTAAGGCGATGTGTACTCATAAAAAGGGATAAAGGTAAACAAAAGCTTTAACATCTACTATTGTGCCACAAGACTCTTTATCCTTATGATTTTTTTTAATCTGTAAGGCATAGATTGAAAGGGGTCCATGAATCCAGGAAAATACTTAAATAAGTATAAGGAACTCCATACAAGGAAATTGTCAAGAATATTTAAAAATAGAGATTTGTTGAACTAATTCCTAATTTTATCGGAATCCCTGATTTCATTGGTCATAAGATGCCCTAGAAAAAGTTCTCGTCTCTTCCCTCAAAAGTTTTATATTTATTTACGTTAATAAACCGGAAAATGATTGCTGAAAATGTCGGCAAATGTGAGTCCAGACGCCAATTTCCAAATGTATTGTCTAACACAGTTGAAATAATGCAAATTTCTAAGGTAATTTTAGAATCATGTATCTTCCAAATGATTTGGTATTTCGAAAAACGATTTTTAGAACTATTTTGGAAATTTCGTTGACAATAAATGGCCTGAATATCAATTTTCCATTATACTCAAAAAAGGTATACACACAGAGTGTAAACTAAACCCTTTACAAAAATTCAGAACTTCATTCTTACTGAAAATTTAGGAAAATCAAAATCGAATTGAATTTTTTATACCTAGATAATCTAGGGACCAATTAGAAAAAAAAATTCGGCGGATTCTTGATATTCCCTATGCGAAGGATTATGGAGAAGATTTTGTTTTAATCGGTGATAATGCCAGACCTAAATCGGGCCCAAATTGTTAACTAAACGTTCGAAGAAACCATGTCGATAGGATGGATTGGCCTGCAAAGTGATCCGATCTAAATCTGATTGAAAACGTTTGGTCATACCGAAGATTGTTGGTATCAAGGCCCAATCCACCTGAAACTCTAGAGGATCTGGCTCAAGGCATTGAGGAGGAATAGAAAAATTTCACACGAAATTATATTAATAACCTTGTCCTAAGTATGCCAAACAAATATCAGAGGAGAACCTAATCGATATTAGACTACTTCTTGCTGTTCCATGGAAACTAAAATTTGTATTTTTATTCCAATAAAGTTAACGGAACATGCAAACCGTTTTCCTCTATTTCAAACCGTTTTTAAGATTTCAAATTGAAAAATTTCGATTTTCAACCGTATTTTTTTATCGAAAACGATTTATGATAGACCATTTTCTCTGATACAAATTGTAGCTACAATGTGTGTTGTTTTATAGAAAATATTTGAATTTTCTTAAGGCGATGTGTATTCGTAAAAAGGGATAAAGGTAAACAAAAGCTTTAATATCTACTATCGTGCCTCAAGACCCTTTATCCTTATAACTTTTTTTAAATCTGTAAGGCGTAGATTGAAAGGTGTCCAAGAGTCCAGGAAAATACTTAAATAAGTATAAGGAACTCTATACAAGGAAATTGTCAAGAATATTTAAAAATAAAGATTTGTTGAACTAATTCCTAATTTTATCGGAATCCCTGATTTCATTAGTCATAAGATGCCCTAGAAATAGTTCTTGTCTCCTCCCTCAGAAGTTTTATATTTATTTACTTTAGTGAACCGGAAAGTGATTGCTGAAAATGTCGGCAAATGTGAGTCCAGACGCCAATTTCCAGATGTATTATTGTCTAATACAGTTGAAATAATGCAAATTTCTAATGTAATTTTAGAATCATATATCTTCCAAATTATTTGGAATTTCGAAATACGATTTTTGGAACTTTTTGGAAATTTCGTTGACAGTAACTGGCCTGAATATCAATTTTCCATTGTACTCAAAAAAGATATACACAGAGTGTAAACTACACCCTTTATAAAAAATCAGAACTTCTTACTGAAAATTTAGGAAAATCAAAATCGAATTGAATTTTTTATACCAAGATAATCTATGGACC
Source organism: Rhamnusium bicolor (assembly GCA_029963845.1). NCBI lineage: Eukaryota > Metazoa > Arthropoda > Insecta > Coleoptera > Cerambycidae > Rhamnusium > Rhamnusium bicolor. The sequence continues at coordinate 587,677 of JANEYF010001046.1, forward strand.
AATTAGAAAAAAAATAATTCTTGATATCTCGCATATTTTTTAATATACGGAATTTTTATTGAAATTAGGATAATTCTTTGAAAATGTACCTCTTACTTTTTAAGAACAAGGTAAGTAATGTTTTTTTTCTTATTATCAAGTAACCTTGCCTACTCAGAATTGTGATTGCTTATACAGGGTGCCTGCTAAAATATTTAATAAGTGTGTGTCACGAAAAATCTGCAAACTTAAATAGACTCATTGCAGTACCCTGTATAATTAAAATGAATAATAGTTCTAAAATTTTGAAATTGTGGAGAAAAATCCTAGACATATCTCGAAACGGATTATTTATTTATTTATTTATTTATTTATTTTTTTTGATAGGTTGACTATCACTATATTTACAGGGTGAACCAATTTCGTTGTAAATCCCCGGTAAATCCCATAAAGCATTTAAAAAACTTGCAGTAGTAACAATCAGGTGAGCTGGGTATTATAACAATCAAGTCACCTTTGGAAAAAATGCTTCGTTTGACAGTTTCTATTATAGCATTAATGTGTGTGTTGATAGTCTCGGTCGAGAAATATCGTTTTTACTTTCTTAGGCCTAATATAAGGAAGTATAGTAATCGAGATTTTTTTCGACCTCGAGATTTTGATTGATTTATACGCTTTGAACCCTCCTGAATCCATTCTGACAATTTTCCAAATGATGTCTGTCGGTGTGTGTGTGTGTGTGTATGGATATATTGTGTGTGTGCATGTGTGTATCCGCGATAACTCAAAAAATACTAATGGGAGACTTCCCAAATTTGGCAGTTGAGATTGTCAACAACATTTTAGGTGACGTATTAAATTTGGTGAATGTGGAAGAAACATAATGAATGAAAGAAGAAAAAAGGTACAATTTCGGGAAAAAATAATGAAAATTTTTATTGCATTTCTAGACGAATCTCGACGAATCTCGACGAATTATAATAAGAAAACATAACTTTATGAAAAAACAAACCGGTCCGCATGTCTGTAGTATCACGATAGCAGCCACAGTTTTTGAGATAAAGCTTTCAAATTTGGTACACTTGTTCTAAAGGCCAAAGACAATGAAAAATTCGGTGTTGAGCAAAATTAGCCTTCTGAAAGGGGGTCCATGGAACCCAAACTTTTTTGTATTTTACTTTACAAAAATATATATTCTTGATGATAAATTATAAATCATGTCTACTATATCAAGCGAATAAAATATATTTTCGAAGTACTTAAATAAAGTTGATGTAAACTGAAATATTTTACACATTTGGCATCTCATAAAATGGGGTTAGGATAAATTTAACAGTTTGATGTTTGAAAAGTCTGATTTAGTTACAAAAATGTCAATGTCAATAACAAAAAATTAATAAAATATGCTATGAATTATTATTGACAGTATCGAATGACACTGACAATTAATTATTAAAAAATTTTAATTAAACATTTCAAGGTACGCTATTAAAATTTAATTGAGGTAAATGAAGAATTAAATAGAATGATTTCTTTAAATCAGGATGATATATACTGGTATAAAAAAGTTGTGTGCTTTCCACATCAGATATGTTCATAATAAAAAGAAGTTAATAATGCCACGATTGACAACAAACGATGGAAGAAATTATACTGTATTAATTCAAAAGTTGAAAAGGCGGTTTGATGAAATAGAAGATGTTAACTATTTGTTTTATTGAGAGCGTCAAAAAAAATTGGTGCGCGAGAAGAACGAATTTTGCTAAGACATGTACGAAGAAATAGGACACAGAGTGCGAGAAAAATCAACGCTGCTTAGGAATCAGACAAGAATTTGAGTTTCAAATCGTACAGTAACAAGAACCCTTAATCGCAACAACTTAAGGTAAGGTAAGTATAACAGTGTGTTGCGTGTTTTTTAATCCATATGACTATGAAACAAGTTCTTTAAAATTAAAGTGTAGAGGGTGTACCGAAAAAAAATTGTAATTTTTTATCAACTTGATTTAAAATTTAAAAAAAAATTAAAACAATTGTTTTTGTTTTGTTTGTGGTTTACGCCACTGTGTAATCCTAATACCCTAATAGCTAGAATTACATATTTTTCTAGAACCAGACGTCGAGCAAAATGTATACGCCTGCCTCCCCGCCATCGGGCAGCTCGATTGGAGTGGGTTTGAAACCGTTTGCATTGGAGGGAAGAATGGAAAAACGGCCTTTTCACTGATGGGAGCAGGTTTAACCTAATTTACTCTAATGGTAGAATTTTATTGTGGCGGAAACCTTCTAGATATGCCGAAGAAAACATGGTAGCTCAGGAGGCCTTTAGTAGAGGAGGTAATAATGTTTTGGGCCGTAGTGAAGTGGAATGGCAAAACAGAATTGTTTATTACCCACGAAACAGTTACAGCTCAACGCTATATTTTGATTCCAATAGTTATTCCCTATGTGGAGGATTATAGAGGTTTTGTTTTAATCGGCGATAATGCCAGACTTAATCGGGCCCAAATTGTTAACCAAACCACCTGAAACTCTAGAGGATCTGGCTTAAGCCATTGAGGAGGAATGGGAAAATGTCACACGAAATTACATTAATAACCTTGTCTTAAGTATGCCAAACAAATATCAGGAAGTTTTTAATAACAGAGGAAGACCTAATCGATATTAGACTACTTGTTCTTGCTGTTCCATGGAAACTAAAATTTGTATTTTTATTCCAATAAAATTAAGATAGGAATATGCAAACCGTCTTTCTCTATCTCAAACCGTTTTCGAGATTTCTTAGGCCAAATTGAAAATTTTCGATTTTCAGCTGTATTTTTTTTGTCGAAAACGATTTATGATAGACCATTTTGTCTGATACAAATTTAAACAACAACTTGTGTTGTTTTATAGGGATTTACAGTGTAATTACAACGACATTAGGTCACCCTGTAAATACGGTAATAATCAACCTATCAAAAAAAAAAATAAAATAAAAACCGTTTCGAGATATTTGGCTAGGAATTTCATCCACAGTTTCAAATTTTTAAAATTATTATTAATTACTTCCTCACCCTCAACGTGAGAAAGTTATATACTCGTGCATTTCTGGACGAATCTCAACGAATTATGATGATACACGAAATTTCAGACAGAAAAATTTTCTGTCTGTGTGATTCGCGGTAACAACTCCAGTTTTTGAGATAAAGCTTTCAAATTTGGTACACACATTCTAGAGGTCAAGGAAGATATTGAATTCGTTGATGAGCAAAATCGGTCTAAAAAAATATTAGTGACATTCCACCAATGTGACTTTTTTGAAACGTTAAAATGTGACTTTTTTGAAACGTCAATGTGACTTTTTTGAAACGTCAAAGTGACTTTTTTGAAACGTCAAAATGTGACTTTTTTGAAACGTCAAAAAATATGACTTTTTGAAACGTCAAAAATTGCTTTTATTATAAACTCCACCACACGTCGAGTTTTACTGCGGTGAGGAAGTTCTGATCCCCAAGTAATTGGCAGCGGTCTTTTAATTATACAGGGCACCGCAAAGAATTTATTTAAATTTACAGATTTTTTCGTGACACACGCTTATTAAATATTTTAGCAGGCACCCTGTATTAGCAACTACAGTTCTGGGCACTAAGGGAATTACAGGTACACAAGGTTACTTGATAATAAGAAAAAAATTCATTACTTGTTATTAAAAAGTAAGAGGTACATTTTCAAAAAATTATCAAAATTTCAATAAAAAATCCCGCATATTCAAAAATAAGCGAGATTTTAAAAATCCGCCAAGTTCGTTTTTTTTTTCTAATTGGCCCATGTATTACCGTGGTATAAGAAATTCAACTCGATTTTGGTTTTCCTAAATTTCCGGTGAGAATGAAATTTTGATTTTTTGTAAAGGGTTTAGTTTACACTCTGTATATGCCAATTTTGAGTATAATGGAAAATTGATATTCAGGCCAGTTACTATCAATGAACTTTCCAAAAAAAGCCTGGAAAACCGTATTTCGATATTCCAAATCATTTAGAAGATATATGATTGCAAAATTACCTTATACTTTATTCCAACCTATTGTACAGCACTGTATTTTCTTTGCGATCGTAAATTATTTAACAATAAAATAATACTAAAAATAGGTAATAAAAATATGTTCATAATTGCATTTCATATCCACCTTAGTGTCGACCCTTTTAGTTTGGGACAAATGCAAATTATTGTATGCAGCTTAAATTAAATAGTAAAAAAAGAGGATCATCTAAATTTACCGTTCAACAAAAATGAATGTTAATAGTCAATGGCACAATATGCCGGTTTTTTGAATTCATGTAATACCTGCATTAAATAATTTCTTGTCGATAATAAATTATTTCTGAATGCAACAATTGATGTAGAGGAGTTTTGTTAATTTCAGAGTTGCTGCATACTGAATGAGTAAATTTGTAGCGGTGTCTACCCTTGCATCCAATTTATTTTTATTGAAGTTGATCCAATATTTTGAAAACATCGTAGGAAGTGCCAAGGAGAATTTCTCGTATTAAATATTCATATAATATGACGCTGCTGTCTGAATATATAACACAATTTTAAACAAATGATCAACTCAATTATTATTATAGACCAACAAGATACAGAATACAGAGTTAATTTAGTAAAAAACATACATAAATACGTAGACAGAGTCGCTATCACGGATTGCTATGCGTTTATAATTTTTGATGCACAAGGTGTTAGAAAATTCCAGTTCAATCAATATTTCACCCAATGATACTTCACTTAGGAATTAGAAAGAAAAAAAATTAGTCCAAAAATATCTCCTAATGAATCTGTAGCCCAGAAAAGCTGTACTTAATGAAAATTATATATTCTCAGTTCTAAAATTTTAAGTTATGGGTCATTCTACAATAAGAGGTAATGTGTACGGCAATCATTATAAAATAGATTTTTTATTCTACGTGTTGTCATTTTATGCAATAAATCACCGCATCTTAATGTATTTTATAAATAGCATTATGATTAAATGCCCAATTAAAGTACATTTTCCTGAAATTCCATATTTAAGTCTGAAAAAGTCTCTATCCTGGCCTGTCCCCTTGACGTTTTTAGTTAAACATGCAGACAGTAATTACCTTTTTTGTCGCAGTTGCCAAATTAAAGTATATTTAGCATGAATTTAAAGAAGTATACTTAAGTATTATAAAGGTAAAATACAACAATATTTGTTTATTTTCAATAATTTTCGAACTTCATTTTTGTCCCGCTTTTTTTGCGTATCTACCCTGGCGAATTTTGGTCCGTTAATACAAACAGAAATATTAGACGACCATATTCAAAATAGCGTACAAGGACGTGTATCAACGTGAAGTTAGTAATACTAAACACACGAGCCGTTAAATCGCTGTCATTTGTTAGTTGGCGCTCTGCAACAGTGCGGTGCAATGGTTTTGTAAGGTTATTGTGTCTCTCCACTGGTAAGTCGTAAAATTTATAAAATTCACTTAATTTATTTGCGTTTACTGTCTTAATTCAACAATACTATAATAGTTGAGGTGTGATATATTATTAACCCAAAATTAACTTATGTCAGTTAAAAATTTTAAATTTGTCACGAAAACGTCTCTCCTCTGCCGTATTTCCCCTGGCAAGATAACTACCAGGGGAGATACTCACTGACCAGGGGAGATAATGTGGATCATAAGATGTTTGTGCAAACTAATTCAGATATAGCTAACTTCTATCAACGTTCTCAAGAATCGTTTTAAATGATTATGGTAAAAGAAAAGAAGTATAGTACAAAAGTAAAGGAGGTTCTCAGTTCATCAGTCATTTTTGTGTGTTCGCGGATAATTTCTTTGTTTATGATCCGATTTTAATGATTTTTTTTTATTTAAAGATCATGGCACCACGTAAAAAGTTAACACGTGAAGAACGATTAGAGAAGAAGCGTCAAGCAGAGAGATTACGCCATCAAAGGATTAAAAATGATCCAGAAAAATATGAATTGCAAAAACAAAAAGAGAAGGAAAAATATTTAAAAAAGAAGGAGAAAGGAATAATAAAAACTGTCGACCAAATGACTCCCAGAGAGCAACGTAAGGCACGAAAGAAATGGAAAAAGAAAGCAAGAGATCGTAGGCTCTTCAAAATGTTACTAATGTCCCGGTAACACCATCTATTTCGGATGATAATGCTCAAATGCCGCAAGGGACTTTTGATAGAAGAGTTATAGCTGCTAAAATTAAATCAGAGCGAGCTAGAAGACAAAGATATTTAATTAATAAAAAAAAGATGAAACAATAAATAATCTAAAGACTAAATTAGCGCATCCCCTATGGACTCAAAACCTCTTATTGTAGAATGACCCTTATGCAATATTCAGGCAATGACAATTTCAAATTTATTAATTTTTCTTACAATTACCATGCATGAATTTTTAATTGAAAATATCTAAATCAGTGATAGCTTTAAAATCTGTAGTATCTAAGAGCACCTTTTTTATACTGAATTGTATAAGAAATTAGAAGGTGCAGCCAACATTTCAAACCTTTGAACACAAAAATATTTCAGTCTATAACGGTCCACTTTTTGATTGCCCTGTAATTTGTATAAGAAAATTTTAATTTATTATTGACCCTGTTAGTTATGCAAAACCTGTACAATTAAAATGTGGGTTGTCTATAGCTATGGTTTTAATGAATACGTACCCCAGTTGGCAGAGCGGGCAAGTCTTAGTCGACGCGAAACGACGGACTCCTTGGGCGTGAGTTCAAATCCCACAGCCGAAATAAAAAAATATTTTTTTTTAGAAATATCTGTTGGATCGTAATATGTTATAATATCAGCATCAATAAGCAATATAAATATAGTTTAAAAAAAACTACAAAACACGCTTTCATAGCACATCAAACTAAAAAGTGAAACATAAATATAGTTTAAAAAAACTAAAAAACACGCTTTTAAAGCACATCAAACTAAAAAGTGAAAAATAATTATTAATATAAACTGAAAACAATAATGAACGAAAAATACTAGTATTATTGTGAAAAAAGCGTGGGGCGCTTTGTGCCATATTTTTCGTATATCGAGCAACCCACGCTTTTTTTTCACAATAATACTAGTATTTTTTGTTCATTATTGTTTTCAGTTTATATTAATAATTATTTTTCACTTTTTTAGTTTGATGTGCTTTAAAAGCGTGTTTTTTAGTTTTTTTAAACTATATTTATTTTTTATTTGACATTCCTTGGATAAGGATTTCCATGCAGGTAGCTATAGTTGCATTCGTGGCAATATTGTCTATCGCCCTATAGACACGAGGTCTTTCAATTGCAGCCACAAATGAGCGACTGACTGCCTGTCAGTAAATTGTGTTCTTGTCCTAAATTGTGCCCAGCCTTTCAACTTAGCAACATCGTGCCAGTGAGGACGATAAGTCCGAAACACATGTGTCCATGGTTTGCATCCTTGGTGCAAGTCTCACCCGTGATATCTTCTGCTTCTTAATTAAAAAGTGGGATTTTCGCCTTTTACACATTGTATATAATTTAAAATTTTCGACGTGAAGTCATGGGGCTAGCTGAATGAAATTTGTCGGGTTGATTGCCAGTAAGGTAGGGAAGTTTTTAACATGGTTACTAAATTTTTTTTTTTTTGCTAGCGTCTTGTAAGGTTAAGGAATAATTTTGGATTTAATACAATTTTAAGGTTATATTTTTGTTTAAACAGTTTCGGTTCTTATAAAAAATGATTTCTCTGAGTGATAGGCCTACAGTTGGACTACCTTCATAAAAAAATCATGACGCTAGTACTAATAGTTAAGCCAAATGACGAAATTTGTGGGCAAGACCGGAGTTTAGCTAAAAATATACGAAACCCTAAATAACTCTTATATTAACAAATTTCGCATTACACAAATGGGGATCAAATGGATGCGAGTTCAGGTCCTCTATCACACCGTGGCGATTGGTCCATCCTCAGTGAAACACCCTGTATAATTTGTCTAATTAAATTTTTCTCAATAGTGTTGAATTCTCACGTTTTGTCCTTAATTACTGTCCCTCCGTGATCCAAACAAAACCAAGACACACAATCCTTGTCCTGTTCAAAATAAATAGTGTATAGCTCGCTGCCATTTCTCAAATACCTCCACTGTCCATTCTCCCAAGGCCGGACAGAAGTCCACTACTTCCAGCTCGTACCGCATTAAAAAGCCGAGAAACGCGCTTCATTAGCGATCTTATTTAAAATTCCAATTCTAGAAATGCCAGCAATGCGCCTCATTTATTTTGCTCTATTGGAATAATCATAACGGGCATTGCGGCGATGACGACGCGGTACAATTTCTCGGAAGAATTATTCTATCGGTATGCCACCGTGTAGTAGTCGGAACAATGTTGTAAATCCACACGATGAGTGAAGGAGCTACTGCACAGACAACCAGAGAGCTGCAGGACCATAAATAAGTCAATTATAGCATTGTCCAGCGATCGGTGGACAGGGCAGGGTTAATGAGTGGACTGGAATTTTGTTAATCTTATCGTTATAAATTTTATAAGTATAAATTATACTGTATGAATACCTTTCTGGATATTAATAATAATAATTGTAATTATGTTTAATTGGTTTATTGAGTATCTATCGCTGTCGCTTATGCTGTTTACGTATTAGAGACAAAATCAGAAACTCACTAATTCCATAAACACTTTGCTAGTTATTGCTTACCTATGTTAGGGTTAATATCTCATATATTCAGCAACACACATAAATGGGTGCCTGACTTATTAGCGCATTAAACCACAATTTATGTATAGGTACTGATTGATTATGCTAATTTTTACAAAAAAAAATTGATTAGCATCGACATGTCTAAAAGTTTAACTTCATTTTGTCATTTTGACAGTTATTGACAGCTGTCCACTATACTGGACACTGGGATATATTAGAATGTTCTATGCTAATATCCCGAAAGTACATAAACGTCCAGTATAATGGACATAAAAGAAAATGCAAAACTAACTATTGTCTGAACTTAAACCTGCATATATTGAGAAAAAACCTTAATAAAAACACTATGAGAATGAAACAAAAGTATCCCATTTTAGTTTTTTGAATGGTGATCCTTAAAACATGGATGAACGCAGAGCCAGGCCTTTCTCTGCAAACTGGGCAAAAATATCTGGTTTTCCTTTTTTGCATTCTCTGCACCTCAATATGGCGCAGTTTTGTCCTTTGCAGGGGGTGGGTTTGGCTCCAAATAATGAAGTACTGCCGGCGACATATTAGATACTACTACATTCTGTGTATTCGGTTCTCCAATAAGAGACATAATAACTTTTTCTCTAAAATGTAATAGACGTGTGTTTTGACCATTTTCTTTTTTGTATATATAATATGCATTCCAAATACAAAGATCGATGAAGTGGAAGAATATTTTTCTATACCAGCGCACCGTTTTTCTTGGTGTTGAATAATACGCTAACATTTGGTCCGATCTATCAACGCCAGACATATTTTTGTTGTAATCATCCACGCATGCTGGCTTATTTTTTCTTTGATCCCTGAATTTCTATCATTCCTTGTTTGTGTTTTGTACTTGTCATTCTAACATTGCGTTTAACTCTCCAATTAGTTACTAGCACTGGCCCTTTCTTCTTCCAAACTACTTCTCTTTTTTTTCAATTTTTTTTTCACCACATCTTTTGGATTTCCCCTTCTATTCTCACGAAGCGTCCACACACATCCAGTTTTTTCTTTGAACAGAGCTTCTGCTAAAGGCCGCTGGTATAAAAGTTGTGTAAATACACTGTGTGCCCCTTTCCTAAATAATCTGTAAGCAACGTTTTAATAACAGATTCTGCATGAGAGGTATTGTTGTCTTGCAGGGTACCCCTTCCTGTGTAAACTAGAATGTTCAAAATAAATCCATCATATGTCGTAAGCTCATATAGTTTTATGCCATATTTATGGCTCTTATTAGCTATATATTGCCTAAATGATAGACGACCTTGCCAGCCAATCATAGCTTCGTCTATGGATAAATTTTTATCTGGGTAGAATATCGTTTTTATGTTTTATAAAATGTTGTCTAGTATTGGACGTATTTTAAAAATTTTATCAGTTGCATCAAAGTCATCATGGTTGACAAATCTTAACGTTTTTAAAATCATTTGAAATCTATTCCTTGACATTGTACGCCCAAAAACTGGATGAAAAAAAAGCGGATGCTTACTCCACTGTTTTGCGAGTAATGGAAAAACTACGGTACCACTTAGACAACAAATTCCTATAAATCTTTTCATTTCGTTTACTGTTATATTTTTCCATAGCGTGTCTCTTTTAGATCTAGTTTTTTGGGATTGTAAAAGGGCAGTTGCTCTCTTGTTTGTTTCATGACATATTATTTCGGAAATACTATCATCAAAGAATAAACTGAAGTAGTTTATGAGAAGGACATTAGGTTGTACATTCGTAGTAATTCTTGGATTTCCTGTAAAAGGTATCGATACAGGGTCTTCTTCTGTATCAGTCCATAAGTCATCCTGAGATGTGGGTGAATTTCTTGGAGAATTTTGCGTTGATAGTAATTCATTTGATTCGGTTTCATTTTCCGCTGCATTGTTGAAGTCAACACTACTGAAACTCAACACATCTGATGGGAAATAATTTTTGTCCCTTACGTCGTCATCGCTTGAAAAGTCAAAGCTACTGCCACTGGATTCTAAATCTAAAGCCTTTTCTAACTCGGCAGAAGTCAAATTTTTTTTCTATCATATGATCCCAACTTCCGTTTTCTCAGTCCATTGCTTGGTCTGAAAATAAAAAAAAACACAACTTTAGGGCAAACGAGCACAAGATGGCAACAATGCATTTTATTTGGAGGAAATATTCCATAGAATGAATAAAAAATAGATATTTCATTCCTAAGTGGTTAGCTAAAAATTGCAAATATGCATAATACAATTAAAACGTAAGAACTTACCCTGGCAACGGCGAATCACCTACGTCACCATCCATGGTGCAAAAATATTACAGTAATAAATATTTGTACACCCTGTAAATAATGTAAGTACACCCATCCGGCGAAAAAAACAATGTATATACTTCGACAAACACACTTTCCCCTTGAAATATTAACACCAACTGATGACAAACAACAAAACATGCGGGAACATGCCTTCGAGAATCATCGGCTAATGTCACAGCTGATATACTCGCAACCGAAGCAGAAAATTTCAAATTTTTTGGCGCGAACTTTTACTATAGCTCGCACTAAACACTCCAATCTCTTACGGGAGCCCGGCATTATTAAAAACTAATACATTTGCCTATAGAAGCGTGTCAAGTAAACTGGACGCTGGCCATGAGAGAAAACTCGGGTGTTAAGTATACTGGACGTTGGCCCTCAACCTGTTATTGACATAAATATGATTTAAGTAAGTTTCAGTAACTATGATCCTCAAAATATATAGTGTATCCCCTGATTGAGCCCGCAATAGGTCAAATAGACCATACATTTTAGAATTTTTTTTGCATATTTAGGGGTTCATCGCTGCTTATCTGAAAAGTAATTTTGTGTTCATATTTGTTTATCATATAGGCCATAGTTAATCAAAAACTAGTTCCTTATTAGGTAAAGTACCTTTTCTATAAAAGATGCAGCAAAGCATTTTCTTTAGACTTAGTGGGTTTAAGGCCAATAACTAAAACAACAATCTGTTTTTTAAAAAAAGTCAACGTTTCGTTTCGTTTTTAAAGAACAGTTTGTTATTTTAATTATTTGCCTTAATCTCACTAAGTCTAAAGAAAATATCCATATAACAGGCAACCAAATATTTAGTTAAAACATAGAAAAATGTCTGTAAGGAAATTTATTCAGATTAATAAAGTTATACTCCCATGCAAGATTTCAAGAGTACCAGCTTACTTTTACGATTTTGATCTGAAGAAGTGATTTCTTGAATAACAAGGGGTAGGTTAGGTTCTTGTGAGTCCATCCTTGTGGGCCATCCACTACTGCCTTCAGCAGGCAGATTATGGCTCACTTCAATTTGTATTTCATCCAACAAGTTTTCTGGCCAAGGAGTCGGCTATTTCGGTCTTTCAGACCAATCTTTATTGTTTTTGTTCAAATGATTAAGAGTCTTCCGACAGTTCCATACTGTCTTAGAGTTACACCGGTAGGAACAAAAAGCTTTTAGAGCTACTTGGCTATCTCAGAACATTGTCATTGATCTGCGTGAAGGATGCATATATTCCAGCCTACGCACAAACAGTTCATGGCATGAACCTCGGCTTGAATATAGTTGCATTAGTACCTAGGCTTGAAGATATCCTCGCCCTTGGTTTGTAACTATATATTCCGGATCCTGTTTCCTCAGGAGTTTTGAAACAGTCAGGAAACCAGCAACTGTTTGCTTTTAGTAGATCGACTATATTCCGATCCCACTCATCTCTTTCCGGAAAAAGGATGTTGGAGGTCAGTTCGTAGTTGATCATGGTAGGTATAGTATCCGAGGGCATTTTCAGAATGTTTTGACTTTCTATGTCATCCAACCGCCTATTCCGATCCATGATACTAGCGGCATATTGACGGTCGCTTGTTGCAATCTATACGTTGCCCATCTGATCTCTCTCTCCAAATATACATGAAGAGGAGGATTTCCGTAGCAGCTGACAGTGTGGTGTAATTGCTCCGTTATGGTCAAGCATGCTAATTATATGTAAAACCTGGTTTTTTGAACGGAACACCCTGTAAATTACTTCACTACGATTGCAGTTGAAATGTTTTCATGTTTTTAACGATATCATGTGATATTTATTTTGAGACAAAGTGGTTAATTTTCAAGAAATTAAATATTTACTAAGGAGGCTACGGAAAACTATTAACAAATAAGGAATTGATAAGCAATATACCTACGATTAAGATAGTATATAGTTAGTAATAATAGAAATTTCATACTTTAAGAGTTTTCAGTTTTTTTGTTGAGGCTACATTGCAGTGAAAAATATCAATCGAGTCTTGTACGTCATTATATGGATTACACATTCGATGCAATGGGGAGAACCTTTTTATATTTATTCTAGCTGTGTTTAAGTGAAAAGTTGGATGTTCACGAGCGGGTAATCTTGGCACATGAAAATCCAACATTGTAACAATCTGTGGACAATTTACCGCATTAAGTAATATTTTATGCAAGAAGATTACTTGCGTTTTTTCACGTCTATCCCATAGGCTTTCAATGGAAAATTTGTCAAGCATGACAGAGTGAGAAAAGCCAATTGGAAGATAGATCCCATCTTCTTTAAAATAACAATAGGTATATCAGAAATTTTCTTTAGACTTTCTCTAAATTTTGAATGATGTCATAGGAGTAGTACCATATAATGGACGCATATTCAATTCGCGATCTCACAAATGTAGAAAAAAGCAATTTTAATGTAAAAATATAGTTGAATTCGGCAGAGTTTCTAATAATGAACCCAAGGGCTCTAAAACAAGCAGAGGTGAGATTGTTTATATGATCCACAAATGAGAGTTTTTTGTCAAACGTTACACCCAGATCTCGAATAGTTTCGGGCCTATTTAGAATAGAATTATTTAACGAATAATTAAAAATAATTAGTCTGTTTTATTGGAAAAGGTCATTACATTATATTTTGCTTCATTTAAGGGTAGTTTATTTGCATGCACCAATCATTTATAATTATTAAGTCATCTTATAACTTTTTACAGTCACGATGCTTCTAATACTATAATAGATTTTGATGTCATTTGCAGACAATAAGCAGTTTACCTTCAAATTACAAACAATGTCATTAATAAAGTTGTTAAAAAGAAAGGAACCCAGATTGGAACCCTGTGGAACACCCAATGTTGCTGTAATCTGGACAGACTGGTGGCCAGAATATTCAACATATTGCCTTCGATTAGTAAGATATGATATAAAAAAGTCTAGGAAATTCAGTGAGAATCCATCAGCATGGAGTTTCGTAATAAAAATGTCATGGTCCAGTCTGTCAAAATCTTTAGAGAAATCTGTGTATAAAACATCAGTCTAAAGTCCAGAATCAATAGATTCAGCTAAAAATTGTGTGATACAAAAGAGATTTGTGCAGTAGATCTTTCTTTAATAAACCTATGTTGAAATTGGCTCAAGCGATTATGTATATAACAATACATGTTTCTATGTAATAAAATTTCAAATATCTTTGAAAACATGTTTACTATAGTAATTGGTCTATAGTTTTCAATATCAGTCCGGTTAGCCTTTTTAAAAACAGGTACAATTTTAGACATTTTTCAAATGGTTGGAAACGTTGCAGAGTTGATCGCTAAATTAAAAAGAATTGTCACAAGTTTTGAAAAGTGTTTTTGATCAGAAATGCTGGAAATTCATCAGGACCTGTCATAAATTTCGGCTTAAGTTTTTTAAGACTATTGTAAACAGCCGATTCTTTAAAACCATATAAGTAAAAATTGTTGACAATCTCATTTCATTTGTCGCACTCCAAACCACGTGGGCTTATTTTGTGGTAAATACAGTCAATGTTATGTTTTGCAATTAATTCCTCTAAATTTTAGAACATTCTCAATATACAATGTTTTTCAAATAACTCCAAAGTCAAAAGTTCGCAGGTGTTACATGGGGAGATCTGGCTGGCCACAATGTAGGACCGTTGTATCCTAAAAAATTAAATAATGCTAAACTCATTGCTGTTAATTCGATAGATATCAATTCAATACTGCCCAAATTGAACATTTAATGAATGGATTATTTCATGTGACTTGTGGCTTGGGATACTATCGCGTTGAAATTATACTCTGTGAAATTGCCTTGCAGGCAATTCTAAAAAAGAGCTCTACTTCTTGTTGCAGAATGGTAATAAAGATTTCGGCATTCAAATTACTGCGTGGAAAGTGAAGTCCTATTATTTAGTTTTCAATAAAATCACGCCGTACACCAAATCCAAAACGTCCTTGACGATTAACTGTAGTGGTTGCGTGAATATTTTCTTGAGCCCAATGATGGTTATTATGCTTTGTAAAAATTCCTGCACTGCTTATGTGGGGCTCGTTTGTGCCTATAATATTTGCTTCAAAACCTGACACTTTATTGCACACTGCACCAAAAACCACTGACAAACATTAACTTAACTTAAAACAACAGTATGTTTTAGCAGTATTGTCAGTTTCTGTTTTCTTTAACTGCTATTAGTTTTTCTGCGTGTTTAAAATTTGTTTAATTCATTTAAATCTACTTAATATGCATTTAGAAATAAATATTTAGATTTATTTTATAGGCAAAAACGCAAACGAATTGTTGACACTGTTGAACAAATTGAAGCTATCGTTGTCAATAAAGAAAAGATAATTTCATGTATAGATATGACACTGGTAATATTATTGGAAACTCCAGTGACAGCTGAACTAATTCCTCTCTACACACTGTTTGTATGAATTAAATCCACTTGAATACAGCGAAGTGCCATTTTCTTTAAATAAAACAGTCGTACTTAACAAATTTCTTACAAAATATGTTACAGAACAGTGCTGAAATTATTGTAAAATGTAAAAGTACACTACAGAATGATTTCAGAATGTGGACAAATAAATATTTACCAAGTTATTCCACAGTCAATGACATTGTAAATTTTAAGGGCAAACTTACCTGAGCTCAGATTCCCTAAGGATGGTCAAATCCTCTCCAAGAGTTGTTAAGAAGATTTATGAGACACATTTACTTATCATGATGATTAATTCTAATTTTGTAGTGTTTAAATTTATTTATGCTACGTAAGGCAGTTGTTTTTGACACTCAAAATTTGCTGGAGTTCGGGGGATGATAGTTCGCTTTATCTTATTGGCTCTAAGTAAATAATAAAAATGACAATAGTTTTGTCCAAATATTGTTTGTGACATTCTATTTCGCTTTGTTGGAACTTTTATTAACATGAATATATACGATAATACAAAAGTAGTTCTAATGATGAAATATTACATAACGAGAAAACATTTATCAGAGAAGTTCAAGTAAATTATAAATACTCTGAAGTAGTTGTTAGCCGAATATTAATCAAGATTGTAAATAGAGAACACTCTACTACAACAAAACCTCATATACAATATTATAATCCTAAGGTAACTTCATTATCAAAAAAGCAACGTCGTGTCGTTTTTCTTATGAGAAAAGTAATAATTTCATATCTGGTTTAGCAAAAGGAAAGCCGATGAAAAAAAATCAAAACTCAGTTTTTATCATCTCCAGAGAATTGACGAAACACATGTCGATTACGGTGTTCAAAGTTTTGATGTTTGTGGAATCTACTTCAATGTTAGTGTCAACTAGAATATTGCAACTCGGTTCAGGATTACTTTGTTTTGATTCTTCCTGTCCTGATTCTTATATTTTGTTTTTCTTCTCAAGACTTGCGTGGAATAGTTCAATTTTCATTTCTGTATATTTTATAATAAGGCAGTATGTTTCACGACGCTGATAGATGACATCCATGTTTGTATATGTATTTGTATTTCAATATTTCATGGTAAACATGATACAAATACGCTGATATGCCATAGTGCATGGAGGCGTGGCTTTCGATCCTAAACGTGACATCAGTAGCGAGAAAATATCAAAGTTTCGAATCACTTTAAAATGTTCTACACTTAATTAATAATAATTTAAAATAATGTAGGAAATTTAATAGATAAATTTTTATTTTAAATGTGTTGTACAAATAATATATTTGGGTACCGCTGACGTATTGAATTCAGATAATTAAAGTCTAGCCGTGTGCAAAACTTATAGCAGAGTTGGATGATATGCTAAAGTCATGCCATTCCATTCGCCTCCACTATTCGACATGTCCTCACGTTTTTGTTAAGAAAAATCCACTACTATTTTCTAATTTTTAAAGTTTTTTATCCACTAGGTATACGATTTATTATATCAAGATGTATTTATCAAAATAAAATTCTCAAGATCGTAAACAACATGTATAAAAAAATCCCAGCACTTAGATATATTCCTAATTGCTCATATTGAGGAGCTTTCACGTAGAAATTGATAAACCACTTTTTTAATATCTAGTACATTTGTTTGAAAAAAATTTTGTAATATGGTCCTTAATTCCACTATTTATTGTGCCTGTAATTAAAAAATGGTCATGAACTTACCTCAAAAATAAAAATTTTCTTTTGGACATATTCAGTTTTGCTTGAGTACTGCTAGGCATCTGTAGATGTATTAATAACGAAAATAAATTAGAAATTGACATATACAGAAAATATACTAGTACTTTAAGACTTATCCCTAAGAACTCTCGCCATTGTGCTCAACACAAGTTTTAATTTTCTAGTACATCGCATATTAAGCTTCCCCCTGAATAAGGAGAGGTTTGAAATAGAAAAGGCATTAATTAAGGTTATAGCTGTGAGTAATGGACATTCTGTAAGTTTAGTTGATAAAGTAATTAGGAAATGTTCATGCATATCAAATTGGTGAAACAGATAAATCTAGTATGCTCAATATGCGTTTGAGAACAATCATAAAATAGATGTTAACAATTTAAGACCAATTAGGATTGCAACAAATAAGAGACAGCTGACTATTAAAATTATATTACATGGCTTATTTAGCGACTTCCAACTAGCAATAATGATTATTCTGTGGGCTTAGGTAAATTAATATGTCATAAAATATGAGCAACATATTAAATACAGGGCATGAAAATTGTTGTACTAAAATGGTAATACAAGTGTGTATTTATCACTATAGTTGGCAAAAATGGGCCGCAGAACATAGGCGTACACATCATAATAAGTGTAATAAAAGAAATTAACTAGTAATAAAAGCAATAAACTGTTACAATTTATAACAATGTATGCACAACTTACCCTCCTAACTAGCTTGGTTATCACAAACTAGAAAAGATCTGTAGAAATTTTGCAGCATCATATTTCTATGGCATCATGTATGTTTCTAACGACTGACCGTTCGACATCTATTGATGTAATACAAGCATCTTTAAAATAATCTTGAACTCACTTAACGGATCTGCAGATGCACCATCAGTACCATCACAAATATATCCTTATCTGGTAAAACAGGTGTCTTGCTTCAATACACGTGCGAACATTTCTCCAACGAGCTCATTTTTTTGTCACCTATAGTGTAGTAGTCGATTTACTTCGTTCCCTATTTGCAGTGACTCCGCTAACGACAACGCACAGTTTCGTAAGTTTTGTATGGCGTCATGTAATCCTTTATAGTTCTTGTGAATAGTTTTTAAAGCTATTTCAACAGAAACATCTTCGAATTTTGTCTTGCTTTCCTTAAAAGTTTCAGCCTCGTCTGGATTGAATTGTAGTAGCACAGCTTTTATTTGTTGTAAATATTCAGCATAATGAGAAGCTGCCTTTAACCATGTTCCCCGATGTGTAAGAATCGGCTGTGATGGTTCGGGAATACCGGGACACTTGCTATGAAATGCGCGAAGACCTTTAGGAGATTTAAGAAACTTGCTATTAATGCATCTACCTCTAGAAAACCTTGTCGAATAGTTTCTGTCATAAGGTGTAAAGCATGCACTTTACACGTAAAATGTACTAACCTGCAATCGTGTTTTTGAGGAGAACGGCCTACCAAACGCATTGTCGTGGCACCATTGGTCACAAACATCAACATTTAATTTTTTGACAGGTCAAATTTTTCTAACGTCTCCAACACCACCCTCGTAATTGTTTGGCCAATACACTCATTTAGTCTTTTACTAGTTAATAACACTAGACATATCGGTTTAAGAGGATCCAGTACTATAGTACTTATAGTACTATAAATATTTAGAATAGAATTTTTTTTGCAATCTGTCGTCTTGTCAACACATAACCACAGTCGCATATTTTTTAGTACACGTTTGATCTCATTTACAATGTCTTCGCTTACAGTTGGTACATAGTTACGAAACTTTGTGCGACTAAGTAACGTCACCTTGGGATTGTATTTATTCCAAAACTCCTGAAATGGTCGTTTATCGAGTATGTTCAACGGAACATCACAGGTAATCAGCATTAAGAGTAAATCGAACATAAACTGTGTTGTCGAGGGCACGTCATTTTTTTTAGTTTCATATTGCGCAACACATCAGGTATGTCACACCTTACAAATTATTATAGCACCATTCTAGAATAAATCCGGGAATTCACTGATAAATTTATTCACTTTGTCAGCGTATGGACGTCTTTTACCCTTGGGCAGGTCTGACATACTTTATTATTAAATTAATATCAAGAATAAAATACAACAAATAAAATTATCAACAATACATCGGAGAGGAATAAATTACGTTGTACACATCACGAGGCATAACAATAGACTAAAATCAAATGTTAGTATTTGCTAAAATAGTAAATATGTCTCGCTTACGTATTTGGGTATTTCTCTACCTGGCACCGCCCGTGACTTGCTAACCGATTTGTCAACTCTATTTATCACTAATAAAATGAGCCACCTTATATTTCTAAGGACGGTCCTGCCCCTTTAAATAGTAATCCAACATTGGACAATAGTCGCATCCAGTCGATAAAAATGATGAGATATCTGGCATTGTGACTGACTCCATCCTCAATCTAGTTTGTAATTCTGATGGGAAATAACTTATCTTGCCCTGGGTAATTGGATAACTTTCATAAACATTTCGATATAATATGGCTTATGGTACACGAATTAATTTTGATGGTTTGGCTCTAATGCTCTAAGTGATTAATGATAAATTACATTCCAAAAAAGTCATTGTCTAATTAGTTATTTATCAATGACAATTATATTGTTTTCTCATACTTTCTTTGGCATTAAATAAAGTTTTGTGCCAAAAATTCTGTCACAGGCTGAAGAA
Source organism: Rhamnusium bicolor (assembly GCA_029963845.1). Taxonomy (NCBI): domain Eukaryota; kingdom Metazoa; phylum Arthropoda; class Insecta; order Coleoptera; family Cerambycidae; genus Rhamnusium; species Rhamnusium bicolor. The sequence goes on from JANEYF010001046.1 coordinate 607,538, forward strand.
ACGTTTCACCTTCAAAAACTTAAAAAGTCCAGTAGCATTTAATTAGGAGTTAAATGTGTGTCCAATTGTACTGTAGAATTTTCTACTATCTAATCAGCTGATTTTAATAATTGTTTTCATCATAACATGGCAACATTAAAAGATTAATTAATACTTAACCATCCCAAGAAAATTTCAGTAAAGAAGTATCCATTATTAAAAAAGTGCGCATTGAAAACGGTTATAATCAAACCCAAAGTAAGAACTTGAACTTGTTTTGTATTATGTACCCTATAACCACCTTCAGCCGTTTTCGAGATAATCAGCAAAATTGATCTTTGGTCTTTGTTGCAATACTTCTGCAACTTTTTATATCGAGCGTATCTAGACTAAAAGTGTTATCTTATTATGTTTTTTTTTTTTTTCGACTAAGTAAAACATAGGTTAGGTACTGGTTTGGGAAAATTTGTCTCATTCGTAAATAAGCTTTGTGAATTCTATTATTCGTCGCAAATTTATAACAATGAAGTACCTTAAATAAGAATATTTTGTGCGGTAAATTGTTGGGGTATGGTCAATTAAAGACGAAAACCAGTTTCAAAAATATGTCGACGTTTCGTATTTATTTAAAGACATCCTCAGGACTCTGCAGATAAAATACAGTATAGGTAGTCCTATATTGGTACCCAACACATAATTATGTATATACATTCGAATGCAATAACATTAATAAAGGAGAATGAGGTTACATTTTTTGGTAATATGCATCTGTGTGTGCATATATACATGACATAATAAATGTAAGAGTTATTGCATTAAATAAAAATTAATACCTAATTAAAAAATATACTAGACTTGTGATTTATGAAAATCTAATAGTAGAGTGAAAAACTTATCTCTAGCTTTTTGTTACGAATGGTTTTTTTTATTTTTGTTATTAATTTAAAATAAGACGAGTTTAAGTTTTCTACGTCAGACGTTTTGTCGACACATTTGTTCTGTTTTGAATTTCAACTATTTTATGTAGAAGTCTTTTTTTTTAATTCATTTGTTTACCCAGAATATTGGTTCAATCGAAATTAAACGAGTGTAAAAAATTTTTTGAGTGTTGCGCCAAACTTGTAGGGTTTTTAATTATTTTATTTGGATTGTGAATATTTGCGCAATCTCTAACATGTTCCTAGATTCTAGTTTTCAGATATCTACCAGTTTGTCCAATATATACCTGTTCACACTCATTACATGATATCTCGTAAATGACGTCACACTGTAATTCTTTCGGAGTTTTTGTTTTAATTTTACTGAAGCAGTTTTTTTTTTAAATTGTTTTCACTTTTGGATGTTACTGGTCTTGTTTCGTCACAACAATTTCCTGAGTTTGTCTGATAAATTTTTTACATATGGTATTTTGTAATATACTTTATTCTGGTCTAATGTAGTTTTCGTGTTTTCTCTATATATAATTCTATCAATAAGTTTTTTGGATAGCTGTTTTTAATTAGCAGGTATTTTAATAGACATGGGTATTTTCCCTATACTTTTCATGTGATAAATTAGTTGCCCTATACTTAAAATTGTTAATATATTAATTTTTTGTGTCATGGAATGCTCTGAAAAGTAATTTAAATATCTTTCTTAGTGAGTTGGTTTATCATACCAATCAATTTTAATTTTATTATTTTCACGAATTAGAAGTGTATCTAAAAACGGAATTTTATTATTTTGCTCTAGTTCAATGGTAAACTGTAACCTTTGATGGAAGCCATTAAATGTTGTTAGTAACTCATCCGCATCATCAACAGGAATGCTTGTAATTATGTCATCCACGTATCTCTTAAAAAACGATACAGGAAAATTTAAATTTGATAGACAAATTTTTTGCAATTCTGACATCACAATATCAGACCATCCCTAAGCCATAAATTTGTTTGTAAATGTCATCATTAAAGCTAAAATAGCTGTGGTCTACATTGAATTTAAAGAGTTCTATGAATACATTTTGGGGAATTTTTGTGTGTGGTTCTATGAGTTGCCAACGCTCTTTATTAGGTCTGTAACTAAGTCTACTGGGATGTTAGTAAAAAGGGACACTACATCCAACGATACTAAAATGTAATTTTCCGGTATTGTTTTGTTGTTGATAAATAAAGCAAAATCAAAAGAGTTTCTTATGTAATAGTCGTCTTTATTAAACGCATGTTTTAAAAGATCTGCTAAAAATTTACTTAATTTATAAGTGGGACAGCCCATAAAACTTACTATAAGTCTTAATGGTGTATTTTCATGGTGTATTTTAGGTATAGTATACATTTTGGAAATACAGCTGTGTTTGATATTAACTTTCCTGTATCTTCTTTAGTTAGATAATTACTTTTAACTGAATTGTTAATTAGCTTATTATGTTTATTCTGTATAGTTTTTGTAGGGTCGTTATCCAGTTTCTCATAGGTTGTAGTGTCATTTAACATATCAGTAGTCTTACTTATATAAAATGTTTTATCGAGAGCAACTGTTGTATCTCCCTTGTCTGTTCTGGTTATTATTATATCATTGTGCTCTTTTAAAAAACGTGATGTCTTATAAACATCCCGCAATATTTTGGTAGAGTTACTGTTATTAATTTTTTTTGTTGCTATTTAAAATTTTTTTTATGATATTTAATAGCTTTGTTTCGAGTTTCAATTTGCAAGTTCTCATCCTGTATATTACTTATTATATATTCAACATCAATTAGTAATTGTTGTATCGATATGCTTTTCTTGCGGACAGGTAAAGTAAATTTATCTTCTAAACTTAAAATGTACTCTATGTTTGAAATAAGAATATATTGACATTTGTATTAGGAGGAGAAAGAAATTATGCTCAAAAATATCCTATTAAAGGACATGCAGATGACAGGAGTTTAAGAATGTTATTGAATGGATTTGTAGAAAAGGAAGATGTGGAATATGACAAGCCAATGAAACCTAAGACAACTAGAAGAATGAGATATCCGTACTATTAGCGGCAAAGAAAAATCCTCCTATGAATCAGAGGGAGATTAGTGAAGCAAAGCTTATTTATAAATAACACAAATTTTCGCAAACCAGTACATAACTTTTTGTTTTCTCTCATATGAAAATATACAAGAGAGGAGGTGAACCCTCATTCTTCCGAGAAAAGAAGAGTGTGAGGAAAAGAAAATATACCTGGAAGGCAGAGCAGTGCTAGAGAGCTTCGCATAGTCTTCCAGGGAGGGGTTTTTGCCATTCTCGTAGTGACAATCAAGTGTGAAGTTAAAAGCAGTATGGAGCAAAGCCTATATATTTGCTCCGACAACCAAACGACTCTGAAGGCGATTTGCTCTCCTAAAACGAGGTCGGCTCTTGTTCGGGAGTGTGGAGATTCTTTGAAATAGCTATTTAGGCACAAAGAGATAAAACTTGTGTCAGTCTCTAGACATAGTTTGACCCCAGAAAATGAGAAGGCCGACGAATTATCTAGACTCGGAGTAGAGGAGTCCTGTCTTGGACGGGAATTTATATTAGGCTTACAAGAAGGTGGATCATAACGGACCTCAATAAATGGACTCACGAGACATTGAGCGAGCATAGGAAGGTAAGCAGTGGCTGCAGACAAACTCGGGACTTTGCGCCTGGCTCGAACAAATCCGGACGGCCTGGCTATTTGACCAAAGCGGAAATCTTATAAAGAGATTGATTGAAGTCTTGAGAGAGGCCACTGTAGTCTTAGGAGACACTTGTCGCTAAGAGGTGTGGAGGAAGTCCCTACCTGCTCGATATGCGGGAAGGACGAAGGAACTTCCTACCATTACTTGACGCAGTGTGAAGCGTTCTGGTGGTTAAGGCATGATATCCTCGGCACAAGGATCTTCCGAGGGAAAGGCATTCTGACTTACATTAGAATATCGAGAAGTTTTGATGAGGGAGCAGATGGAGTAGAGAGTTGAGAGGATGGTAAGGGGGTTGGTAAAAAACGCCCGCCTGTGACCTATTTGCCAGACGGCAGGCTTCCCCAATTACTACTACTGCTGCTGTTAAATAATTTTAAATTCATTTTTCCCCATGAAATGGTTTACTATAAATCTATATTACCTATATTTAAGAACTCACTTCCGTAACTTCAAATATGGTTAAAAACATTATATTGTGTCAGCATTAGTACTATTTCTGTAAATTAGTTTTTTAATTTTTTTTCTTTTATTTCAGGTTTCGATTTTGGCATTTTGGTGAATGGAGAGACGTTGTTGTAGACGACAAACTGCCAACTTACAAAGGAAGGCTTGTTCATCTACACTGTTCAAATAAAACAGAATTTTGGGCAGCACTATTAGAGAAGGCGTATGCAAAGTAAGTGTACAAAATCATTAAATATAGAAACGAATGTCCAGAGGATCATATAAATTTGTTTTACCTGCACACGGTTATATTTATTTATTTTCATGTCGGCCGGGGGGTACCAAGTTTAACCACATAGTATCCCAACTACTTCTGGTTCCTTATGACCTGAGAAGAATGGCCCCTCACGATCGACCCCAAGCGGATGGGGGTCAGAGAAAGACGTTAGGGCCGCACCGGATGGTCTCAACAACGACGACAATGGCAATGTACACGGGCGCTTTAAATATACGAGGGAACTTCGGGATGACTTGCTGACCTGCTGCGAGAATAGCGAACCTGAGCGAAGAGGATACATGGAGCCATTGCATACACTTTGGTGCGAAATGCATCCAGAGCATCGCGCCTTCTCAACAACATCTGAGAGATCAAGTATTCTTCTTGCGCAGGACAGGTTACGTAAGAGTACTGCGTTAGCTGGAAGAACTGCCAGTCGCAGTCCCACCGCGGCAATTAGCAGCGGATGGAGAACATCCTTTAGAGTTCACCGATGTAGACTTAAGGACGAGGGTTAGTCTTAACACCAGAGCTAACCTAAAGCCACATAGACGCGGTCATCGATGAGGAACTTCCAGAAGATGCAGACATCTGGCAAATCAACTGTGCCGTGTTCAACGCCGCGAAGCAACTCGTTCCCCGTGAGTGGTCAATCAATCATGGAGTCGAGAAAGCCAAACGGCGTGTACAAAAAATCGACGGCAGGATACAGTCGGCCAGACAACACGCTTCTTGGATCCAGAGTGTAGTGGAATACAAGACGAGTTGTAGAGTATTTACTCCCAGAATCCGGCACATAGCAGTCGGATTAAGACTTAAACATCGTACTCTAAATCTGACAGTGATGCTTACCATCAAGCAGCACTGTCTAGATAGGACCCAAAGGCTTATGGCTATAAAGAAAACGTTGAGGAGGCGAGTGAGGAGTATAAAGCAAAACAATTTGTTCCGTACGAATCCTTCCCGCTTCTTTCAAGAGACACAGCGTGTTGTAGATAATCCGCTGACTGTAGAAGATGTCGAAAACTTCTGGAAAGGAATCTAAGAAACGACTCCTCCATTCAATATCGACACTGCAGCAATTGCACACTTCGAGGCTCCGTGCCATAGACATCTTGAAGAATCAGAAGAAGTGTGCCCGGCAATCAGTACGGAAGAACTCCAACAAGCACTTGTTGCTTCCAGAACTTTTGCTACCCCGGGCCCAGACGGCATTAACAACTGGTGGTGAAAAAAATTTCCTTCCACTCATCACCGTTTGGCGCGATGGTTGAACGAGGGGCAGCAGATTCCGGACTGGTTCGTCGAGGGACGTACTGTGCTTATCCCCAAAAAGGGGGATCTTTCCGACCCGAGGAATTATAGGCCGATCACTTGCCTCAACTCCTGCTACAAGATATTTACACGTATCTTGTATGTTAGGACACTGAGGTCTGTTGATCCGGTCTTCTAGTAGATACACAAACAGCGTGGTGCCAAGAAGGGCATGGAAGGTTGCAAGGACAGTCTGCTGATAGACCGCTGTATTACACAGAATTCTGTGCAATACAAGCGAAATCTATAGATGGCCTGGATTGATTACCGCAAGGCATTTGATACATCACACGCACTACTGTTGCATTTGCTCGAATGTCTTGCGGTACCAGTACTACTAGTGAGATGCATAGGACAGCTGGTGCCGCTCTAGAAGTCTCGCTTCACCATAACATCAGTTGCACAGCGGGTCACGACAGAGCAGGTGGCCTTTAGGAGAGGAATTTTCCAGGATGACTCCCTGAGTCCTCACCTCTTCTGCATCTCACTGCTACCGTTGTCTGTAGGGCTCCGCCAAAGCCGCGGATATCAATATGGACCCCAGCGACCGGAAGCATAAGGTCACCCATCTATTTTATATGGATGACCTTAAACTTTATGCCTCCGGAGAGCTCGAACTACAAAACGCTCTTAGGCTGGTCGAAGAATATACGCAGGCAATTGGTATGGAGTTCGGGTTGGACAAATGTGCAGTCGTCCACCTCAAGAGAGGACAATGCGGGGAATTCTCTGAAGATGCGCAGCTCGCAGACGGAAGCATACTAGAAATCTGGATGCCGGAGAGACCTATACATATCTGCGTATGCAACAAAGGCACATCCAGGATGTAACAAAAATAAAGGATTCTCTCCGCGGTAAGTACAAACCCAGCCTCCGAAAAATTTGGCCTGTAGGAGTGGGAGCAGGATTGTTCAAGGCAGCAAAAAGAGCCGCAGTGAACTTGGTCTCGCATTTGACAGAATTTCTATATTTCAACAGTTATAAAGTTTTTACATAAACTAAAATTTGTGATATTTGGACATATGTTTTTCTCGAAAACCCTTCAATTTTTTTAGACCTCGTACCGTTACCGAGTAATTAAATAAAAATACATGACATCTGGCAACACCGCACAATGAGCTGTACAATATCTGACCTGAGACAAAGTACTCAATTTATACCTAACTTACCTCATATTGTTTACGATAATGTACCACCAAGGTTGCATTTAAAAATGTTACAGCAATCAATAGTCCCATTTTCGAGCGACTGAACAGGCATGTCTCAAGCTGAACCGGTGTAACTTATAATGCAACGTTGTCATATATCCTCGCTTATAGACCTTTTTAAGAATTTTTTCTCCGTAACACAAAAAAATTCGTATTAGACATTTTTATTTACTACTTCGAGTTACATCTTCACTTAAAATTTTAGATTATATTTTCTGTTATTTTTCGAGTAACTTTCAAAAATCTAAATGTTTTTTTGCAAAACTGTTACAAATTTTTTTCTCACTTTTAATTCAATAGGCGTATCATCTGTTAAAATAATGGCACCCATACTGTATATAAAATTATGATTGATTTTCAGAAAGAGGAAGAATAACAAATATTTGGATAAACTGAAAGATGATTAAGTTGCGTAAATTGATGTACAATTATAATTAGTTATTATTCCGTGTGTGACTCTAAAACATGTAATTTAAGAATAATTTTCATGAACATTAAATACTGGTCAACCTTTATGATTGATCTATACACTCTTTGAAAACATGCCGCATACATAACAACTATTACAAAATACCGTGTTGGATACGATTTTGGCAATAACTGAATTGGTCAAACATGAACGCCGTTAAAAGGGACCGGCAGGTAGTTGCTGTTGTATACCTTAATAATTTATACGCCTCCGCTATTTGCGCGTTGGCAAATTTGAACGTATTTTAGAGAAAGGAATACTAAATATTGACAGTAGTCAAGATGATTTCCACAGTCAGATGTAATAAAAAATCAGTCACCACTATATGCACCACGACAACACTTTTTCATCACCATGTCCAATATAGAAAAAGAAATGAGCAAATAATTAACTTTCATTAAAATATTAAATAATTTAATATCTTGTTTCCAATTATCACGTTGAGTCGTGTATGTTTCACATACACAGACACACAGACGGCGTATCAATTCAGATAAATTTGATATTTCGGCTCAACTTGTCCATTTCCATGATAGCCTGAAACTTTTATCGACGCCAATACTTTCTTTATCTTTGGATAGATAAAGAAGTAAAGAGCAAACCTATTTATCATACTGGTATTTGACATTCCCCTCTAACCTTTCTGCCGTGCAGTCTCGGTATTCAATACACAAATCACCGCCTTTTTCGACAAATAAGTCGGAATGGTGGGCCAGATTCCTTTCACATCATCAAACTATCTGCACAATAATATACCTAACTGAATAAAGTGCAAGATAAATCCGAACCAAATCATAGCGATGATGTGAATCAATATTATGAAAAGAAAGTCCGAAATATGATTTAGACAATGAGTTTCGACACTTCAGATGTTGGTGAATTTTTATACATAAAAAACACCACAGTTTAAAAGACCTTAAAAATATGAATGAATTAATTTCCTAACATGCTCGTGTCTTAAAACATAGTTAAACAGACCACGTACAATTTGTAAAAAAATTGTTGCTGCTGTGGTGTACACTTCGTCTTGTTACACATAATTGTGATTATTTAAAATGTTTTGCCCCCCCCCCCCGAATATTGCCTCAAACAACGGCCATTCCTATAGGAGAGAAAAAATATTCAAACTCTTATATGTTCCTTAGACCAAAACAATGTAACATTAACAAAGGTTGTATCGTAACTCAATCTATTGATCCATTAATCAATGAAGATAAGCACCATCCAACTCTGACCATACTAGTTGAGATTAGTGCTAGGAATTTTCCAGATTTTAGTATTTGATTATCCGTTCGAAAAAATATTATTATAAGAAGGTTTAGTGCCATATCCCCAAAAAGACAACTATGCAGCTACGGACACGTGTCTCGGAGTTATTGCCCCTCATCAGCGTAGCGTAGCTAAAGAATTGGATCTAGGATGGGATAGATCAGGAACAAGAACTAAAATAAAGCTGGAAAGTACAGTACACAGTACTCAATTAGTGCATTCATGTTCCCATGTTCCCACAATTGGGGCCTCAATGATCACAGTCAACACACAGAGCTCTATGTGTACTGCCCGTTTCCACCTGGTAAATACAAATAAAATAATATAGATTTATTGGGGTCAAAATAAAATAAGAAGGTTTAGTGCCATATCCCCAAAAAAACAACTTAGATCCTAGATCCAATTCTTTAGCTACGATACGCTGATGAGGGGCAATAACTCCGAAACACGTGTCCGTAGCTACATAGTTGTCTTTTTGGGGATATGGCACTAAACCTTCTTATTTTATTTTGACCCCAATAAATCTATATTATTTTGTTTGTATTTGCCAGGTGGAAACGGGCAGTACACTTAGAGCTCTGTGTGTTGACTGTGATCATTGAGGCCCCAATTGTGGTACATGGGAACATGAATGCACTAATTGAGTACTGTGTACTGTACTTTCCAGCTTTGTTTTAGTTCTTGTTCCTGATCTATCCCATCCTAGATCCAATTCTTTAGCTACGCTACGCTGATGAGGGGCAATAACTCCGAAACACGTGTCCGTAGCTGCATAGTTGTCTTTTTGGGGATATGGCACTAAACCTTCTTATTTTATTTTGACCCCAATAAATCTATATTATAAATATTATTATGATTTATTTATATTTATTTATTATATTAATATGATATCAAGTGTATGAGGTCATGCGAGTTCTACCGCAAGGTGTTGTCCATGCAAAGACGAGCAATAAAAGTAATTGTGGGGCTCAAATGCAGAGTTAAAAATCATGAGCCTGCTATCTTCACAGCAAAATTTTTTGCTGTAATTTTATGTAAAATTTTCACTTGAAATGCAATTTTCGCTGAAAATTTGTTCTTATTGGTCCAAATTTTCAAAATCTTGCTATTTCATTGGTTCTTACAATGTGAAGGAAATAGTCGCTGTAATTTTTTTGTAAAATTTTCATTTGAAATGCAATTTTCGTTGAAAGTTAGTTCTTATTAGTCAAAATTTTCAAAATCTTGCTATTTCATTGGTTCTTATAATGTGAGGGAAATAGTCGAAATAATAACTTGATTGTAATTAGTCATTTAATAAAGTAGAGAGAGGGCTTACATGCTTTAAAAGGAATTAAGGCTAAAATGAAGAAGAATTCCTATTAAAAGACTGCTAAAATTTTTATATATTTCTTAATATTATTTGATTTTCTTTTGACATTACTGGCCTTGATATTATTACTACTATTACATAACAAAAATAAGTCTCTCCCGTTTTTTTTAAGTGAAATAAAAATAAATCAATTTAACAAACGATTATGGAATTACCAAAGTATGATGATACTGCACTTGTCATCTTGTCATACATTTTCATCATTCCTCATTCACGTTAAGTCTGTCTCCATCTCTAAAATAAGTAATGAATAGTATCGTTCACCAGATCGCATAGCGGTCGTATGCGCATGATGACTGAATATCGTGTAACTTTCTTTGCAGATTTTATGGGTGTTACGAACAGCTAGCTCAAGGATCGACAACACGAGCCCTACAAGATTTAACAGGAGGCATAGTTCAAAGCTTCGGATTGACACACCAAGATAGATTTTTAACCTTTCAAGTATTAAACAGTGCAGTTCCTAGATCTAGTCTACTGATAGCCACTATCACTCAGGTATTTATAATTATGGTACCGTACTATTTTGCATTTATTTTGAGCCAATAAATACAAATAACTATAGATATCTTATGTTGAAATTGTATTCAATACATGATGGTAACTGAAATAAATAGGACATTTGCAATTATTTTTAAATACACGTATTGTACTTCTTTAAAATTTAATTAAAAAGAATAGTTGGGTGCTAAACAAAAATGACATTTTTTTACTTCGAAATAATATGTAACTTGGCCCTCCTTCTGCACTGCCTACATTTAAAGATATTATTCGCAGTTTCATTAGAAAATGATACGTCGATGGTTATGATCTTCACCAGATAAATAAATTATCGAAATATAGGTGAAGCTTGCCTAATAATAACTTCATGATCGAACGACAAGGATACTGTCTCCCGTGGTTCCATTCCCGACCAAGGAGCTGAATCGCATTAATTTCTTTCATCCTCTACCAATATCGATTTTTCATTATACCTCACTCAAAACATCATGGTCTATGTCTATTTAGAGTAGAGAAAGTCCATCTTTTCCGTGCGCCCGCACAGAAAAAAATTTCCCGTGTGCTTTCAGCCACAATATCAATTAATTTAGTGAGGAAATAGGCATAGTATTCAATAAAATAAAATAAATTCAATTAATATCACACTGCGTTGCATTTTGCATCATTAAATTGTTAAATTTTAGCCTAAATATTATAATTGGACGTAGTTACGCAAAAAGGAACCAAGCGACAAAACGTAAGTTTTGAGCAACAGAGGATCAAAGTTTATGAGGTCTAATTAAATACCTGAGCTATTTAAGGAAGGGAACTTTTTATAATATGATCGTAAAGAAACAGTGTTTCTCACTGGAAAAAAATTGTATTTTATTATATGGCTTGTATATGTTTGTGGTATATGAATATAAGTATGAGTAAAAACAAAAATAGTCAATTTTAAGCCAAAAATTTTATTATTTAAAAAAACTAAACACATGTTTTCAAGAGTATTAAAATCTAACATCTAATTTTCTGGTTCAAAGTCCGGAGTGCTTCCAAATCCGTCTATATCATCCTCAACGTTTTCATCTGCGAAAAACGTTGAGTAAAATTCATGGCAGTCTTTTGGAATAAGGTGCCAAATTGAGTTTATAACTTGTAATTTTTTTTCTGCAATACCTTTTCCACGAGGCCATAATGGATTTAGATCCTTTTTGTAAAGTCCATTGATAGGACGACCTCGTGCTTTTTTTGTAAGGTCAAGCTCAACTACTTCTTCATTATTAAAATTTTTTTTCATGTAAATAGAAAAAGGCCTTTCCTTTATAAGTGTAATTTCCCGAGTTTGGAGCCAGTTAATATTTTCTCCATTTACTCCTTTTTTCCGGTTTGTGATATTTTTTTCTAAATTATCATCTGTTCCAAAAAAACTCTCCATAGGATTCACCGATAAAGGATTCTTTTTTGCGGCATGTTTCCATTACTTTAAAGTAATCCTGGGGTGTGTATAAACGTTGCTGAAATCTTGCTTGAAATCTCAGGGTCAAGATATGGTGGCTCTGATGATATATCAGACATAATATTTTCACCACTATATCTTATACTGTTCTCAGACGTGTTTAGACAAGATGGCTCGCCGCCCGAGACTTCTGTAAAATAGACAATCCCAGTTATTTATATTTAACGTTTTTTAAACTTTCTTACCTGTGATATCTAAAATATCTTCATTTCTACTGATACACTTTTTAACTAGCTCCCGAGTGCGCCATGAAATCTTTTTTTTTTACCAAAAATAACTAAGATCTAATAAGACGGTGTTTACTTATACACAAGCTAGCACATACTGCCATAAAATGCGTAGTAATAACGGTCGCGCACGAGATTGGGCATTTTGCAGGAAAGATCCAGCCCTCTTATTCTAATATATAACGACGAAATTTCAATTTGCAAAACGGAACCATGTCGCATGGTTCTTTTTTTGCAAAACGACTTAGGACAATTTTATGATTTTAATTATTTCCTTTCGAACATAAGAACTGGTTTACATTAATAATTCATTTGGTTCTTTTTTTGCATAATGAAAAATAGACTATTCAGCATCATTTTATGCAATAAATCAGAAATCATAAATTTGTCGCATGGTTCCTTTTTGCGTAATTACGTCCAATTATTAAGTCAGTATTTGTTTTCTTACTATGACATTACCTGTCATAAATATACTGTTGCTGCCTACTTTGACAATCATAATAAAACATGCGATTGAAATTTCCTTAGCCACGTTTGTTTGGCATTTTTTTACGTTTATTTGCAATTTTTATTCTAAATATATTCTCCAGACTACTTTTATTTGTTTTTATATATTTTTGTTCCTGAGAGGTATAATGAAAAATGTCCTCCATTACACGTCCATAAACCGCTTTTCTCGTGATTGTATGACTTCTGTGTTCGGCTTCGCCTCACATGAAAACTTGTCATGTGTGCACGGGAAAAGCCTAATTCCTGAACTCAGAATGAAATATACTATATCGTGGAGAGGAAAATTCAAAAAAGCTTCTATGGCAACACCATCCATAAAAAAATCAGCAAGATCCCCTAAATTATAAAAAAAATTCTGCTCCGAAAAGGCGGAACCGGAAATTTCCAAAACCGTTCCGAGATAGAAGCTCTATGATCAATACTCCATAGCTAACAAAGTTTTGCGATGACTCGTACTTTCTTTTGCAGAATTTTGAATTTTTTCAGTTTTGTAAAAGGTCTACTAATCACCCTGTAGAGTCCGTAGAACGAGCAATCTTCCTTTATTTTTCACACATATTCAAGCAAAAGGACAGAGCTGATGCCAAAATTGAGCTCGTAATTAAGCTCGTATTTCGGAAGATATGAGCAGCTGATCTTCATTGAACTTTTCCTGTAGAACGTTTATTTTGGACATTGGATTATATTGGAAAAACTTGGTTTTCTTTGTCACTTAATATCCAACTTTTGACCACTTGCACGGTATTAACGACCAAACAGATTGCGTTAAAAACATCCATTGCTTATAGCGACTTAACGAAGTACTTTTGGATAGAGGTAATTTGAGTTCAATCATTTCATTTTGGTCTCGAGAATACATGGTACCATTTTTACTGACCTTTCAGGGACAACCTATAAACACGCCTTATACAGGGTACTTTTATGTCCACATCATAACTTCAGGGGGTTACTCCTTGAGTTATTTTAAACCTAAAACCATTAATAAACTTAGGGTCACTGGTTTCCGAGATTGCGTTGTAGTTTCTAAAAATGTTGATCAAACTTCAAATGTTCAAAAATAATCACATTTATTAATATACCTCAGATGTTATTTGAGTAGATCAGACAAACTTGGGTCAGTGAGTCATGCAGCAATAGTTGTTGATAACCTGTTAAACTAGTGTGGACATAACACAAACAACGGCGGAAATAACAGGGAGCATGACTCTGAAAAAAAATCTAGAATTTCTATGCCAATGAGTTTTTTTGGATTTTCTATCAATGCATTAAATTTACAATTGTGGTTCTAAGAAAAGTTTTATTGCATGTTGTTTCTAAAATGTGTCATTTTAGAATTGTTTTTAGTTTACTGAACTATGTGGTTAAAAAAAACAAAACATCTCTTAAACTACCGTTTTTTGAACAAAATTCAGGAGAACATTTTTTAGAAGTTCAATTAGGATTTAAGTGTTTGATCTAATTTCCAAAAAAACCCATTAGCATAAAAATTCTGTATTTTTAAATTGTAATTCCTCCCAGCATCTCCGCTACTGGCTGTCATATTTTACAAATTCAATAGATTATTTGTTTTAAGTCATATCACTAGCCCAAGTTTGATCAATCTGTGACAAAAATCTTCTGAGATATTTGAATAAATGTGATATTTCTCGGAAATTTCAACAATAACTGTATTTCGGAAACCAGTGGCCTGTGCATCACACCCCGCCCAATTGCTGGCATAAAACAATTAGCTGGTGGTTGTACTTATTGACTGGTAACTCATTTAGCAGATCGTGAATAAGAGCTTAGATTGAACTGAGTTCTCACCAAAATCTAAGCTGGGCGCAAAGACTTCTGCAAGTTCCAAATAATTAAAAGTTTACTTCAATAGGTAAAGATAACGTTAATTCTTGAATTCAGTTTGGGGAGGAAGTAGAATTAAAAGATATTGTTAAATAAAAAGTATAATAAACTGGTATGAATATTTACAAAATTTACATTAGCTCAGATAGCCTCTTTTTTAGTAAAAAAAATATAGTTCAGGTTGAAGACCAACGAAATAAACACAAAAATTGTTTGACGTTATTTAGAAAAGTGACTAATCTCTTACAAAATTCTTCTGACCAAATATAAAATTTTACTGGGGACGCAGATCTTAAGTAACTTCAAATTGGTCAGTCCTGCGAAAAATCCACCAACGGCTAAGCTATGAATGGGTTCGGTGTAAGTTTGAATCATCACTGGCAGTACTGCAGTTACCCTTGAGACGAAATGCCTGTTGAATAAAATATCGTTTTTTCTGCTCCACCCAGTACACAATATTCAGTTCAATCCACAAGTTATATTCTCTTCTCTTGGTCTAGGTATTTACATAAAAAGGGGATAGTTTTACTAGATCAGTACTATAGGCAAAACAATGTAGAAAGCTGTGACGTTTGAATTGTCCAACTACGTAGACAAAATATGAGAGTTAACACAAATTTACAGAGTAAATTGCAAAGTAACCAAACTAGGATTTGTATCCCACAATATCTTAGGAACTTGAAGATTTGAACTAACTTAAGTATCAATAAAAGTTACGTTAAATAGAAGAGATACTAGTCCAATAAATAAACTAGGTACAGCTATGATAATAAACAAACTGAAATAGATATTCATTATATTTTAAGATATTTTTTACTAAAAGAAGGTAATCTTCAAGAAAATATACATTGTACTGATTCTGCGGTTGGCTCCTTGTGAAACATTATTAAATATTTTAAATAAACAAAGAAAATTTGCTTTTTAAATGTTTCAAAATTATATTTTCACTCTACACGTGTTTCGGCTTTTTTAGGCCCTTTTCAAGAGTACAGATGAGAGGTACTGTACCTCTCATATGTACTCTTGAAAAGGGCCTAAAAAGCCGAAACACGTGTAGAGGGAAAATATAATTTTGAAACATTTAAAAGCAAATTTTTTTTTGTTTATTTAAAATATTCAAGAAAATATAATTTAATATGTCTGTAGACAAACAGACAAATAGAAAGATAACGTAAATAAATATTTGCAAAATATAAAACAATATGATAATTGTCAAATTAAAGGCAACGTTAAGTTAAATTATGTATTAGTTTCTCGTAGAGAGGTAATAATGAACTCCAGTTAAATTTAAATAAAGATTAATTGACTGAGGTTTACTGCAGATAATTAAAAGTTAATCAATTGCCAGATAACTAGGCAGGTATTTTTTCCAGAGAACTAGGCAAGGCTCTACTAGAGCAGCGTTTGTAGATAATACTAAGTAATCGTTCAAGTAAGTATTCGATATTTTAAATTTAAAAAAACCTTACGCTACAGAGGTCCTGTTGGTAACTATATGCACTGGTGTAAAATGATTCAGCACAAAACAAATGCACCACGTTAGGTAATTCTCACAAAGGTTATAAACAGAAATGTTTTGTCCACAAGGGGTACCAAATTCCAACTATCACCAGTCACCACTCTTCACACAGTTACCAACGTAACCAAGTGACCTAAAACATCAAGAGACAAAGACAGAAAATACTAACTACTATACAAAATGGCGACATCCGTTGCCGGGTAAATCAAAGATTTATAATTACCGAAAGTTAGTGTAAATTAGCACACGAAATTATTACCATATCAAAGGGATATTAGATAAATTGCCAACAAGGTACGATAAATCGATATTAATGACGACTGTTCTAAAGAACAACCAACGTGAACTAATCACCGAAAAGCAAATTCATCCAAGATAAATTAAGATAATTACGATACAATATTATTATGAAAATTACCCCAATGGTACGTTAAATCAAAATGGCAACTTTTTAAATAATGATGATCATAAAATTACACGATAATACCAGAAAACATTTAAATTTTACCAGACCGCTGAACTAGAGATATTGACTTCACAACGCTACGCTAGTAAGAATGAAGAACCACCGTTGTGTTCTGGTTCCTAAGCTCGATTATAGTTTGGAAAGAGACAAACATTTGAGAGTAAAGTATGAGCAATAAAGACAAATAGATATTTTTTCATTAGTGCAAAAATCTGCAACACCAACTCTTCCAGTAGAAATGAGTGGTGCCATTTGGACTAGACTGGCAGAAACTTAATTCATCACGGAAAACGACAAACTGGAATGAAATGGCTTGCAATTTCGTTACAACCCTAAGTTTAATAAGGCTTTTACTCCTAAAATGATCCAAGAAATAACCGCCGGAGATTATGACATGGTTTAAGAAACACCATGTATATCGGAATTAATTTTTAGTTAAACAATTTTTTTAAATTCTCAATGGCATTTCAAAGAAATTGTAATATATGTAGTTTAGTTTCTAATTTTCGGTATACCAGTAAAAACGTGACAACAGTTAACATTTCCATATATGCCACTAAGTATTGTGTAAGCAAATTATTCTCTCATAGTTATCATTACCACATCAACGCAGTAATAATAATGGCAAACCTTTAATCTCATTCCGAATTGCTGCTGTAAATAATAATTGACATCATAATATCCTATTATTATTATAAATATTAATATTATGTATAAGCCTGTAGTATAGAATGTAGACCAGCACTTTGTTTATTCAAAGGTTACGTATACGTAGAATTAATTCGTAGTTATGCCATCAAATAAGCGTAAACAGTTTTGTTTTTGTCTAATGATAGATAATTGGATTTAGAGAAAATACATAATCGTAGCAGCATGATTTAAGTTGTAAGTTGGTTATTAAGTCAAACTGAGAGAAATTCTTAATTGTATTCATTAATATTTCAACATAGATTCGTTTCTATACATCTGAATGTACCATACGTAGTATCCTTCCTTATTTAATCATAAATAATAAGGCACATTATTCTCAAAAATGGCGAACCCGCCAGTGATACATAATAAAGACAGGTGTGGAAAGGTAAAATTAAGACAGGTTTCTACAACCCTGTCCGGACAAGTACGGACTAACTGAAAAAGTTAGCACTATCCTCACAAATAAAAATTTATTGGAAATATAGCAAATTATTTTCACAACCAATTAGATAGATTTGAAAATTTTAAACGAAATCAATTTGAAAATTAAATTAAAAAAGTAATGATAAATCTACCATTTTAATTACCAATGTCTTATTCCTCCCGGCAAAAATATTTCTGGTCATGGTTTTGACTTTTACTTTATTACACACATAAATTAAATATACAATATAGTCCATACTTATGTAAATATTTATCGCTCCAAATCCTGGACCCGAAATTTTTAAATTGAAATGGACGACCCCTATTTACGATATTGTCAATTTTGACATATGCATTAGTATTTATTACATTAAGATTTACTAAGATTTGTAGTTAATTTCGAGGCTTTCTAAGGGCCATCTTGACAAAGCAAAAATGCAGAAATACGTGCCGATTTATGTTTTAAAGTTTTGAACTATTGTTCAACTGGTGGGTACTTTTGTTTTATTTATTTTTGGTATTACTAAACAGAGTAAGAATAAAAAATAACGAAGTTTTTTCCTTTCCGGGCAGTAATCCGGGCACACACTGTACGTAACACAGTTTCAATAAATATTCAAAAAAATATGTTGCCACTCTTTGAATGTAAACAAGTGTTGCCAGATTGTCATAAGTGTCTAACCTCTTTCAGAATTTTATTTTTATTATTTATGTTAATGGTTTTTTCTATTAATCATTTAAATCTTTAACTTAACAATTATTGTTACTGTTGTCACATATTTATTCAACGACTCTTAATTATATGTGTATGGCAATAAATTACACATTTTGGCAACCATCTCAAACTTTACAACCACTATTTACGAGATTTACTGCTCATGCGCATCCTACTTTTCCACATTAAAAAGTACCTTAGACTAGTACACTTTTTCAGACATGTCTGACGGACTTTTCCAATGAGTTTGTCTCGCATTTTATATCTAATAATAAATGTGATTTTGATATACAATGTGTTCTGAGTGTAATATGAGATTTAGTGTATGATTCTTGAATCACTTCAGCTTCACCCAGTACAAATAGTATACCCTCTTTGAAGTCTAATTTGCTAGTAATTGCATTTCGAAAGTTTAAAAACATGGTTTGGAAGGAATTAATTCAATAGCTTACAAAATTGTAAATATCTGCTAAACTATTTATATGAAAAAAAAGTTTTTAAAAATGAATTTTGTGTTCATCAATAAATGTGACGGAATTGGGATTTTTGCGTTTTTTTACCGGTCTTGCCGTTTAAAGGATAAAAAATATCAGATTTGAAATGTTGCGATTATTTCCTGAAATTTCATACTTACTTTCAATTATCTCAAATACCTTTGCATAAATCCCCAAAAATTTAAATATGAAGAAAAGAGCATTCCATTCCAAATAGTAAAGTTATGTTCAATTTTTATGCTAAATCCCAGTTTTAGTCATCTGCAGATGATGCCAACTTAGTTGACAAAACGTGCGTTGCGTGTAGTGTCTTGGTGTTCTGTGGAAAACCGAAAACGTCAGTGTTAACAAAATAGTATCTGGTACAGTGTTATCAACGACGAAATTGTCTGGCAATAATAAATTTGTGTTGCTAAAAATCGACAAAAGCCAATGAAAAAAAAATTGTACCTAGAATGATTTTAAAATTAATATTTTTACTAGCGAGCAGGTAAACGCAACCTCTCCCGCCACCCAAACAGTCCGCTTGCCGACCGTGATAGTGAAAGAGAGGGGATATCCAAAAACTAACCTATCTGAAGTTCTCTATCTCTATGGGTTTGTGTATGTGAGTGTGTGTGTGTGTGTGTGTGTGTGTGTGTGTGTGTGTGTGCGTGTGTGTTCGTGCGTGCGTGAGTGCGTGCGTGCGTGCGTATATTTTTAATTAATATTTATCTTGTCACGTGTAATTGATCTATGACTTAAATATGTACTTATTTCTTTTCTTTTGTATTTTTGCTGTTCTGTATTTGGGTCTTTTGACCTGTTGAATAATCTAAATAAAATGAAATAAAATAAGGATAGAATCTTTCATATTTTATTTTATTTTCTCGAGAAAATTTTCTTACACTAGTGGTTGGATCGGCTTCTATTGATGATATATCTCGATCTGGACAAGTTTTTTTCTCTCCTTATATATGTTTCTCTAAGTCCTATAATCTTTTTCTATATTCCGTAACGGCTGCATTCGCAATGCGATTATAGAATACATAAAATTACAGAATGCTAGAACAGCTTGCAAATAAATAAGTGTCGATATTTAAAAAGGTTAAGTAGAAGGTGGTTTTAAGACATGTCACTTGGTGTTTCTGTGACCGTATTATTATAAAATAAAAAGTGACCCTGAGTTTCTTTATTTCTTCTTTTAAATTCATTCATTTTTATTATGTTACAGGAAAAAGATAATAAACGTCAGTTGCGTCTGCGCAATGGCCTGATAACCCAACATGCCTACAGTGTTACTGGTTTAGCAAGGGTGCGTGGTACGAATGGAGAGGTACCCCTAGTAAGACTGCGAAACCCTTGGGCTAGAGGCGAGTGGACAGGTCCATGGAGTGAGAGGTCATGGGAATGGGATGGCCTTTCTTCGAGAGACAAAGATTTATTAAGCGTTCGTGTTGTTAATGATGGAGAATTTTGGTAATTTTTTTAAAAATGTTCAAATTAGACGTGTGTACTAAGAAAATTATTGTACTTTTAGGATGTCTTTCGAGGATTTTTTCTCGGCATTTCACTCAACTAGATTTGGTTCATATTGGACCTGACGACTGGATGATGGAGGGAGCATTACATTCGAAACAACCTTGGAGGGCTGTTTTGGCGAGAAGAAGATGGAGGGCGGGATATAATGCTGGAGGAGGACCCTCTTATATCGGTAAGTAGATATCACAAAATTTTACAACTTTAAATGCGAGGGAAAGGACCACAATTTAGGTTTTAATGTGAACAAATTAATTCATTTTTATAATAAAATTTTGTTGATGTTAATCAAGAAGGCTGGCAGCCCTCTTAGTCTCATTCATGGTTAGTGCTACCAAAATGTCCCAACAGAGTTTTCGTGTCTTATTTCGTGGCCGTTGAAATTATCCTTACGTGGGTAATATCGAATTTTGTAATGAACAGTATTTATTTTAAATACTTTTCTTAGAGCTAGAAACAATCATAAAGACATATTCTCTATTGTTAGGTGTCAAATAGCAGAAATACTCCAAGATAATAAAGACCTACCTGAAGGGGCTTCTTAATGACTGCTATCCTCTTGACTAGACAATTCTAATTTAAAAAAAATCAATTTCATCGTAAGTAATTTTAATAAAAAATATCATAGGTCTGGTTGAAGTAAAAACATAGAAGAGAGGTGAATCAGAGAACATAAATTTTAGGAAATATCGGCCATATCCAAATTCATTATTCAACGAATTTAAATCACAGGATATTTTAAAATTCAAGTTCAAAAAGTTACTTATGTTATAGTAAAACAAATCGGTTTAGTGACGGGAAGTGCGGGGTAAGAAGCAACATAAGGGCGTGAAAGATGATTGTTGTTTCTGTTGGTACGCGACCGAGGCGAAGTTTCACTTACATCATGTAATACTTCAGGTGCACACTTAGTTTTGTTAACGATTTGTTTAGCATAATTATTTTATATCTGTTTACTTACTGGTATGTTTTTGAAAATAATTTAAGAAGGTTATCGTATTTAATGTAAACATGTTTCGATCGTGGAAGGCCTCTACATCTACATCTTATTGTGTTTTTAAAAATGAAAGTGATGGTGATTACAGTAATAAATAAAATCATAGTTAATTAGTGTTTTCAGTAAGAAAAAATTGGCTACATTAGAACGAGCATGCCAAACAAATCTTTTGAAGCGACGAGCTAATGGCCCTAATTTGTATGACTTAGAAGTACTAGGTGAAACAGCATCTCTGACTAACGTTCCCCGTCCCACCATACACGAACTGTTAAAAGAAGGTGTCCTCCCAAGAAAACAACGATCCGATACCGGTCAATCGAAAACTCTGGACCCACGTTAGCAAAACTTTTAGGAACCTTAGTTTACGGCGGGTATCAGAAAAATGAAGTCTCAACTATTGACGTGGTAGACAGAAAACTAAGAGAAGTGGATTATCATCTAAAACATACCAAAAGAACTTTAGGAACTTGGCTGAGAAAAATTGGATTTAAATATCAAACTATTAATAAACGCATGGAGATTATGGAAAGTAGACGAATAGTTGATTGGCGAGATTCATATTAAGAAAAGATAAAAGAACTCAAAAGAGGAAAGAGACCAATTTATTATCCAGATGAAACTTGGTATGATAATCATGACATCGTAAAAAATGGATGGGTGATGGATCTAAGAAATGTTGACCACAATCTCACTGCTCTCTGATAAAGGAACTCGGTTCATTATATTACACTGTGGATCAGTTGATGAATGGGTTGAAAATGCATTAAAACTGTGAGGAAAAACATGGAAGACTGTAACGTGGATTACCTACCACAAAAACATAGAGTGACAAATATTTGAGAAATGGTTTGAAAATACCCTAATTCCAAAATTAAAACCGAATAGTATTATTGTTCTTGACACTACGAAGTACCATTCGAGACAACTGTATAAAATTCCTAACA
Organism: Rhamnusium bicolor; assembly: GCA_029963845.1. Classification (NCBI taxonomy): domain Eukaryota; kingdom Metazoa; phylum Arthropoda; class Insecta; order Coleoptera; family Cerambycidae; genus Rhamnusium; species Rhamnusium bicolor. The sequence continues at coordinate 629,887 of JANEYF010001046.1, forward strand.
AGAATTCTACTAAGTTGAGTTACAATTTTTTTTAATGGAACATGATCTCTATTATGAGGAAAACTATAATAAAGTACAACTTTTGGAAGTCCTGCAAATGAAAAATTATGAGAAGTATATTATAGACACTGCAACACAAAATGTTGAGATTACCGCCATATTTCTGTATTTTCAACTCGATTGAATTCGTTTGGTGTAAATGAAGAAAAATGTCAGAAAGGAAATACTTTTCCGAAAATCGATAAAAAAGGTCGTAGAGTTAATTCAAAATAAGTGTCGAAAATTAACAAAGAAGATTCGAAAAAAATGCGAGGGAAGGTACCACAATTTAGGTTTTAATGTGAACAAATTAACTCATTTTTGTAATAAAACTGTGTTGACGTTAATCAACAAGGCTGGCAGCCCTCTTAGTCTCATTCATGGTTAGTGCTACCATAATGTTCCAACCGAGTTTTCGTGTCTTATTTCGTGGCCGTTGAAATTATCCTTACGTGAGTATTAACGAATTTTGTAATGAACAGTATTTATTTTGAATGCTTCTCTTAGTGCTAGAAGCAATCATAAAGACATATCTTCTATTGTTAGGTGTCAAATAGCAGTAATACTCCAAAATATGAAAAACCTAACTGGATGTGCTTCTTAATGACTGCCATGCTCTTGACTAGCTAATTCTAATTTAAAAAAATTAATTCAATCGTAAGAGATTTTTATAGAAAATGTCAGAGGTCTGATTGAAGTAAAAACATAGAAGATATATGGATGTTTCTGTATTTTCAACCCGATTGAATTCGTTTGGTGTAAATTGAAGAAAAATATCAGAAAAGGAAATACTTTTCTGAAATTCGATAAAAAAATTCGTAGAGTTAATTCAAAGTGAAGTGTTGAAAATTAACAAGGAAGATTGGGAAAAAAGAATTAGGAAAGTAATTACAATTGAGGATGATTATTTAAAATTGCTGAATGATAAATGATGGAATTGAATTTATTATAAATTTGAACGAGGATAGTAGTTCATCTGAAAATTAAGAAGAGAGTGAGAAGGGCAAGAATTCAGAAGAAGAAGCGATGTGAAGTGAGGTAAAGCGAAGTGATGTGAAGTGAGGAAGTGAATTTTGTGATATTAACTATATTATTTATTTCCGTTTTTGTGCTTTCGTAGTTCAGTGCTTGAGAAATATTCATTTTCAGGATGTTAGTATTTATTAATATTTTTTTTTTCCATTTTGACAAAAATACGTCTTTATGTTTTGATTATAGCAATAACTTTACTATTAGAATTTATTTTTGGTTTATTTATTGAGAAAAATATTTGTTCTGTTACTATTTTGAGAAAATTTTTTTTTGTTTTTATTTTGTTTTTAAAGGTTTCTTGTTACCTTTTAAACAATTTCTTTATTCTATACTAATATTTCATACCCATCCTTTCTTGGCAAGAAATGTTCATATCTGCGCGCGGTTTTTACTAGGTAGTAACAATTTATATTAAGCGAATTTGAATACTGCAACTACTGTATGTGTAGTCAATACTCTAAATTCAATACTTTTATTTCAGTTAATACTTTTTTCTACAATTGTTGAATTGTTGATAGCTGAACTGAACAATAAAACCTACATTAAAAAGGTAAACGAGGGAGCAATACATAAATCCGGCTCTGCTTTCTGTAGCGTCTTACTTTGCACGTTCCGTTACTAAAGTGGTTTCTTCTACTACACCTGTCATTTACCCTGCTACAATGCACATAAGAAACGAAAATCAAACAACCATTTTTTTAAAAAATGGAACCAGCTTGAAAATAAAAACAATTTAAAAAAAATCAGTTACTTAATTAAAAAATTTCAATGGATCTATATTTGACAAAATATTAGGTTTCAATAACAGGTCCAAATTGTTTTTTAGTCATCTTAATTTTTATTGGTGCTTGTTTCTCGATATGCCTGCTGTACGTCGATTCTACGGTGATTAAATTTTCCTAACTTACCTGCGTCAGTAGTACGGCTGCACAACAATAAAAAAAACAATTAGGCGTAATGTTTACATTACCTCAACTCAAGTTTCAAAATGTAATCGAAGGCTTGCTTGCTTTCTTCAATAATCCGATAAAACCACATAATTGAATAAGATACTGCATACAGTAGCATCTCCAAAACCACGGATAAACAGTATCTAAGAAATAGTAGTCCACATCAATGACTAAATAAATATACATTAACAATGCTGTAACAATTCTGTTTTAGAAACAACATCTATGAATCCACAATTTCACGTGCAGATACCGAGAACTTCAAGCAACAAGTGTCATGTAGTAGTATCAATAACTCAATACTACGAAACAAATGTGATAGATATTAAAAAGAAGAGGCCTTTATATGCCATAGGTTTTGCTGTGTATGAAGTACCTCATTCCATGCAAAGGCTAACTCCTCATTTCGTGACAGAGCAGGTATCTTATTTAGTTTGTTTAATACGTTATTTATAAAATCTACTAAAGTTGCTAAAAAGTTATATAGGGTAATTCACTTTTAACCAACATAACTTTGAGAATCGATAGAACTTATCATATAAAAAAAGTTCCTTAAAATGTACTGTTAATGTAATATATTACCATATACACTGTGTCTCAAGACCTTTTGCAAACTGGGCGTGACTAGTAAGTGCGTCATTGTGCGATAAAGTAATTTCCCACTAAATACGGACTTATGGTACATTGTAAAGACCAATAACGTGTGTTTAAAGCGTGTTATGGGATGTTATAATTTTAAAATTTCAGCCCTTGCAGCAGACTGGGAAGCTCAAGGCGGGGCAAGGCTAGTTAGTATATTATTCACGTGCCCACCTGACTCACTGATAAAGCTGTTAGGTTTGGCTGCGTAGGATGTGCGTATATGCACAAAATACATATTGCAGAATCTATTGAGACAAGGTGTATGTGCAATCAATGTAATCAATATTTAGATCGATGTATGCATCATCCCCTTCAACTATAATAATGAGTGCCCTTGCGCGAATGTAGGGTACTTCCGTGTAGGCATGTTCGGCCATTACGGGCATAAGTGGTAATGAGATTGTACATAATGTTGTTGTATGTGGTTTTTAATATACAAATTATAACCCAGTTAGTGAGTAGTTATTTTAACCGCTCAACCTAGAAGTTAACGTATTGTGTACGTTACAGTTAATGCGGCGTTTTCAGTGCTCTGAGCTCTGTTGAGAATTCCCATTCTTTATTTTTTGAGTTTTTTAAAATCAGATTCAAAATTACCTATAATATTTATTCTTGTAAAACGTACCTGCAGGTACCATTTATAACGAGGCTTTTTCTCGCTATTTTGTTTTAGATAATTAAATCGGAATATTAACAATACAAAGTTTAATTTAAATTTACATTTATTTATAAAAGCAATAACCAAAATGAGACTCTGTTCACGGGGCATGGGACGCTCGAGATTTCTAGAGAACTAATCAAAAAACTTAATATTAAACAAGGAAAGATTCATCAGCAGTTTATAACTTAAGAACAGAAAAAATGTTTCGCTTACTGAACAAGTCTTGTTAGGCGCCACCTTTTTTAAGTGTTTTTGTTTCCACAAAGTTCTAACTAATTAAACACCGGCTACCGTTTAAAAAAAAGGAAAGAACCGGTCAACTGCGTCCATCAATATTTCCTGGGGATATATTCTAATGTCGATAATAGGAAAGTTACATATCTTTAATCTCAAAGTGCAGAGAAAACATAAACTGATTTGCAAATCGTTTAAATCGGATTATTAGTCGTCTCTGGGCAGCATTGCCAGCAGACACAGGAACGCTGATTCTTTTCCTAGGTACCTAGTTATGACTTAAATAAGAAGGCTTTACCAAGGGTTGGCTCTTCATGCATTTTTCTTTCTTAGTTACTAAAATGCAAACTCCAAAACAACATTTCCACCCAGACTCTGAACAAGACAAGGTAATGCGTTCCCACCAGTGTCACAAGGGGCCATCTCCAGCGGCTCAAGCTCGTTTTACTTCTTACACACAAAAACGTAGCAACAACTTATACACAGTACCTTCCTATACCGTCGCTCTGCATGACCTCAATATAAAACATCAGATAACAAAAAGTTAAGGTAATGAACAATCCTGCTACACGTCCACTCGGGGCAGTGGCCATCGAGCGTCTCCCTGTTTTTCGCGCCCAAAGCACGGTCCCCCACACTCCGCGAAAAACATCCGCTCAGCTCGCGCTAGTTTAATTTGTTCTAGGCACTGTTTCATCCGCACAGTAGCGTCACTACATAGGGGTCATACAATAATTTATAAGAAAATTATTTTAAGCTAGTCTGGAGTTTAATGTATAATTCAAATCATTTTAGTTAATCGATAACGAATGTGGTGCAAATACTAATTCGAAAAAATGGACCGTTACACATTCTATATTATTTCTTTGTATTCTGAGAAATAATATTTTCCAAAAATCGACGTCCTAATAAAACATTCGAATCACACCACTAAATTTGCACATAAACAGTAGATTTTTACAAAAATAAACATTTAAATACTGTGCATACCATTTACATTATATAATAGCATATAAAATCCCATAAAGAGAAAAAAAATAAATATATTGTTCACAAAAGCGATGAAAATGTATTTTGACAAGTAAGTATGACGTATGTAAAACTTAGCTCAGATATTTACCAATAGTTGCTGTTAACAGTTTGAGGACAGGGCAGGCTCTAAATCTTTCGAGGTTCCATTATTTTAACTATAGACTAGTTTTGTGAAAAAATGAAACTAACAACATTAATTCTCTTGTGATAAGGCGATACATAAGTACACAAATTGCATAGGTGTAACAAAATACACTATAAACAATATCTGTGAAATATTGTAATGAAGGGGATATGGTAGCCGAGAGGGTAAAGCGCATATAGCAATTTACTCGGTACCGAATATCGATGGTTCGATTCCATCCCGAAGCAAGTTAGAAATTTTATTTGTGATTTGCTTCAGATTAAGATCGGAGAGAACTGTCGATGCCCTAGACGTGGTTCGGACTCCACAATAAACTGTAGGGCCTGGTCTCTCTTAACACAAAATCCTAGGATTTTCTGGGAGTTACTTCGGTGACTTGAGAGGCGGTTAAGAAAACATTTCAAGAAAACATGAAGTATAATTTTTTTTTTTTGCTGAAGTAAATCGAAAATATTGTGGGATGGTGCTGAACAAAGTGTTTCAATCGGTTGCGGTGTGACTGTTACTTTGCCGATATGCATTTAGTTTATCGTTTGAACACTACCTCGACATGAGACTGCAAACGGCGCTTTACTGAGATACAGGGTGTTAAAATTTAAAAAAATTTACAGTTTCTCTTAACCCCGAATAAAGTACAATGTCAATTTCAAATTTATTACAAATATTTAGTGTGCCGGAGCAAAATTCAGCTTGAAATTACCAAGGCTAGATGTACTGGGTGATTGGTTTTTTCTGAACCATAGACCCTTTTGCCGACGCAATCTTTTTATCACTACGCCACTGATTGCTATTAGTATGGAACAGTATGTGCCGAAAGTTAAATTTTGTTCCATAACTTTAAAAAAGAAGCCAAATATCGAAATTTTATAATAGTGGTAAGACAACAGCGAGTTTTATCGATTCTCAAAGTTCTGCTAGCTAAAACTGAATCACCCTGTATAGGGTTGCAACACCAAATTAAAAAAAAACAGTGTATAGAACACTTGGAATCTATTAGTAATAATGGGAATAAACCTATGGGCTGTAGGAACGTTTCAAAAAATTAAAATTTTATTTTTATTTCCTTTATACTTTTTTTATGTATACATTAAGATGGAACATGAAATTTAGTGTGTTTATTTATGTTCTTATATACTTATTTTCTTTGGCTTCTGGCGTATATTACCCTTTTTGTTCTATTTTTAGAAACCCTTAGACGTAACAAACCATTCAATAGCGAGGGAAGTGGTGACATTTTTTACTTTGCCCCCTGGTGACTATATCGTCGTACCTCAAACCAATATACCAAATTTGGACGGAAAATTTCTTTTGAGAATATTTACAGATGAACAGAGTAACATTTGGTAAGGGTATTTTTTCTGCGTCGCAGAAAAAAAGTTTAAATATTTTTTTTTTTAGGGAAGTGAATGAAGACAATATGATTATAAGGAACATAGCTTCAGAATTTATGGAAGAGTCTACATCTCCCGTGTCTGTAAGTGTATTTTTTGTTTAAAAATGATACAAACGAGAGTAAGAAACTGGAGCATCAAACAACATTGTTGTTTTGTGATATAAGCAAATCTGCCATGTTTCATAATATTTCCATTAACACCACTTTTGACATTTTCAGGCTGACGGAAAATCAATATTAACGAAACTTTTAGTAAAATATCCTCCAGAAGTCGATGCTAGTCAGTTACAGAAAATTTTAAAGGCTCACTGGAGATTATATTTGTCAGAAAAACCTAGTTTAGAACTGTGCAAAAGTTTAATCATGCTCCGTGATTGCAATATCAGTGGAAGAATAAATTTGATGGATATTCCTATATTAATGCACATGCTTCAGTTTTGGAGGGTAAGTATAACCGCACCCAATACATACTTGATATCCATTAGTAAAGACTGTTGAATGTGTGAATTCCAGAGGCGCGCCGGGTTGCTATGGCTATTTAATGTAAGTCCAACTAATTACAGGGACCTACCTCTTATTTTTTGTCCATGAATAGTTGTTGGTGGTTCTCGGCATACACCACCTGCATCATTAATAGAGCATTTATAGTATCTTCTGAAGAAGTTCTATGCTTCGCTACAAACGCCGACTTGGATTTTGAAAATCACCGTTCTACATCCAAAGTAATATTCGCGTGTGCAAAATATTTTTGGGACTCAGCAGCACTTCCATCACTTAGGCATTCTTTAAGGTCACGCAGCTTTTTGATACTAGGATTTTTACTTAACACCGCTCAACATTTTTTGCCAACCCAAATACCAGGATGATCTATTTGTCCAAGATTTAATTATTATTATTTTATATTCTTATGTTATAAACAAATTGTGATAGTGACAGTTGTGTCACATTCTGAGTAAAGAATTTGAATTATTTTTTTGTTCCTGAGAAAGCACGTAACCTGCTAAAAAACCAGCGACTCATTTCATTAAAATTAAATGTATATTATGTTATATTTTTGGTCCTTCAAAGCCGATATAGAATATTTTAACAGGTGAATTGCGTGTTTTCATAGAACATCAGTCATACAAACTGTACATATAATACGACAAGCGAAAGTCGCACTTAGATTTTCGTGCACTAGCAGGCATCGGAAGCAGTTGATGCGTACATAGTGTTTTCATCATATCACATAGCCACATCGTCGCGGCCCGACAGAAGAAGCTTATCAGTTTATCACTCGGACAAGTTTAATTCAAAGTTAGGCAAACACAAAAGAAAGTGCATTAAGGCACCAATTTTATTACTTTACGTTTCCAATAAAATTTAATTCCACTTGTCTTTATTTCATACATTGTGTATTTCACACTTCATCAAAAGTCATATTTTCTCCAAATTTTTGTAAACATTTCTCAGAATATTGTTCACATTAAAATTAAAAATGTCAGAAGATCAACTTAGAAAATTAACTGCACAACGCGGTTATGAAAGGGCATTTAAGTGGTTTTGAACATTTCTTAAATATTTTACCAGAGGACAGCGTGCAAATGAATGAACGTTTAAGCAGATGTGAAACATTATTTAATTCGTTCGATGTCATGCAAACGGAAATTGAAATTATGGATGCGTCAGAAGCTCAGCAAGCAGATCGTATAGTTTCCGAAAATAAGTAACAATTTTAGCTCATTCAGCATCATATAGAAAACTGCCAATATTAATCATTTTTGAGTGTTTAAGAAAGCACGTAACCTGTTAAAAAAAAACAGCGACTCATTTCATTAACATTAAATGTATATGTATACATTATTAACTTCTAATGCCAAGTTTACTTTGTTCACTATTTGCAAAGATGGAGATAAGGAGCAACTTTTTTTGATAGCATGTATTTATAATATACTATAATAATTTTTATGTACAGTCAGCAAATTTTGTTTGACCTATGCATTGTTTGAGTCTAAGTTCCCTTTATATAGTTAAAGTAGTAGCGTGCAAATTCGACGATGAAAGGTTACCGTCTGCCAGTCGGTAATCAAAGAGACCATATGAGTACCATACTTTTTTCTCTTTTGAAATTTTTTGGTGTAACGGCCGGAAACGGCGGGGGGGAACTTTTTTTTTTAATCGAATGGTTACCGATATTTGTCTGCATAGGTTGTTAGTATGTACTCCACATACCCCAATTCCGCTGGTAGCCAAAATTTGAAATGTTGATAAAAAATAGTTAAAATTAGAAAAGACGTCTGCCCAACCAGCTTATGGTTCACAAGGCACTAAAAAACCCAGTCAATATTGCCAAATTTAACCCTTCCCCCCAAACGACCCCTTAGAGGATTAAAGAAATTTTAATTTTTTTGGTATCTGTACTTTTTTCTTATAAATATTAGAAAACGTCCTTAGGATTTATTTTTATAGTAGAAAATACGAAAAATTTTAGCTTTTTTTACCTTTTAAGGTGTGGTTTGAAGGAGTTAAATTTGGAAAAAATATTTGCAAGCGGTAACCCGAATGGAGGTATCCGCTGTTATAAGTGTTGCAGAGTGGGCCATAATCAGAGTAAATGTCGTGAGCACAGCCCTGAGAGGGTAAATGTCGCAGTAATGGAGAAGCCGCAGGAAAACTGATGAGCTGGACTTCGGGGAATATGGCAGATGGCCTTTCCAGAAGACTGGGTCAGAAGGACTGCAAGCCTTGCCACCATAAGGAAAAACAGCAAAATGTACTAATAATGAATAGCGTTAAGATTGAAGTTCCGGATTATAGGATTAAAGAGTCGTTAAGGGAAGCGCAGTTAAACGATAAGGAAGTTGGTCCTATTCTGAAATGGAAAGAAAGAGGAACCCGACCCGATTGGAAGGACGTTTCAAGTAAATCAGTGGGGCTGAAGGCTTTATGGGCACAATGGGATTCTCTTAGAGTAGAGGATGGGCTGCTGAAGAGAGCGTGAGAAAGTGGGAGGAAAGTTACTTTGAAATTGTTAATCCCCAGGTGTCACGTAGCAAATATACTTCACCAAGTGCATAATGGAATGTCTGACAGAAGTAAGAGAACGTTTCTACTGGGTAAACAGTCGTCAGAATGTGGATTCTTGGTGCCGCCAATGTGAAGTTTGTGCGGCAAGAATGGAGTCACAAATAAGAAATAAGCAATATAACGCCAGGGCGCCTTTTGAGCGAATTGCAATAACAATTGACCGTACGAAGGCTCGTTATATCTTAAGGCTAATTCAGGACGATACCAGGTGATTTGGCTATATAACCCACAGCGAAAGATAGGCAGGTCCTCGAAGCTTCACCACCCTTGGGAAGGACCATACACTGTCGTCACCAGACTAAACGATGTTATATATAGAATTCAGCAAAGTCCAAAATCCAAGATGAAGGTGGTGCATATAGAGAGACTAGCCAAGTATACAGGGAACAATGAATTGCCTGATCGGGACGTTCAGGCATAAGGAAGGGGCAGTATTACGACACTGGATTGTGTAGACTGGTTCGATGAGACTAGAATTGTACGCGAATGGCCGGGAATATTCTGGAATGCTCTAGACCGTGTGAATGGATGTATAAATAAAACGCACGGTGGGCCGAGACTCAATCTTAAGTCGAACGTGAACGAGTTATGAAGAAATAAGAAAGAGACTTATAAGTGTTCAATTGTGATTATAGTTAAGACATTAATCAATCTATTGTTGTTAATTGCTAATTAGTAAATAAAGTAGTGAGTAAGTGTTACCTGGACTTCCAATCAACGAATCTACGAGTGTAGATGTTTGTGGGGATAGCAAACACGAAACAATACCAATTTGACATTCCATTTTCATTTCTAGAGATGAAAATATTTTCATCTCTAGAGTAAGAAATGTCACTTTCATATAGAGTAGACAGTGGAAGAATTGTTATTTTCATGTATATGAGTAGAAAAATAGATATTTCATTTAAAGGGAATTTTTATGTTAACTACCAGTACAATGCTGTCAAGCAACTTAGAAATGCTTTTTACTTTTATTTTATTTTCCTATTTTTTCCTACCAAATTCTAAATTTGGCACATTTCCCTACTACACTTGAATCATAGGTCAAGCAATTTGAGGACAATGTTTCATTCATAAAAACGGGTGCTGTCCCAACTTATTCTCTTTAAACTATCCTTCGACGGCATACAAGGAGAATAATTTTACCTAATTTGGCAAACGAAATGACCTGAAGCATCTGCATTAAATCTTATTAAATCATTTTGTTATGCTGCTATTTTCGTTTCAAATATTATCACATATTAATATATTTTTGTATTGTATTTTCAGTTAGCTTTCCAAAAATTTGAGAGAAGTCACAACAGTGGAAAAACATCTAGCTATTACCTAAGAGCACTACTCTGGGAGGCCGGATGCACAGTCAGCAATAAAGTACTCGAATGTTTGGTGCTGAGATTTGCAAAAAACAGGATACTCACGACAGAAAATTATATTATGGCTCTCGTGAGACTACATCTTTCACATGGTGAGAATTTTTAATAGTACACGAAGCTAATATATTATTTAATAACAAACTTTCATTAAAAAAATCATGACCAAAGATATTTAAACCGCAAGGTGTTCCGGAAAGAAGTCGATAATTTTTTTTTTTAGTAGCGGGGGAGTCGATTTTTTACCATAACCTTCGCTCGGTATCGCCACTGGATTTTTGAAACTACAGAATCAATGTTTTCTCTTTTCTAAACATACACTTTCTTTATTTTTTTCGAATCTTTAACCGTTATCCAATATATAGGAGTCAAAATGGAGGCTTTATATCTAGTAATAAACATGACAATGAATCGTCGGTAAATTTGATTTACAAAAAAATATTTGTCAACATTGCCAGCCCGTTGAAAACTATATGTACAACGAGTAAGATATATCTCCATTTTTGAATGATCCGATAAGAAATGATCTATTGGATATAATTCTAGCAACCGAGGAAGTCATTCAACCTCTCCTAATCCAGTTTTCAGAATATCGCCGTTTGGGATATTCACCCAATGGTCGGGAATAATGGGAAGGGGTGTTTTTTTTGTTGGAACATCAACATATTTTGATATAAATTGTCATCTTTTTCAACCAGTTGTATAATTGAGGATCAATAACATTCTCCAGCATCGTTGCAAGGTTTTAAGGACCAGTTAAATTTTCATGTAAAAGGAGTCGTACAATATTTTCGTCAAAAATACCTACCCAAACGTTTTTGTGCTGTTTGAGTATACCATTGACGCATTCAATCTATAATGAATACTGTACAGTTGTGAAATTGGACATATTTCACAAAACTTAATACGTCGATCAAATTTGCCTTCATTTATCTCTTGATGCAGTTGTATAATGATGAAATTTATCAATATGAATATTATGAAAACTCACGACCTGTGGATTCTGGAGGCAGCGGCAAGTTGGCGGGTTGAACTCTATGGACTTAAGTGAACATGACCTAAAAGTATTATTTGTTCTGCTTTCAGAGTTTCTGTTCATATTACTTCCTCAACCCTCAAAGTGAGGAAGTTATGTAGTCGTGAAAAAAATTTTGAAAATATTTATTGCATTTCTGGACGAATCTCGACGAATTATGACAATATACAAAATTTCAGACAGAAAAAATGTTCTGTCTGTGTGTCTGTATGTGTAGCTCGCGATAGCAGCTACAGCTTTTGAGATAAAACTTTCAAATTTGGTATACACATTCTAGAGGTCAAGGAAGAGATTGAGTTCGTTGATGAACAAAATCGGTCTCAATGTCTAAAAAAATATTAGTGACATTCCACCAATGTGACTTTTTTTGAAACGTCAAAAAATGTGACTTTTTTTGAAACGTCAAAAATTACTTTTATTATAAACTCCACCACACGTCGAGTTTTTCTACGATGAGGAAGTTCTGATCCCCAAGTAATAATTGGCAGCGGTTTTTTTGACTGATCGTTCTGTACATTTATTTAGCAGCTGTCTTAGATTGGTGTTAGAAATATTTTTGAGTACAATTTATTGAGAAGAACAGCTGCCCTCTAAATACATCATTGGTCTTTATAAATTATTGCTTATTCTGCTCTTTGTACTTGTGTCTGTGGATCACTTAATAGAGTGTATTTCACGAGAAAATCCCGTTAGTACAGTTTAAGGAAAACCGCCATGGCTCTATCCGTCCTTATCTACCATGCTTTCGTTTCAAATAATAGAGGATCCGAATTAAAAACGACCTTCACCCATCCGTTTAATGGATGAAAAATATTTTATATTAATTTTAATATGTTAAAAAATGTATCGCGAGTGGGTTGGCTAAAATATTCCTGGCAAGACTATGATTAATTAAAAATTCAAAAATAATTTTTCTTTAAACATTGCACTCATTTGTTTAAGGAACAAATTTTATTCCAATCGAAACTATGAAGCCTATAGAATATGCAAACGTTAGGTTGTCTATTTTTTTTCCTGGCGTAACTATTGGGTTGGTAGGTATAAACAGGTAATTCGATACTAGTAATTTACATTCATCTGTTTAATGAATAAATCTTATATCAAAATAAAGGTAATTAAATTGCGAACACAATGATATAGGGTTGTCTGCGAAAAATCTGGTTTAAATTCCGGTTGGCGAGCTTTAAAAAGCGAAATATTGGTGGGAATGAAAATGTGCGACAAAGAGGTCCGAGCAAACTATCCGGTGCGATAGAAGAGGACGCAGCATTGCAGCTGCGCGCGGCTGGTCCGTCGGATGAAAGAGAGTGCGCATACTACTTGTTCATGCAATTGAGAAGGGTAGCGATAAACTAGTAAATACTCTGAGCATTATTTTGGAGCAGTATTCGAATCAAGAGAACGTGCTACTACGCATCGTTGTTATTAATTATATATTATAATAAAAAATGGCTAAAAAAGTGTTTTTTGTGTGACTGGGACGATTCTGTAATTGATTTTTTAACGATGAAACTTTTAAAAATTGTTCATTGAAGTTGGCTTTTCGTAAAAAAAAGAACTTTAAATACAATAAAAGTTGAGCTAACCAACGCGTCACTTGATTTTGTTGGTTATCATACCTCGTGTTATAAAAAAATCACTGTTTAGGAAATAAATATAATGAAGAATTTAATAACTTTTGTACGGAGAATACAGTAAGTACACAGTAAATGAATCTTCTAAATTATATATCATAGTAAATATATCTTCTATATTTTATTTATAATGAAATAATGACACTGAAGATCGTGAAATTTGAAAATTTTTTAATTTTGTTTTGGCCAAACAAATTATTTAAAAGAAATTTTTTTTAATATTTGCACCTAACCTACTATGGTTTTTTTTTTTCAATTTTCGACATGTTAGCTTTTTATCATTTCTTTAAAGAATTTTTGTTAAACATTATTTTTATTTATTTTTTGACTATTTGCTTTGTTTATTTTTATTTAGTATCTTGATAAAACACAAAATTTTCAAGATAAGTATATATCACTATCATATTTTTATTTAGAAGAACATTTATATACTCTAATATCACAAATAATATTATATATATATATATATATATATATATATATATATATATATATATATATATATATATATATATATATATATATATATATATATATATATATATATATATATATATATATATATATATATATATATATATATATATATATATATATATATATATATATATATATATATATATATATATATATATATATATATATATATATATATATATACATATATATATATGTATATATATATATATATATATATATATATATATATGTATATATATATATATATATATATATATATATATATATATATATATATATATATATATATATATATATATATATATATATATATATATATTTATAATTTTATTTCAAGTCTACTGCCAGTTGCTCCAAAATAATGCTCAGAGTATTTACTAGTCTATCGCTACACTTCTCAATTGCACGAACAAATAGTATGCGCACTCTCTTTCATCCGATGGACTAGCCGCGCGCAGCTGCAATGCTGCGTCCTCTCCTATCGCACCGGATAGTTTGCTCGGACCTCTTTGTCGCACATTTTCATTCTCACCAATATTTCGCTTTTTAAAGCTCGCCAACCGGAATTTAAACCAGATTTTTCGCAGACAACCCTATATCATTTTGTTCGCAATTTGATTACCTTTATTTTGATATAAGATTTATTCATTAAACAGATGAATGTAAATTACTAGTATCGAATTACCTGTTTATACCTGCCAACCCAATAGTTACGCCAGGAAAAAAATAGACAACCTAACGTTTGCATATTCTATAGGCTTCATAGTTTCGATTGGAATAAAATTTGTTCCTTAAACAAATGAGTACAATTTTTAAAAAAAAAGTTATTTTTGAATTTTTAATTAATCACAGTCTTGCCAGGAATTTTTTAGCCAACCCACTCGCGATATATTTTATAACATATTAAAATTAGTATAAAGTATTTTTCATCCATTAAACGGATAGGTGAAGGTCGTTTTTAATTCGGATCTTAGACTAAAAACACTGCATAGGCAAGCTCGTGTATCTAGGGGATTGCCCCTAGATACAATACGTTTGTTCCAACAAGCAATCCAGGACAATTCCGAATTTGATATTCTGAGTTGATTGATCCAGGTGATGGAATACATTCAAGGTCTTGTAAATTAACCAGTAACATTTGGAAATCAATCTCAAAACTATTCTGAACTGTCTGCCTTCATCTCTACTCCGAATGTACCACTTTTAACGAAGCTGCTTCACTTGTAATGTGCAAATATCAGAACACGGTATATTAAATTTTGAGTATATAAAAAATATTTTTTGTGTTATTTCAAAACCTGATCCAAAACCGAATTTAAAATCTGTCAGCACTAAATAATATATTTTTTTCATTTTCAGAGCGATATCATAATTTGGACACAAAAATGAAGAGCAATCCTTTATCATTAGAAGAGGTCAGTTAGTGCCACAAAAATGTGACTTGTTCATTAACTTTTTTTTCATTTTCAGATGATTCTGATGACAATTTATTCGTGAATTTGAAGAAGGTCCGTTTATATTTAAAAAAAGCCAAAGAATGTAACACTTATTAAAATTATTTAGTCATGATCTAATTTAAAAATCTCCTAATGTATAAACCTGTGTAAATAGTGTCAATTGTATTAATATTTTTTTTATTTATTTAATTTTATTTACAACTGTGCAATGTATAAAAAGTTACTTTTATTATTATAAAATAAAAAAACTAATATATTCGTAATTCGACTTAATAAAAACATATAATACTAAATACGTGTTTGTGTTTACCCCCACTCTTTGACGTATGTAATTGATATTTCAATTTTTAAAAATATTACTGCAAATTCAATCAGTTCTCACATAAATACCATAATTGAAAATGTCGGCCATACAGAATGTAACTTATGTACGTTGAAATATTTCAGGGTGGTATTCCTTGGCTGATTTAAAGAAAAATAACTTCATATAATCATGGCCCAAAAATTCTTCGTTTTGAAGAAACAGGGTGTTAAAATTTCAAACCAAAACGTGATGTAGGAGATAAGCCGGCACGCCATTCAATAATCATGATAAATCCTGTTCCAAAACATTTCTATAAATAATTCCATCCAATCCCAATAGAAGAAAATGACGTCCTATTAAATAGCCCCCAATGATTCCTACCCACGGAGTACAGAAAAATCGATCTTGAAAATGCATTTGCATTATTGCATTCAAATTATTATCAGCCCACACATGGTTGTTGTGGAATTTCATGACGGCGTTTTTTTGAAAAATTGGCCTCGTCTGTAAACAGATTGCGAGATAATAATTGAGGATTTCGTGCAACTTTTTACCGCCAGAATTGCACAAACTCTACACATGGTTGAAAATCACGTGGCATAATTGTGTACACCCGTTGGATTTATCAAAATTCTCCAAGCAGTCATCTGACTCACATTTAATAATAGACCAATTTTTTTGGTGTTCGTCTCTGGGTGCTCGATAATTTTCTCTAGAATTGCTTGTTCTAATGCTGGAGTTCTCACAGTCTACAGACGTCCCATTGTAGCAATATCTCCTGCTAAACTTTCAATGTTGGAAAGTTGACGAGAAGTGTTAAAAAAATTTCACTGAACAAGGCGTTATGCGTTGTGGATGCCTTAATTAATAAATCCTTTTTTACTTTCGATGTATTTCAGTCAGTTAAGTCATAAACGAAAAACCATATCAGCCATATCAACATTCATATAATTATTCATGATGAAGAATTTAAATCTGAACACAAAATACACCTCACAAATTTTTAGATGTGCAGAACTATGGCATTTCTCAAACTAGGCTAAATAACTATGTAATCAAGACAACAAATACAAAACAACCAACTCCTGTTTAGTTTAATAAAATTGTTATTTTTGCAGTAATGGTGGAATGAATTGAAAAAAATTACTGTGATGAGATAGAAAAAATTGATACAATTATTGTCTATAATTGAATGCTTTATCTTAATATGTGACCGCTTCAATTTTCTACAGGGCGTTACTACTTTTTTTATTAAATTTATAGTACTGATTAGTGATTATCCGTCACTAGTTAATTGTAGAGAGTGAAGAGTAATACAGTCACACCTTAGGGCATCTTATCTAAGTGTACTCTGTGCCAAATTTGGTTTAAATAGTTGCACTAGTAATGACAATATAAGAAAAATTCTATATTTCTTTGAAAATTTTAACATCTTTCAAAACGAAGAATTTCTGGGTACCTATTTACATAATTTTTTTCCTAAAATTAACGTTAGGGGAATACCACCCCGAAATATTTTAAGGTACTTAAATTACACCCTGGATGTATATTAATATACAACTAGTCAATCGTTTCAAAGAAAAACCCATTTAATTACTGATTTATTATTTATCCTCTTAAAATAAAAGAAAATGTTATAACATCTTGACCAGAGATGAATGAATTAATTTTGCTGATATTTCCAATTTTAAGGAAAGAAGCACCCAAGAATGATACCTACGAAATGCATACATATACAAGATTTTTGCGAAAAATTTATCACATACAATTTTTTTAAAATTAACTTTGATCATCTCTAGTTAATCTACGATTCTTTTAACCATCTTACCAAATTATTTTTCTTCACATATTAAAATTATTTGATTTAAAATTATCAGGTTCGACATGAATTCCTATTGACATATTTTAACACCTTTGAGGAATAAGTTGCGAATTAACAATCTAAAAAGGCTGCTGATTTAGCTCTTTTTGGAGAATATTTAGACAGTTGACACCATTTAAATGATTCGGAAGAACATAAGGCCCAATTAAATAGTCAATCACAGCCGTCCAAACGTTATTTGAAAATTTGTTCTGATAGCGTGATTCAAAGAAGGCATGAGGATTTTCCAGTGCTCATTTTTCCTCCAACTATTGACAAAAATCTAGCCTAGGCTGGTAATCTTGTACTTTCAGAGCTTACACCCTCTGTACATAGTATGAATAGAGCAGCTGCTCATGAAAAACTTCACACACAATCTTCGAACATTTATTCTGGGATTATAGTCCACTCTTTGTAAGATTCTCTTCAAACCAGGTATCTGAATGGTCCTCAGTACTGCGAAATTTTGTTTTCTTGGCTTTATAACATCTGTCATAGTATCATTAAAATAGTTAAAGTAAATTTTATTGAATGAAACTAAAATTTAATAGCAAAATATATTTATTTAAAATAAGCAGTATTTATAATTCTCTCCTCCTGGCGACAAAGCGAAGTGGTTAACCAAATAAATCAAATCAACTTACAACTAGATAAAATAAAAACAAAGTCAGACAAGGCAATCACCTATACAAATGGTACAAAAATATAAAAATAACTAATTTATTTATTATTATTAGGCGCCACCACCTTTTAAGTTTAAAATAAATAGTTTTTTTTTTAACTTAAAAGCAACTTGCTACTATTATCAGATGGGAAAAATATGTAACTACTTAAACAGTCTATGATAATCAAATATAAATAAAGGTAAAACTTTTACACGAATTTAATCCAACAGCACGGGTCGGATTTGCAAATCTTTTAGAAATGTATGTCAACAATTTACTGTTCACTCGGGAGGCATTTACGTCAGGCACAAGTTAATGGGTAATGCCTAGGTACCTAGGGGTTCCAAGTTAAAATTTCCTAAGTTACGTATCTTTTTGGGTCGTAGAGACGTCAATAAAAAGTAAACATACTTTCTTCTTTTATCGAGAGTACGGCCTGGGCCTAATAACACTCACAACAGCTCAGCTACTTCCACAAGTCGCCATCGCCTTTCCACTCACAAAGTTAACAATTCAAAGCACCGTCGCCGGTCATCCATATTCAACATGCCAATAACTCTAATCTTTCTCTGGCAGTGGCCTGCCTCGTTATACCTGTCTCCCGCCAAACACATCCGAGTTCGTCTCCCTGAGCGCGCGCACAACCGATCTTCTTTGTAAACAACTGTTTTTTTTCGCACAGTAGCGTGGCACTAAATAGCTAGTGCAATAAGGTTTAGTAAAACTATTTTATTCGAATTTGGAATTTAACTTATAATTCAAATAATATCCATTACAATTTATAAGGAATGTAGTCCAAATAGTTTATTTAAAAAAACGGACAGTTATAGCTTTACAGCAACCGGTCTCACTCAATCTGCGATGGATGTTTGAAAAAGTTAGGGCACAGGGCTGTTCCGATTTGGGAAATCCTTAGCATACAATCTATTGGCTTTCCTCTGGCTTTTCCATAATAAAAATGGATATCAGTAAGTTCTTCATTTGAATATTCAACCATTTTTGCCTATTTCATATCAAAACTCTCAGAAATCTAACAAACAGTTTGTGGCTGGAAACAAAGATAGCAAATTGTGTTTCATAATTAATTGACAGACACCTACTTTTGTTTATTTCTCATCGTTATCAGTATAAGAAATATATTTTAAACAAATAAAATGCAATAGTAAAGGTCTAAGATAACTAAGATCTCTTTTCCAATGTGAATAACCTAATAAATTAGATCGGGAGGTAGCTACAAATGACGTCGATTCCAGTGTTGATAATAGGTGATGTGTCAACTCGTAAATATGACGCAATATCTTACCTTGTGGTTATCTTGGCGAGTTCGATAACATCCAAAGTTAGTAAAAAGTGGGCTGAAACTGTTGGTGAATATAACACTAACACATACATGTACTTTTAACTAGTGATCACATGAATAAAAATGTATTGTCTATAGTTATTTGTGGCATCCTCTAATATTTCTCCTCACCTTCTTTTGGGTAATAAACCACACACACAGTTATTAAAAAAAATGTTAAATAAACCTCTGCGCCAAAAGGATTAGTCTATGGAAACATAAACAGAAACTGTCATGTTTGACATTGCTAGGAAAAGACAATCTTTTATCAAAGAAATTTTCCTCTAGTTTTGAGAACGGGATTAGAGAGCATTTCGAAATGTCATTTTTATATCATCTAAAATAGTTAACATTTAAGTTTCATTTTCAGGTTCATATTTTTTAGGTGTGAGACATTTTTGGATATGCCAAAACATTTATTTCAAAACCATCCTCTGACTAATTCTTTTGGCGCGAGGTTTATTTAACAAATTTTTTAAAGTAGTTTATAGGATAATGGCTTAAAACCTAAAAAAGGTGAGAAGTAAAAGTAAATTACTAATATTAATTCACCCGCTAAAACATATCTAATCGAAACGTATTTATCATTCAGTTCAGAAATTTTTTTTTATTTAATATTGTCACATCTGTGATAAATATTTGTTCTTAGTGTCGTTTCCGATGACACCTGATTGTTGATATACCGTCCACTAATACACTTTTGAAAAATTGAATGAGACATTTAAAGAACGGTAACCTTGTCTTTAATTTCTCTGTGTTTACGTGTCTACGTGTTATTCATATCGACTTCTTTTTAAATAATACGTATACAGAGTGTCTTCCAATGACTGCGAAGTTATTGGTGTATTCATTTTCAACATGGGGCAGTGGGCGTAAACACGCGTTCTGCCTATATCTATCTATGTATTACTACTTGACAGTAACGAGCCCCGTCGGTAAGTAAGTAATTGTTTTTTTTATAACTGTAAGTCATCCAATTGCTTGATAAAAACTTTTAATTTTTTGTTACCATTTTATAAAGAAAACAGATTTATTGTATAAGACACCAAAAACAGTATATATTTTTTTTTAAATCCGGACTAGGATTTTTGTTTTAGTATTTATTGAGTTTTGTCAACTAAAATAAGTAATACATGCGTAACAAGTATGCATTGATTATACAGGGTAGTTCAAAAGTTATGACCAAAGAGGAATTTGACCAAAATACATAACACGTCTTGTATTTCAGTAACGAAGGACAATAGATTCATTAATGATGGATAATTTGAAATCATCAAAGTGCTTTCTATCCACAGTTAATTCATATACATTTAACTTTAAAGCACCCTTTATAGCTCTTTCTGCACAAAGTTAAAAATTACTAAATTTTATAATCCAGTAATAGGGAAAACTGGCGGGAAATAACTGATAAGGTTTTGAAACATGGCAAAGATGTTCATTCAGGCGTACTGTTAAACGTAGTAAAAATTCTGATCCCAATCTGTTTCGCTCGAGCCGCCATCTTGGAAGATGTTGCACCGGGAGTAACAAAGCCAATCTTGCGAAGAGATTATATCGATGTAACTTAAAAATGTCTCAGATAGAAGGCATTCTCCAGCACAAATTACCTCGTCGTGTGTTCTATATGTATTTTTTTCAGTTGCTTGTACTATTTCAATAATAATTATAGATACGGAAAAAAATTTATATACCTTTTTTTGTAGCTAATTTTATAAACTTTATTTTTTATATGAAACATAATTTAGATATCGGTAATGGTTGGCGAGATATAAGCAAAAAACTGAATTGGAGCACCATTTTCCAAGATGGCATGGCGGTTCGAGCGCAACAGATTGAGTTTAAGACTTTTAGTGGAGTGGCTGGGCCGGTCTAGTTTGCATCAAAAAAAAATTAAGTGTAAAGTAATGCCACCTTCAGAAATATGTTCTCCTTTAGTGTCGTAGACGGCTCCACTATTTTAGTGTGTTTAATAGTCGTCTAAATGAACAGCTTTGCTAAGTTTCAAAACTTCATCAACTATTTCCGTCAAAAGTCGAAATTTGTTACTATTTGACTGGAGTACAAATATCCTTCGTCTTAATATGAAATAAAAATGTGACGAATTGACAACCAAATAGCCAAGATATGGTAATATTTATATAGCTGTTTAACACAAAATTATGATAGAAGTACTAAATTTTGATTGCGTACAACAATTACTCAAAATTCTGTGGCGAAATACATAAAAATAATGATGACTAGAATAGCACATATCAATAGTATTTTAACTTCGTAGAATCTCAAGGTGAATTGGTATCCTTCATGGCTAGTTAACCAGAAGAGTTAATAAAGTAAACGAATTAAAGTTTGTTTAAATTTACACTCATGTTTAAATTATTTTTCTCATATTTTATAACTCCCTAAAAAATAGAATGAACAAATCTTAAATATTCGATTTATGATTTCTTTAAGACCTCCTTTAATTCATGTACAATCTTTTGTTAGCATTTTTTCGTAATGATCCATAACAACTACTATTTCTAATCATATTTCACAAACTTACTGGATGGGATATTACAAGTAGGTTTGTCAGGCTCAGTAAAAAATCTTGCAGGGATTTTTTTTGTTACATAGTGAAATATTAAACGTTGAATATGTGTGTTACAGGCATATGAAAATATTTTTAAAGATATGCTGCAATTTGTTGTAAAGTTATATATGACTTCAATCAAATATAAATTGCATGTACGAAGCATTATGACCTCTTTTAACACCACATATAAATTACCACCGACAGAAGGCAGTCTTAAGCAACATTTATTTTATAAAGTGGAATGAAAAAAATAATAACGCTGAAAAAATTTTTTTTTGCTAATTATTGTTTACTACGTTTATCAAACTTATCACAGATAAGTACAACATATATCTTTTTAAACAATTATTTTCCCGGCTATTTGCCAAAACGATATAACCTGGATTACAAAAGAAATAATATGCACAATATGTTCAGTGTGACTGACTGAATAATGTTATTTCTAATTCGAACTATTCTGTCCAGTAAAACCAAAAAAATAAATGAAACAGAAGGTATTCGCCAGTTGAACAATCACTTTAAAATCTTTAAAACATCTGCAGACACGTGTTTCTTCTTTTAGCTTCTTCTGGGCAGCTCATTTAAAGGATGCAAAGCAACTAAATACTAGTAAACACTGAACACTGAACATAATGTCCATATTATCTTTTTTATAATCCAAGTTTCAGCGTCTTGGCAAATAGCCGGGAAAATAATCGTTTAAAAATATATATGTTGTACTTATCTATGATAAGTTTTGTAAAAAGTAGTAAATAATAATTAGCAAAAAAAAATTTTTCAGCGTTATTATTTTTTTCATTCCACTCTATATTTTAAACTTTTACCAAGAAGAGGAAACCTAATTTATTTTTATTTATTTTATTGAGAGATATCCATTTTATCTGTTTTCATAGCATGAAACCAAAACTTACACTTCCATATCCACTGGCAAATGGAAAATTGTTGACAGTAAAATTCCTGTTCTTAATATGACCAAACTTTCAATACCTGAAGACATTATTTTTATTACATACAACTATAAAAAAAACTTGTTAATTATATCTTTTCTTCCAGAGGTGGGTTGGAACCTTCTACGTGAAGATAACACTGACGTAGTTTTACATGAAACACCAAAACACTATACTCATACTGCAATCGACGCGCGTTTCGCCAACCAAGTTGGCATCATCTGGAGATGATTAAACGATGATGCCAACTTGATTGGCGAAACGCCCGTCGAGTGCAGTAGGTACATGATGTTTTGGTGTTTCGTAGAAAACTACGGCAGTTAGATTTTTCTCTTGTACTTTTTAATATTTGCATTTTGTAAAATGCATCGGATCCTGAAAACATATGGAAAAAAACTGAATTGCCAAGATATCCGAAATGAAGAAATTTATTTAACTGACATTGCTGAAGAATCGTTCAATTCAGAATTAATGTTTAAATTTACAATTTTTGAATAAAATTTGTTTGTATTTTTGCAATCTTATTCGGGTTTGTTCTATTAAATTTCTATACCTTGATGATATTACATAGCTACTTTTTCGTACTTTAGAAAAGAACCTGATTTTTCTGGAAAACTGTTAGAGATAAGTATGGACAACCTTATATCAGTCGAAAGGGCATTCAATTTTAAATTCACCCATGACAATTAATATGGGTCATTTCATTTTAAAAAGAAAAGTTTTACAACTCGTAAGATTATTAAATGCAGGTATTTCCGAGTCTGATTAACGTACGCGTTTTGCTCACAGATGACAAGATAGAGTAATTTATGCCAAAATGAACTGTGAAAACTGCACGTTTCTAACTCTTACGGTTTAGATGCTATCTAGCCTCATTTAGAGAGCTGAAATCGTGATTTTTTTCAAAAACAACTGAATATCTCGAAAACGGTAACATTTAAACACCATGTATATTTAACAAACTCTACCTAATATTAACCAAGGAATTCAAAAATGCAATAATATACAGAGTATTCTATTTAAAATAACAAAGTTATGTAGCGCCCACGCGAAATGGAATATCCTGTAATGCTAAAAATATTTTCTTTACATGGCCCACATGATTCCAGACAACTTTTATTAAAACCATTTTCATATAAATTTTACAGTTACATAGTTACAGAAGAATCCCTCTTAGATGGAACACTCTGTATATCAATAAAATTAAATTAGATTAAATGAATCGTATTTCTAAAGAAGACAAATAAATTGTGTTTTATGTACAATTTATTAATAAATTAAATAATTAAAAACTTCGGTTATTTAAAATATTCTAATATTATCATTTAAATAAATATAGGAACAGTATTTACATTCGAGTATTTTCCAAAACAATTTGTTCATGTTTAGGCGTGGCAAGGGTGTACCTCAGCTTGTGCCAGAACACCTTTTGCTTTTTCTCGTCTACCTCCCACTGCAAGTATATCCTGGTCTTCAACAAATATTTCAAGGTGGGAGTCAAATGACTTTCATTAACAGGCCCTAATTTAATCAAAACCAATGCATCATCAACGTATTCCCCATTTTCATTTTCAAAGAACAGTCGGTGATGCTCCGCTATTTGACTCTCCCACCTACACCACTGTGACTTGGCATAATGGTCGCTAATCACAAGCAAAGTCTTTCTACTTTTTGCTACACTTTCTAAAACGCTTTCAGATATAATAGTACCTATTTCAAAGTCTCTTTCATAGACGCAGAGTTTTAGAAAAGGTTCATAGTTTTCTAACATTGACACAAGTCTCACTACAAAATTTCTGTCTTCGTTGCTGTAAGATACGAAAGCGTCATAAGCGTAATTGGTATAACCTTTTTCCTCTGTTCTAGGCTTAATTTTGCCTTTCCGACTGAGATATAATCTAGTCAAAAATATCCAGTACCTTATATGCCAACGATAGTAGTACACAAAAATTGCTAGAGATACAAAAAATAAAAGTAACAACACTAGTGGCAGGATAACAACTAATCTTGGAGAGGATTTGTGTGTATCACAGAACATTGTGCCGTTATGCACATTTTTAAAGTAGTCCACAAGGCTGTAATTACTCATAGCTTCTGGAAAGGCGCAATGTACTTCAAGTTGAAAATTATTCATCACATTATTTTTTATGTGCATCCACGCGTCAAAGATAACATAGCTTTGACAGTCGCAAGAAAATGGATTTTCCTGCAGCTCCAACTCGGTTAAATTTGAAAAATCATCTAACATAGCCCCACTCAATAAACTAAATTTGTTTCTGTTTAAAATAACAGAATTTAATTGTTTATTTGAAACAAAAAATCCTCCTCTGCCAAGCTATTAATAAGTTATAAGACAGATTTATTGATTCCAGATTCACTAACCACGAAAAATCGGTGGGAGAGAGAGTTGTCAGTTGGTTCCTTTCCAGGCCTAAGTGTGCCAAAGATTTTAAATGTACAAAAGGATTACCATACTTAGACAAATAACTAATGCCACATCCTCCCAGAAGAAGTACTTGTAAATGTCCAAGGCCCTTGAAGATATCTCCTTCAATTCCAAAGGGGCTGTTCTTAACAAAATGGTTATTCTCCAAATTCAAAAATACTAGGTTTGACATAGGTGCGAAAGTGTCATTCTGTATATGGTAGATGGTACCATTTTTTAAACCTAGGATTCTAAGATTCGTCAAACCCACAAAACTCGTATTAAGCAAGTGATTAAGTCTGTTAAAATTCAGATTTAAGTAAGATAGCTGTTTCATGTTAGAAAATTTACCATTGGCAATTGAAAAGTAAGATGAATAGAACAAATTATTGGAGTTCTGCTGGAGGTCCAAATATGTTAAGTTGCCTAAGAGAACACCTTCTGGTATCGTAGGTAACTTATTACCGCTTAACATAAGCGTTTTCAGGTTGGGCAAATTAGAAAAAGCGTCGTTGTTTATTTCCAAAGCCAACACTTCTCTTAAATCCAGAACATGTAAATTTGGCATATAAGGAAAGCTGTCAGATCTTATTACTTCAAACTGGTTTTTAGATAAATTTAAATTGCTTATGTTAGATTTTGCTATTGCTTCCATGAGCTTCTTTGGAGGCGATTTCCTGAACCCAACAGCATATAAATTGAGTAGTTTTAGAGGAATACCCAGTTTGATGCTTGTTGCAATAACCTCCGTTATAGTAGTAGTGTTAAAACTATTTTCCCCCAAACGTAACACTTCTAGTTTTTTCAAAGGAGCAAAACAGTCTGGATCCATTTCTTCCAATCTGCACAGCACTAAATTTAACTCTTCCAACGATGAGTTTTCCATAGGGCGGAAGTCGCTGCTAAATATATTAATGAAATTGTTTTCATTCAACGATAACTTGAACAACTTTGGAAGGATAAGTGGAGAAAGAGATGGCGTAACGTCATACACGTTGGAAAACCCATTTTTTATCAAGAACAAAATACGTAGATTTATCAAACCCTCGAACGAGTAAGGGTCCAATGTTTTCAATTTAGGATTAAATGATATGGAAAGGTTAGTTAACTTTATTAAATCTGCATTGAAAGTCCCAGGAAAAATTTTCGATAAGTTATAGTTCCCATCGATTTTCAATGCTTCTAGCTGGGGCGTAGAATCGAAATCTCCCGGTTTTAACTCAAAAATGTGGGTGCTAGTAATTTTCAAAATAGGTGTTGTTATGTTTATTCCCATGGGCATCCTTTGGCAGAGATTTCTGCCAAAGCAGACAACGTAGATATCGGGATATTCTCGGCAAAGACAGCCGCTGCTAGCGTCTCTTCCCAGGAAGATTGGTGCAGGTTCGCCATTTTCGATCGGATTAATTTTCGGTTTGGCCATTGTCGGACGGCAAAAGTTTCCGTTACATGGTTCAAACGTCGAAGTTTTTCGTATGCAGATAATTGAGATTAGCGATAGTATTGGTGAAAGTAGCATATTTCTTGTTCGCAAGATACATGACTTTTCCTCCTGAAAAAGAGAAAATATTATTATTAGAAGTCATTACTAGAAGAGAAAAGGGAAACTGGAAAATTTTTTGCAAGACAAACATTTAATTTAGTTTTATTTTTAAGGTGAACAAGTTCTAAGGAAGAAAATGATTTTTTTATTTTGTCATTTGTATGTTTGTCTTTTGCCGGTATATTTTTGGCAATTGCGTAATATACACATACATATTTATTGATTTTATTAAATGTAGAAAGGATGAAAATGTTTCCCTTAACGGATATAATATTATTTTCGAGGGTAATTAACTTAAAGAATATATAATTTCATTTGTATATTATTATTGTGTAACTGTAGTACTCTGTAGAACCGCATATCGAGTTTGGGTCATGATTAAATTTGAAACGTTGGGATTTAATTCTCTATCACAGGTAGCAGAGTCAGTCTAGGAGATACGGCATGAGTGCTGTACAATCACACAACAGTCCACAAGTGTTAGTTGTTTGATGGCCGTCGATGAATGTTGCTGATATACTATCACGCCTGTCGAGAACCTTGCCTCATATAAATCAAATACACATATCTCTTAAACATTGTCCTGAATTACGTTACAATGGAGCAATAATAAATTGCCTTGTATGCAAGACGAATTTGGTGGTCTGAAATTTCAGTAATTATAAAAAACATATTCAAAGCCAACCTCATATAAAAAATCATCAGCTACAGGTTCCATATTGGGTGTTTCTGTATTATCTCACTTTTAAGTTGAGTATGTGTGTAATATTCCGTCTCATGTAAATATTTTAGGTTATTTTGGAGAAAATATGTACCCAAATGACCACTACCTATGAGGAAAAGACTACAACGTCATGTTCCTCATGTAAAAGAACAAATTGAGAATAACATACAGAAAACTATGAATAACTGTTGATGAAAGTACGGATACAAAAAACAGCAAAGTGGAAAATGTTTTGGTACGCATTTCAACACCAAATCAAGTAACGATATTTATTCGTAAATAAAAGATTATCTACAAAGACAACACTGAAGCAATTCAGCAGCTAGTAATGCAAACTCTTGAAAAATTTTTCATACATAAGAATAATATTTTATTGTTAGTGCTAGACGGAGCTGCGTATGTAATTAAAGCAGCTACATCGTTTAAAAATTTTGTGCTAATTTGTTGCACTCGGCTTTTTATTATAATAAACATTTCCACGCAGTTATATCTGTAGTTTTCAAATTTGACCCAAATGTGTCCAAAGCTATCAAGAAAAGTCAACAACAGTTTAAAAATCTACAAATGGAAGCAGATTTACGCACTATAAAAGAGAACTACAGTATATTAGTAAATGCTATTACCCAATTGCAAGATTGCAAGATAGTTCTGCCTCCTTAGCTCAATCGTTTGAAACAGTTGATAACTTACACATGGCATTATAAAACTTAACGGATGCCCTTGGTGTTCAAAATGCAAAGAAATTTAAGGTTTTACTAAATAAAATTCTGGTTTTTGAGCAACTACGCCAAATTAAACAGTGCCTAAGTGACGGAAATTCTGCAACTGACCTTCAGTAGTATTACGCTTACGCGAATATTACATATCTGAATTGTAGGTTTATTTTCAAAATACGGCGTGATATTCACAGAGAAGCGTACATGTTTAAAAGAGCTTACTGTAGAAGGCTTCTTAATGATGGAGTCGTTTGAACGGGTTCAACCTTTTCATGAGTAAGTCTGTTTAATTACCTTTAACCTAGTTAGTCATTTCATACTGTTATGGTAACGCCACTGGAATTAATCGGAAAGTTCCAGCTTTACTCATCATATTACTAGGATTACTGTATTACTTTCTCATGTATCTTTAGATGAAGTATTGGCGAAGCAAAAAAAATCAAATCGCAGATTATGAAGAAAATGGACGTTTTGAGACTGTGTAGTGATACATTTTTGTAGAACATGGCTTAACGTGGCAACCTAAAACTTTACGTATAATATATCGAAGGTTCGGATTAGAACCCGACTGAATATTAATAAAATCGATGCTTCACTTCATGAGAATTACCATTCCTGGTGCACCGATTTTATCCTTCATGGACAAAAATATGTTTGAGTCATATCAAAAATTTGTTCAAATATTTATTGTTCAGGATGATAAGTTGCGTTGAAAACGTCTCTTGAAAATTTCTCATCAGATTAAGCATTACCAAGAATACGGTGCTAAACTTAATTCTCCATTAGAAAAAAACGAGTAAGTATAATAAATGAAGTTAATATTTTTTACGAGGAATAGACATGTTGACAAAAATCTATACACCAAACTTCTACTTCCAAAGTACCTCAACGAAATTCCATTATTTTGGTTAGGAATTTCATGGGATTCCACAGAGGCCCAGGGAACACCAAAAAATTCCAGGAAGTTTCAAGGAATTTTAGAGGATTCAAAAGGTATGTACATTTTTCTTATGTAGATGAAAATTGTTATTATTTATCATTTTTAACAAAAACAGTTTATAATCATATTTGTATTATATTATAAACTTATTATATCATAAACTTAAAAAATAGTTTTCTTGAAGGTTTAGTGACCTGCTGTTATATATTGATATTACAACTTGATGGGAACAGGTCAATCAAAAACAGAAAAACTAGTTTTTTAATTTAGTCGACGTTTCGTTAGCTTTTATTAGCATCCTCAGGACTAGTTAAATTGTGTTTTTCTTATTCATAATTAGTAATAAATTAAACAAACTAGAACAGGTACAAAACATAGGTTTAATTAAATATAACATAGAACACATAAGCAGATTTTACTGTCTTAACGATACACAGCAATTGCTGTACATCGTGCATACACAGAGATCATTTCGTACGTCCTCTAGAATATACACAAAAACAATTTTGTACACACTTGGTAGATATATTTTACAAAATGTGTAGCTATTATGTAAAGTAGAACTACATGTACAGAACATGACACATAAATCATAAAAAAAATTCCTATTCTGTAACTGCACCGGTAATATTTTGTCGATGAATAGCCGAATTTAAATATCTTTCACAATCACGGCATATATGAAATAGATAACGTCGATTTCATGGAGTACATAAAATATGTGAACCGTCTGTTGTTAAGTTATGCTAGTTTTCAATCATCTGTTGCAGTTTATGAACAAACGGTAGTACCTGCGCCATTGCTAAGAGCGTTTTATGCGAGAACTAAAGCAGAACTATAGAACCGCACGCTTTCAAGTTACGAAGACAACTGAACTGGGAATACCACCGGACAAATTGCTAAGATACTTAAATTTTACATGAAAGGGTCCCGCAGAGTCCTTGCAGTTTTGCAGTTTTTAGCCTCGATACTGGTTATATATATATATATATATATATATATATATATATATATATATATATATATATATATATACATATATATATATATGTTGTTTTTCAGGTTTTCGCGGGTGGTGAATGTTAAATTCGTTTTCCGGGTATACTCCCGCGTAGGTGATAGGCCCCGAGAGGGACCGTGGTTGTCTGAACGACGTTTCGGCAGAATCTCATCTGCCATCTTCAGGTTCTAACAGATAACTGCTTACTGCGGCTTCTGGTAACTCGAACTGAAATTTCAGTTCGAGTTACCAGAAGCCGCAGTAAGCAGTTATCTGTTAGAACCTCGAAGATGGCAGATGAGATTCTGCCGAAACGTCGTTCAGACAACCACGGTCCCTCTCGGGGCCTATCACCTACGCGGGAGTATACCCGGAAAACGAATTTAATATATATATATATATATATATATATATATATATATATATATATATACATATATATATATATATATATATATATATATATATATATATATATATATATATATATATATATATATATATATATATATAAGTACAGGGAAATAGCTAGACGCGGGTTAGTTACGAACAGTAAAAATGTAGAAATTAATCGGGTATTCCCGCATAAAGAAAAAAATTGCAAGGTGGAAGAATGCAAAATTGCAAATGGCAGAAAGATGCAAACCGTGGACACGTGTTTCTGACCAATTGGTCTTCATCAGCACGGTGTAGCTGAGTTAAAATGATGGACAAAACTCAGAAAAGACACTAAAGGGAGAACCACTGACAGACAGCCAGTCGCAACCTTTGTGGCTTCCACCTTTATGCGGGAATACCCGATTAATTTCTACATTTTTACTGTTCGTAACTAACCCGCGTCTAGCTATTTCCCTGTACTTATTCATTTTCCTGGGTCCGGAATCCCACGCAGCTGGCTATAGTCGCCACGTTGCGAAACTTGGATGTCGCTCTCATACCAAAGTCTTCCAGGTGGAAGCCACAAAGGTTGCGACTGGCTGTCTTGTCAGTGGTTTTCCCTTTAGTGTCTTTTCTGAGTTTTGTCCATCATTTTAACTCAGCTACACCGTGCTGATGAAGACCAATTAGTCAGAAACACGTGTCCATGGTTTGCATCTTTCTGCCATTTGCAATTTTGCATTTTTCCACCTTGCAATTTTTTTCTTTATGCGGGAATACCCGATTAATTTCTACATTTTTTATATATATATATATATATATATATATATATATATATATATATATATATATATATATATATATATATATATATATATATATTACAGATATATAAATAAACAACCTTGTTTTATAAGTGTCGGCTCTGAAAAATAGAAAACATTTCCGGTCTCTAGTAATTTCTATTTTCTGAAAATTTTTACACTAATACATATATCAATAATAGATTATTCGACATAATGTAAAACTAATTGTTTTTGTAATTAAAATATTTAACTGGACAATTATAAAGCACTATTTTTGTTTATTAACTAAAATATTCGTAACATAAGATCCCGTTAATTATTATTAGGTGTATATTACGGTTATACTTTAATTTATGGTAATCTAGTACAACATGAATAATAATAATATTTATGTTTTTATCATTTAAAATGATCTCTTTCTGTCACTGAGTGATGTGATAATTGAGTTATCTAATTCAAGTGAGTGAACTAATGTTGTTTTATTTTACGGTAGTAGAAACATAACTTTTCACCTCACAAGAATTATCACATCAACTGAAATTTACCACTAGTTTTAAGATAACTTTTTCTGAATCGTTTATTCGATTTGGATAATTTTTCTAGAATGCACCAGCAACAAAAACGCATTAAAATTTAGAGTTAACTCTAGCCTCATATTTTCTTTATATTCTTCTTTTGGTTCACTTTATTATCTCTGCTATCAGATGAGATATGCAGTTATATAGCACAAACAGATTTTATTGATTTCAGTAATGTGCATACCTGCATTAGAAAAACTGAAATAAGTAGCCTAGTACTCATTTCATAGCCTATTTAGAAAACAAGAGATTAAAAGTAACGTCATCATCAATTTATAGTGTCAGTTTGTTGTTATGCAAATTGTTGGCTTAGATTTGTATACTCTTTGCTGTGGTTTTATCGTTTATTTAAATTTAAATTGTGTGCTCAATTATAGCATTATTGATACTCAACAACATTTGATATATCATTTAACCGATGAAGAGACCATAAGAGCAATAATTGCTCTGATTTAAGATGGACAAAGTCAAAGGTACGTGGTTAACGTAATCGCTGTTCAACAGAGTATCATTTCAATGGTTATTATGTGCTATAGGGAGACTAAATACTATTGCAGGAAGGAGGGACAACGACGTAAGAGATTTACTACAATCGTAGATGATGGTTTTTTTACAAGTCACAGCCTTAAGAACTCAACATTGCACAGCTGGACATGTATGGGACCATTTAGAATGGACAATACAACAAGATGTAGTTACGTGTAGAAACCTGAATGAACACAAAATAAATTGAACTTGATTTGGAATAACATTGATGAGGATTATATACACAACCTCTTTGAAGGTCTACCAAAGCAAATACAATCTGTAATTAGGACGAGCGGGAAAATACTCGGTATTGAAAATTATTATATCTTAATTTTGTGTTTGTAAAAATTTAATAAAAAGTATGTATACAGTTACGTTTTTGTTCCCTCTGTGTATCTCATCTGATAGCAGAGATAATAAAATGAACCAAAAAGGAGAATGGTAAAAAATATATGAGGCAAGATTTAGCTCTAAATTGTAATGTGCTCTTGTTGCTGATGCACTCCACTTGGTGTTACGGAACAAAAGATCATTGTTACATCCCATATTCAGGCAAACCTGAATATTTACTAAAAATTAGTAGCACATTAACATTCCTGAAGAATTAACTTATAACATACAAAAAAACATCATCCAAATCGACCAAACAAAAAAAATTAACATCGAACTTATTGTAAATTATAGGTGATGCAAAAATTCTTGTGGGGTGTGTTGTGTATTATTTGTTAGTTAGTATATCAGCTAAATCATTGATCATAAGATATAGATATTTTCCAGCTTGTCCCCTTCTTTTGTTATATATAGAATTATTTAGATGCCGCATTTCAGACAGATGTCATTTACACAGATTTCTCACAAATATTCGACAGACTGGATCACAGTATCTTATTGACAATACTGCAGAATTATGGATGTTCGCAAAACTTTATTACATCGTATTTATCTGACAGGAAACAATTTGTGCAATGCTGTGGAGTCCAGTCTATTGAAATACATGCCACTTCTGAGGTTCCTCAAGGCTCAAATTTAGGACCCTTACTTTTTAATATCTTTATAAATGACATATCTAATTTAAATTGTAAATTCTTGTTACATGCGGATCATTTAAAGATTTATTCTATTATTAAAAATATTGAAAATTGTTTTACCCTGATGAAAGATTTGGAAAACCTTGGTACATTGAGAATAAATCACATTTAAATATCTCGAAGTGCAATGTTACGACATTTTCTAATAAAGTGTAAACAATAAATTTTCGCTATACTCTTAATACTGTCATTGGAGACCTAGGTGTAATATTTGATGGCAAACTCTCTTTCATAAATCATGTTAATAGCATAACATCAGAGAGCTTTCAATTGTTAGGCTTTATTATAAGAAATTTCCGTGAGTTTAATAATGCAGATACAGATTGAAATTGCTTTTTAACACTTTTATGTGATCTAAGCTTGAATATGCAGCTATTATTTGGTATTCTCATTATAACATACATGTTAACAGTATTGAAAAGGTACAGCGGAAGTTCTTAAAACATGCTTGTTTCCGAGACGGTAGGGTGTACCCAGCTATTGGATATCCGAATGCATATATGCTGCAAAGATTTTCTTTAAATAGTCTCGAAAAAGACGAGTGAAATCTCAGTTAACCTTCTTGAACAAAATAATAACTTATGACATTGACTGTCCCGACAAATGTTAAATTTTCGTGTCCCCAAAGTAACCGCAAAGCAACGTATGACCTTTATTTTCAGTATACCTTGTACTGGTAAATTTTCGCTTTTACATCAAATGTGCAGTAGTTGTAATTAACACCAATATATTCTTTATATTTTCTTCTGCAATATAGCCAGAGTGAAAAAATTGTTAAACAATTTCTTTCTTGAATAAATTTGCATATTTTAATTATAGATATGTATACGGATATGTGTGCATGTAGGAACGTATGTATATATTTATATACAGGGTGTTTCAGGTATGCGGTCATTAATTTCTAGGGGTGATTCTACATAAAAAAATATGAAAAAAAGTTCATATAAACATGGGTTCGAAAATCCCTCCTAAGGGCGCTGCGAGCCTCTGAAGGGGGCACCCAAAATTGACATTTTATTTATATACACAAAAAAGGTTTTCTTGTTGTAACGCATTAGGACCAACCAGTTTCCAGAAATTTGAACGTAATAATACAATAATAATATTCTTATTAATTATGCAGAGAGCGAGAAATCATTATCCTTATTTTTCAATCCTAGGTGATGCATGCGTTTCTTTATGTTTAAAAATCTGGAAACTGGTCGGTCCTACGGCATTACAACAAGAAAACCTTTTTTATGTATTTATAGCCAAGGCATCATATTCCGATGAGACATTTACAAAAAATTCACATTAAAGAAATTGGGGAGAGAAGTCCCCTTTTCCAATTTTGTG
This sequence comes from Rhamnusium bicolor, assembly GCA_029963845.1. Lineage (NCBI taxonomy): Eukaryota > Metazoa > Arthropoda > Insecta > Coleoptera > Cerambycidae > Rhamnusium > Rhamnusium bicolor. The sequence goes on from JANEYF010001046.1 coordinate 664,807, forward strand.
CACCCCTGACTGAATTTGCCCTTGGTGAATAACATTAGATAATGACCTTTATTGATATCGAATCACGTGCAAAAACTAATCATTGTAGCTCAAAGGGTTCCTGAGATATTAAATAAAATGTCAATTTTGGGTGCCCCCTTCAGAGGCCCTCAGCGCCCTTAGGAGGGATTTTTTGGACTCATGTTTATATGAACTTTTTTTCATATTTTTTTATGTAGAATCACCGCTAGAAATTAATGACCGCATATCTGAAACACCCTGTATGTACGTATGCATATGGAAAGTGTTTCAATAAGAGAGTAAGATTTGAATTGCGCGCCAGTCTGGCTGTCATGATGTTACAAGATGACATATCAGGTCGATAGGACACAGATGGGAGTTAGTAAATATGGAGCATTACACAATAGAACAACTCGTCCTGATTGTTAAACATTATCAAAATGGTGAAAGTTTGATTGCAACGATTCGTAAAGTGCGTCCAATTTTCGGTCGAAATAATATTCCTCATTCATCTACTGTGAAAGGAATAATCGAAAAAATTCATGATGTGAACACACTACACGAGCTCGTAGAGGTCGTTCAGAACAAAACGTCAAGGCAGTTCGCGAGTGCGTGGCTGAGAGTCATCGTGCACAAGAATTGGACGTTACAACAGCCACTCTTCAGCGTATTCTCACTAAAGATTTGCATCTCCATGACATGTCGTCGAGTAGGACGGTGTCACTTGCCATACCGCCCGTGAAACATCGACGGTCTTGCACAGGTCTTTTCCTGGTCGTGTCATCTCTCGGTTTGTTGACCAGAATTGGCTGCCACGTTCATGCTATTCAACACCTTTGGACTTTTGGCTGTGGGGTTATCTGAAGACACAGGTTTATGCCAACAAGCCCGCGATCACCGAAGCATTGATGGCCGAAATTTGACGCTATATCAATGAAATACCGCCAAATGTATGCAACACCGTTATTAAAAATTTAGCCAAAATAGTACGCATGTGCCAGCAAAGCCGTGGCTGCCTGCCATTTACCAGATGTTTTGTTCCATACATAACTAAATATTTCAACACTTTGCTACAGAAAACTTACGTTTAGAGTTAGGTTGTATACGCACCGGCAGCAACTTTTTGTAGAGCAACGTTTCGCAACTTTTTTGTTGCGCAACAAGATAATGCAATAAAGTCGATCTATTTTCTACATGCAACAATTTGGTCGCAACAGGTAATAAATTCAGTTTATTCATAAGCATCGTCCAGTGACAAGTGTTTTTTGGTCAGATTTTGACGCTCCCCCAAACTCATCACAGATTTTGAACAGACAAAATGGATAGGCAAACAGAGACGACTATTTTATTGTGGCAATTTTTAGACCTATTGGATGAACAAAAGAAAAATAGATTTTGGGTTCACCCGATTAACCAAAAAAAGGAATATCCCTGATTTCATTCGTGAGTTAAGAAAAGATCCCGAAAAAATTTTACAACTATTTTTAAAAATGTACTTTACCCCACGAATGTTGCGAAGAAACTGACTACTCCTCTTCGGCAGCGCAACATCGCCCTCTTGTTGCGAGACGATGCGAAACGTTGCATGGCACCGTTGCACGCGGTGCGCGCCGGTTCCATCTGATTCCAAAGCAAATTTGCAGCGTGCAACGTTGCGCAATGTTGCGAAACGTTGCGCTACAAAAAGTTGCGGCCGGTGCGTGGCCACCCTTATGATATTAAGGTTTTATGTAATAGTGTTTTATACTTTTGTCTTTCTAAAATATTATTTTATATTATATTTTTGTAATTCCCATTCTTTAAATGATTTCCCGTTGAATGGTGTAAATAAATAAATAAATATGTATTATCTGTTGCAATACTAACAACGTATCATATCTTAATTATCCACCGACCAATAAAGATTTACATTATTTAAATATTTAAGAAGTATGATTTATAATGAATAATAAATTCCTAGAATACATAGGTAAAAGGTGACAGTTCATTAATGTGTGCGTTTGATAAAGTAAAATTGCATGCAGTTTTAATTATCTTCAATTCGTTGGACGTGTTTGCCAGCAGTAGTAAACAGGTACTAAGTTTCACACCTTAACAAATTTTGTATTGTCTAAGAAAACCACTGACCCGTTTATGTACTTTACCATAACAGATCAATTATTTAAACAGAACGCAGTGTTGTATTACATAATTTGTTAATACCTATATTTTATTTATCTATCAAACCAAAGGTTTAAGAAAACAACAGCGTTTAAATGCAGTTTTTAAGCTTGTCAGTGTTTCAATTAATGTTGTGATTACCTGATAAAATTTCTGCTGATTCGTTTATTTTTTGTTGCTTTTTGGTTGAATTTTTTTCAAATTGAATTAACTATATCAACAGTGTAGCACAATAAGCTTAGATATTATTTGAGAATCACAACTATAGGTTAGTTTCTAATTATATTTTAAAAAGTAACACAGAAAAATTCAAAAAACAGAAACATAAAATTGTCATTTCTTCAATACCATTAGCAAATTTTTGTTTATATAATGGTAACTTCTGATAATTATGATGTAAAGAAAAAGATAGATAATTTTGTAGTAATATGAGTTAAAAATGATTATTAATATGGAAATGTATTTATTTAATAGTAGCAAACAAAATCTACTAAGTCTTTTTAGTTAAATTAAATGAAATACGTTCTGTCTGATGTAGTGCTAATATACAGTGTGTTCGTAAAGTATAGAATAAATTACACTGGCCGACACAGTTTTTATAATATAATTCATACTACTGTTTTTATATTGTTAATACCTCCCTATTAAGTGAAAAAATATCCAGCAAGTCCTAATAGGTACCATTTTCGTGTGAACACAAAGGACAAAATTGAAACAAAGGAAAAGTCGGGGATTTGCGAAATTAGCTGTAAGGACTGTAATCAAAAATATATTGGACAGACTAGACGATCAATTCAAACTAGATTCAAAGAGCATAAGGCCCATCTCAAATATGGTAGAACAGATAAGTCTAGTGTAGCCCAACATGCGTTTGAGAACAACCATAAAATAGATATTAGCAATTTAAGATTAATTAGGAATGTAACAAATACTAAACAGATGGATGCATTTGAAAGCTTAGAAATCATAAAGTGTAAAAATAGTATGAATAGTGACAGAGGGCCTATCCCAAATAGCCCCCTTTATTGGTTAGTGGATCACGGTTCACCGAATCGTGACGGTTTGCTGAACCGTGACAACAGTTTAGATTTAAATAGGGTAGACTGTTAGCATAAATTTAGTATTAATCATCTCCAGATGATGCCAACTTGGTTGGCCAAACGCGCGTTGAGTGCAGTATATAGTGTTTTGGTGTTTCGTGGAAAACTACGTCAATGTTATCTTCACATCAAAGGTTTCAACTCACTCCATGACCATTATAAATTAAATTAATTACAACAAATACAAATTGCAAATATGTGGGGATTTAAAAGCAGTAGCCATTTTAGAAGGGCTTCAAGGAGGCTTTATAAAATATTGCTGTTTTCTTTGTTTGTGGGACAGTCGTGCAGTAAAAGAACATTATGTGAAAAGAATTTGGCCTGAAAGGAAAGAATTTGAATCATGAACTAGTAATGTTATATATGTGCTCCTTGTAGACCCTAAACATGTTCTTTTGCCACCTGTTCATATTAAACTTGGGCTAATGAATAATTGTGTGAAGGCTATGAATAAAGATGGTGAATGATTTACATATTTTAGAGAACTTTTCCCCAATTAAGTGATGCCAAACCTAAAGAAGGCATTTTTATTGGTCCTCAAATTAGAAAATTTCTTGGTAATGTAGATTTTAAATACAACAGACAGGAACTTAGAGCTTGGAACTCATTTGTAAACGTAGTCAGAGGATTTTTAGGGAACAAGGAAGATGAGAACTACAAGCAACTATTAAGCGAACTTTTAGATTCGTATCAAACGCTTGGTTACCGTACTTCTTTAAAAATTCATTTTCTGCATTCTCATTTCAATTTTTTTTCTGAAAATTTGGGTGCGGTAAGCGACGAGCAAGGAGAAATATTTCATCAAGATATCAGGACAATGGAAATTCGTTATCAAGGACGATGGGATCCCCATAAAAGAAAAAAATTAACTGAGCATATGTTTTTCAAAAATTATTCTGCATCTTTGTTGATATATTTATGTAAGCCTAATATATATCATATACATCATTGATGTATAGCAATAAATAGATTAGTAAAATTAACAATAATGTTATTCCTGCCCATAATGTTTTATTAATGTAACAAGAAAAGGTCACGTTACGATTTTACTGTAATCAGAGAGATTTATTCCATTGGGATATGCTATTCAGATATACAAAAATATATATATTTTTTGTCTGCCAGATTTATCTATGAATATATTGGCAATAATATGACTTAAGGGATTTGTTTAATAATTAACTTTTGTTAGATATATTTTTTGTCTTTATTTTCTTCACTGGTAGAGATTCTAAACAAAACGAAGGTCCAAAAATTCATATTGTAATTTTTTGATCTCCAGTATATTTTTCCTAGACATAACGCAACGCAAATATGTTAAACGAGTATAATAATCATCAAAACTATGTTTTAGGATTATTCACAATATTTTTAAACTGAATTTTTTCCAGAACATAAAGAAATTCCTCATTTATCTGCACTAAGATATTTAACTATCTCGAGATAATTATAAAGAATTTAATGACACTATGATTTTGTTAAGGCCTAGATGTGCACCCATTTAGAGATTTATTATTTACTCTGATAAGAGTCCTCTTCTAAATCCATCAAGACATACAAAAGTCTAGCATGTCTGGCATTTTTACACCTTGACACACCAGTAAAAAAATAATGAATTATTCAAAAATCCGTAATTGAGAGCCTGTTATGGCTTTTATAAATTGTAGTAGGTATGTCATATAATCTCGTTCTGTTGTTAATAAACTCAATTAATTTTACAAAAAGATAACCGGTGCAAAAAAGGAGAGTATAGTAATTAACTAAATGTGCGTAAATTTTGTAAAAGCGGAAGCGGAACAGTAAACAAAAAATATGCAATTATGGAATGTTTTAATTAATAAAATATAAGAAATAGGCTTATGCATACACGTATCAAAATGTTGAACAGGCATAGTAAACCATAATTGTAATTTAATGTACAGGGTCATCACGCGAGAATGTCCTATTTTGAAATAATTTAATAAAAAAGGCATAAAGACCTTTATTCATTTTTTTCGCAGAATCCAAATTTTGAATAAAAAAAAACAATTCCTCATTGTGTTTTAGAAATATACCGTTTCACATTGTTTTTTTTTAAATATATTTTAAAATCTTTTGATTCTTCTCATTTGTTTGATTTCAAAAATATCAACATATGTCATGTTATCTCAAAATGTTTTCGAGATATTTGGATTTTGCTATTAATATATCGTTAATGATTCTATTAAATGTAGTTGTCTTTGAAAAAAAGAAGAAGAAGAATTAACCATGACAGTTACTGATTTTTGAGGAATATTACTTTGAGGAGTAAATTGCATCTTTATTTCAGAAATACAGATAGTTTGATTTTAAAGGCAACTACGTTTAACAAAATCATTAACGATATTTTAATACCAAAATCAAATATCTCAAAACTTTTTGAGATATCATGACATGTATGATATTTGATAATCAGAAAAATGAGGAAAATCGAATTGTTTTTAAATATACAAATTGTTCTATTTAATAAAACAAAGTAAGATGTCGTATTTCTTAAACACTATGCACAATTGTTTTTTTTGAATCAAAATTTGGGTTCTGCGAACAAAATTAGTTAAGAAAGGCCTTACATCTTTTTGATAATTTCAAAAATAACCAAATTATTCTAACAAAGGATATTTTCGCATGATGACCCTACATAATATGTAATAAAAAAAAATAGTATGCTAAAAGATATTTCAAATCAAATTTAAACATTTGCGTGTATTATTATAATTTTGTTAATAAGAGATAATTCTTTCCTTCCTCATATTGTGTCAACGGGTAACAAAATATAAATATGCAAAAAATTTTCATTTCTAAATGTAGTGAAAATATCATTTCTTAATCGTGCATGGAGAATTAATTTTGTCTAAAGTTTCAGTAATTCAATATTTACTCTACAAATTCCGGCAGAATATAAAAAAATAGATTGAAAAAAATAGAATGAGACATTGTTACGTGTTTGCGTGGACATTAAACATGACGTAGAACTTTCTTCAACAATTCCGGTCTTTCTCGAACAGTTTCGTCTTTATAAATCTAAAGTTCCATGGCTATTTAATTTGTTTTAATAGCGGTAACACTATGCCATCACACACCCACACACACACACACACCACCTTCATCTTTGATTTTGGACTTTGCTGAATTTGATATTCTACTTCGTTTATTCCGATGACGACAGTGTATGGTCCTTCTCAAGGCGGGTGAAACTTCGGGGACCTGCCTTTCTTTCGTTGAGGGTTATACATACAGCCAAAATAGATCTCCCGCCTGGAATCATCCTAAATTCTCCTTAATATCATAGTGAGTCTTCATGCGAAAACTTGCTATGGCGATTTGGTCTCGTACCACCTCACGGATGCTCTTCAGCTGTTCACCAACTTCACCGGAGTAGTTAATTATGAAAATTCACTCCTCATTTGGTGTGCCAAATATCAAATCACATGACAGTCTAATCTCATGTTCAAATATCACGCGAGCTGGCGCGTCTCTTTTGTTTTTTCATGTATGCTATGAGGAAAAGAGGTAAATAATGGTCCTAATCCCTCTGACATTCCTCTACTACTTTGGATAGATGCTCCTCCATGGTTTTATTATATCTCTCCACCATTCCATATGATTGTGGATGTAGGGCTGTTGTACTTGTCGTATGAATTCCCAGTAAGCGGCACATCTTCTGATAGACTCCTGATTCGGTTTCTTCCTTGGTTCGAATGCAACTCCAGGGTTGTGCCAAATCGACATACCATATTATCTACCAGCGCTTGGAAGACAGTGGCTGCTTCTTGGTTTGGTATTGCATAAGCCACTTACTAAAATAGTCGATGGCAACTAAACCAAGATGTATTTATTCCCATCAACCGTCACGAGAAATTGACTAGCTACATCGATCGCAATTCACACAAAAGGAGTCCAGAAGTTATATTGTTTCATGGGTCCCTTACTTCTTGTCCGTGGCCCCTTACTTGCTGCACAAACTTTCTATTTGCGGCACCAAGTCTCCACATCTTGGCGGCTGTTTAGCCAGTATAATTGTTTCCGTACTTTTGCACAGTGTTGTTGATGCGTCCAGACCTTCCATTATGCACGTCTTAAGGTACCTTTAATATGCGACACCTCGGGATTAAAAATCTCAAAGTAATTTCTTTATCATCTGGGCTATCCCATGCTGTCCTCAACAGTCCATGCTCTATTCTGATGGAATTTCATTGTGCCCACAAAGCCTTCAGCTCCACTGCCTTGTCTGAAATGTCCTTCCAATAGGATCGAGTTCCTTTTTCTTTCCATTCAAAAAACGACCAGTTTCTCTATCGTTTTAACTGCTCTTCTCTTTTTTTTAACGGTGTTAATGATAAGTATCCCTTGCTGTTATTCCACCCTGTGGTAGTGCTTGCAGTCTTCCTGGCATGGTCTTCTGGATAGGGTTCTGCATTTCAGTTAGTATTCCCAAGATTTTCGATTTTCGGCTGATACTATGCAGTAAACTCTCTCCACATATTTAAACTCTAATATTTTTATCGCATTTAACGTAGATTATATATGAATTTAAGTCCAGTAGTGTATAGTGCCTTTGCACATTCAAAAATTAATCTAAAATAAAATTTCAAAAGGTGATAAATTTGTAAAAAATGAAAATTTGTTCATAACATTTAAAATCTGTAGACAAATGATTATGAAAAAAAAATGTTACAAACATTTTACAAACTGATTAAGAAATAACTTGGGAGGGCGATCATTTTACAATTTTTTGTTTTTGCAAATTTCAATTGCAATTTTTTTCTGCAAAAGTTTCATTTAGTCTTGACAGTTATGCTATGAAACATCACTTAAATCTCATGCTACAATATTAAAATACTACTCAATGATTATAACTTGGCACTTGGTGTCGCAGAGGGAGAAAGAATATCGCTAATTTGGGACAGAGATGAACCAAACCGTTGTTCAGTGAAAGGGCGGGGGTTTAGACCATTCGCATCCAACCGCAAGTGCCAAACTGAAATTTTCGAACTACAGCATTCTAAATTTCACCAGCTGCCGCTAATTAATAAAGTTATGAGAATTCAAATTAATTTTGGATGGCATTCGAATAATATAAAATTGTTACAAATTACCTCATGATTGCAACAAAAGAGAGTAAATAGAACAACTCCAAATGCTCCCACATGGCAAAAAAGTACTGCTCGTTCTATAGTAAGACCAGAGCAAAAGATAAATATATTCTAATATGACAGAAAGTGTAGAGCAATAATAATGCCTTCATGCAGATTAGCAACAAACCATTGAAAATTAAGCATTTTAGATAAAAATAATTAAAAAAAAATGCAATACGTTGGGCAAATCGGTACTAATTATGATATGACCTGAGTTTGTTAAATATTTATAAAAGTTGGAGTGTTGTTCTTGTGTGCAAATGTGTTCTCCATATCTTATATCAAGCGGTTTTCCTGTTTGACCTATATATACTGCATTACATATTTGAAGATCTACCCGATATACCTACACTTTTCATAAACGTCAGTTTTTTTAGTTACATGAAAAAAGTTTATTGATTTATTTTCATTTTATATTTCCAATATAAAATTTATATTATCTACGTTACTGATAAAATGTAAGAGGTGTTTCAACATATCTATACCAGAAGATAATATGTTTTTGTTTACTACAGGTAAATTTAACTTTGAAGATTATCGATATAGACATAATAGGGGACTTTTTTTTGTAAAAAATTTCACCATAGGATTGAAAATAATTTTGCTTTAAGCATAAATCGATTGCATGAAGAATTTCGGTCTGTAAATTTGGGACAATTTTGCATTTACTTAGTAAACTTGAAATTATAGAAGAATATTCAGAAGAAGGGATGTGAGGGAACATATTCTATAAGTAACGAAGTATAATTGCTGTGATGTAGGGGCGCTCCGTCAATTTCTTAATCACAGAGATTGTTATTAGTTGTAAATATGCTCTGACAGATACACAACGTGCAGTTTTATTAATGGATAAAATACAAAATTTTGAAAAATGCTAATAATGTTAAGAAAACAATGCAAAAAAAATGACAGAGGATAATCTCTCGTTTCAGAAAACATCTGCTCTACGCTTCCAAAAATAATAATTCCGTATTTACCGTATGCAATATTTACGACAAGTGCGGAAAAAACAAACACGTCCAATATTTCCGATAAACTAAAGTCTTTTTTAAAAAATTATAAATTTTGTTATAAGTTTATATAATACATAAACGATGTTTACAGCTTGAAGTACTGGCTGACTATTCAAAACAAGAGAAATAGAGATGCGCCGAAAGCTGCTAACTCAGTGCCGTTCCTGTGGGAAGTGCTGAATAATTCCTCCCCTCGAAGATTCAACTACGGAGTACAGCGTGGAAGTTGAATGTTTGGTAGGATCAATAGGATCATTCCTTCTTGTCATTTTCTTCATCTTGCCTTCTAATACATTTGGTTATTAGTAATGATTTCTTGCAACAAAAATAAGAAATTATTGAAATCAATGAAGCATAAAGGGTTAATGTATATGTACTAAGAATATTTGATATTCCAATTCCACCATTTGTTATTTAAGGTTGATTCTCAATTATTTGTTTCTTTATGTCCTGTAGTTCATCTAGGTTAATCCTCAAATTTTGATAAGACGTGGGGTTCTTCTCTTGATCTAGTTCGGGGAATAGTATTAGCTGATTTTGATCTGTAGCTTGTTCCTTGTTGCATGTTCTTTCCTGAGCGGTGATTATGTCACATTCCATTGGAATATTGATTAAATGGGTTCCAATTAATTTTTAAGCTTCTTTTTGTCGATGGCGTTTTATGGTGACTGGTTTTTTTTGTTAGGAAATATACCAATCCATTCTGTTGATTCCTCGAGTTGTCTGATTAATAGCCTTGTTATTTTTATTTCCATACTTTTGCAATTTGAGGTGTCCCTAGTCTAATAGTTGTATTTCACAGGGACTATTTTCATTGATCTCTTCGATGTCAAGTTTTTTGCAAACATAATATTATGTTAAGTAAGTACAATTCGTTTTTAACAGATATTTATTATTTAAAATTATGGCCTTGAATTGACTGACGATATACGGGAATTGGATATAGATGATAATACTTAAATGTTTCTGGATACATAATTGGTAAACGAAGTATACATTCAAATTCAAATTAAATTCAAATTCAAATTACCTTTATTTTACTTTTATATAACATATACCTGTTCATAAGTAAGAAACAAATCATTATAAATACATTTTAATTTTTTTTTTCATATATCTAGATATATATATATATATATATATATATATATATATATATATATATATATATATATATATATATATATATATATATATATATATATATATATATATATATATATATATATATATATATATATATATCTTTTCCTACTAACAATTATAAAGAGGAATTTTGCTAAAATTGCAAGTGCAATTTGAGTGCAAATATCCCTCTTTAAATACAAGATGGCAGTAAAGAAAGTAGGTAAGAGACAAATAGTTATCCCTTCAGAAAATATTCAAGTTTAGTATTTGAATAAAACGGTTTTTTTGTTTTAATTATTGTTATTATTAATGTTATCAATATTGTCATTACTGTTTTAAAGTTAAGCTAAAATAGATATTTTTAGCAGTTAAATTCTGACTTGAACGAGAAAAATATTTAAATTTTGATGAACATACTTCTTAATTTCTCTTTTGTAAATGTTATGTGGCAACGCTTTTATCTGGAGAGGCAGTAAATTGTAAAATTTTGGTGCAAAGTAAGTTATATGTCTGAATATGAGATTTTTTATAGAATGGTATAGTTAGTGAATTATTTGTAATAATTCTTTTTGTTTGATAATTATGAGTTACTGTTTGGCATAAATTTTTAATTATTGGTAAATAATTTAGACAAGAACATATAAATATATAATCCCCTAATGTTTAATACTTTGCTTTCTTTGTATAAGAGCTCCGTATTATACATACGCTCTTTATTAAAAATAATTTTTAATATTGTATTCTGACAGACTGACAAATTTTTTAAAGAATTATCATATAAGCCACCCCAAACAACAATACAATAGCGCAGAATGGACTCAACCAAGGCATTATATACCATCCTTATAAGTTTTTCATTCAAAATATTTCTAAGTTGATAACATTTATAATACAGTTTTCTAATTTTTGAGGATATATGATCAGCATGGTTAGTCCATTTTAAATGTTGGTGAACCAATATACCTAAATATTTAATGACATTTGTTCTTTCTATTGTTGGGCAGTTGCAGTGGGTAGTGTCACTTGAGCAGTTGTGTATTTTAATATTGTTCTTAGTAGGCTGATCAGCAGTGGTAGTAGAGAATGTCATAAATTGCATTTTTGCTGTATTAAGACTCAATAGACTAGAGTTAAGCCAAGTTTGTACATACATAATTTTATTATTTAGAATATAATATTCAAATCATGGTTGAATTTCAGACACTGCGTGCGATGTGGTAACGCAAAAGAATGGAATACAAACCGATTCGTCATTCAGTTTAGACATGCCCATCTATCTTGAATGTTGATTTTGAATACCGCATCGCATTCACAACAGACATCATATTTACCTAGGACGAAGTCTTACATAGATAGACTGCCCAGTCTAATGGCCCGGTTGAAGCAGGCATTGATAGACAGATTCCGGTTTTCTTTTTTTCATTTATATTTTTTTGTAGAAAATGATATGTGTATATATTTATATGCGTTTTAAGACAAGATTATTTGATATTTTATGTAACCGAAGTTGTTTTGTTTTTAATTTTAATGTCAAAGATTTTGTGTAGGTAACGAAGATAACACTTTTAAGTTATTTAGAGTAAATTCGTTTTTATTCATTATGTCACAATGCAGTTTAAATAAAAAGTTGGTTGTTTTTTTCTGTTTTTCAATAAATAATTTTATGAAACGTGCATATTGTTTTTACCTCTCCCTGGAAAATGTTTAAGCGGCGCCCATGCTAATTTTATGGAGTTTGGGTAAATATTCAACATAAGTATTTAATTCTTTGGTTATGCCTAGGGAATTAATTACTATAATTACACACAAAAACAACACTCTAATTTTTGGAGTCAGACCATATCATAACTAATAACCATTTAAATTAAGTTTAAATTGAATCTACGGCCCTGAATATTTCTCATCCAAGAAAGCCTGAGTAGAATATTTTTAACACCTCGAGCGTTAAATTTAAATTGCCTACATACACGATATTTCATTTAATTTTGCAATACTACTATTTTTCTTAATTAACAAAATAAAGAACAATAATTATCAAGATTTTTTATGAATATAATTAGTTATCTGTATTATGTATGTTCATTGCAAAACGCACATGTTATGAGTAGTCCATAAGTTAAAATTACCATTTCCATAAAAAATTTTGAAATAAGTAAATAATTGCGACATAGGTAATAATTTAATATTTATTTTTACTATACATTACATATGTACTGAACCTATGTATGGACTAGCGAACGGAGTCATTATATTAGGTAAAATATGTTCGTTTAAACTGTCGTTTTTGAGTGGCAAAACCGAATTCGTTATGTAGGAAAGGAATAAAACTGTGATATTATCTTTACCAAAAAATTCAGAATTCTGTGACTTTTACCACAGATTAATCTGAATTCTGTGCCTTTACTAATATAATTTCCCTGATAATCTGATTGTACGCTCAAGCAGCATTTTAATGTGTCAACATCGCCTGACACGTCCTGACGCTGCTGGATGACATAGTAACAACGATTATCCGATCCGCTTTTGCATCAATTCGGTGGATAAATCAGGTTCACCACAACGTCGGCGGCTAACACTAATAACACTAATGAAATAGATGTCTAATGAGTGATGACCAGGGTTCGGATTTGTAGTCCATTTTTCAGAGCCAGTACTTATGGAATTAAGAACTTTCTCGTATACAATTATATTGAGCTTGACAGTTTGTCCCCTGGTAATGTTGGTGTCCCTAGTAGTCGTTTAGTAATCATAGAAATCTGAAAGTTTACGGGTGCGTGCGTAAAATCCTTGTCGCATAAAACGCTCTTTGAAAGTCAATAAAATATACATATATATATATATATATATATATATATATATATATATATATATATATATATATATATATATATATATATATATATATATATATATATATATATATATATATATATATATATATATATATATATATATATATATATATATATATATATATATATATATATATATATATATATATATATATATATATGTACACAGAGACATCTAGGATGTCGGTCGGATAGTAGCATTCAGACCATATGAGAAGTTTCATACCTCTCACCACTATTCACTTCACCTTAGTTAGTATATAACTAGCAGGTTGGCCACTATCATTTGTCTGTTCCATAACCTATGGCATACTGAAGAGAACAAATAAGTTCGAAATCGATCTATGTCTGGTTAGGAATTGACAAATGATATTGGCTTTCCATCTATCATGATTTGAAGGTGTAATTCATTGCAGGTCGGGGTATTTGCCCGCTGAGTAGTTGTTTCCTTCAAATCATATTTAATATATATATATATATATATATATATATATATATATATATATATATATATATATATATAGACTTTAGACACACAACAGATTAAAATTTAACAATGTTCTTAGCCAAAGATCGAAGTCAAATTTGATTTGATTTCGGTCTTTGGCTAAGAACATTGTTAAATTTTTAATCTGTTGTGTGTCTAATGTCTACATATATGTATATTTTATTGACTTTCAAATTGATTGGTCTTGTAATTGTTATGCCTACAGACGTGGTTTTTAAAAAAATTTTCTGTTTTGGAATTTTACATCATTATTTGGCTATTGAGCCCTGAAGAAGTTTAAGCATATTAAACGAAACGTAGGCAAGGTAGCGTTTTATTTTAACCTATTGTCCTGGTTTCGACAATTTCAACCTGTAGAAGATTTTTCAAGGACACAAATTTCACTTTTTAATTTGAAAGGTTTGTGTAATATCTAATAATTATTTTATTAGTTTTTCCAGAAATTCATAACTACGAAGCAAATAAAATGTCATATTTTTTTTAACGGCAGAGATGGTTCACATCTTTTGAGTACTCCATGCAATCGACGTCGACGTTACGTGTATTTGATACACGCCGTGATTGTGAAAGACATTTAAATTCGGCTATCCATCGGCAAAATATTGCCGGTAAAGTTACAAAAGAGGAATTTTTTTTTATGATTTCAGTGTCATGTTCTGTGTATGTAGTTTTCCTTTACCTAGTAGCTATACATTACAGAAAATATATCTACCAAGTGAATATAACATGTTTTGGATTAGAGAAGATGTACGATATAATTTTTTGTGGATGTCAGTGGATAAAACAACTGACTTTCGGTGGAATAATATTGTTAATGTTATGTTAAGAATTTTGAGTTTTCAAAAGGCTTTGTCTCTATCAGACAGCAAAAGTCGGGCAATAAACAATAAACTGAAAAATGTTTTATACAGGAACCTGCCAAATCAACCTAACTTGAAGAAGTTATATAACTAGATGAGATTTAAAAAAAAAGAATCTTGTTTTATAACAAAATTTTGTCCTACTTTCGTATTTGCTCCCACTATTTTTAACATGTTCATTATGTGGTAATATTTATTCTTTGTAACATAAGAGTCATATAAGTGAAACAGTATTTACGTAATATTAACAAAATGATATTTAATAAATCATATCAAACACAAATTTCTAATATTTATGTTAATTTATGTTATCAGTGCTAAGTGACGGGTTCCATATTCGACGCATACTAAGGTTCTGTTAATATTACGTAAAATGTAACACGTTTGAATAATTTACAAAAATTGTGTTTTCCTGCAAATACTACTGTTTTATCATAACTCCATAAGAATATGTCTTTTTTATAAAATGTATACTTTTTATAAAAAATAATGAAATATAGGTAATAGTGATAATTGTTATATGCATGCTTTTTGAAACACAATATATTTATGTGCATATCGTACTTGACCATTAACTTAACCTAAAACAACAGTATGTTTTAAGCAGTCTGTTAGTTTCTGTTTTTCTTAACTGCTATTAGTTTTGTGCGCGTTTAAAATTTATTTAAATGTTTTAAATCTACTTAATATTTCTAGAAATAGATATTTAAATTTATTCTATAGACAAAAACACAGAAGAATTGTTGACACTGTTGGACAATTTGAGGCTATCGTCGTCAAAATAATTTCATGTATAGATGACACTAGTAGTATTACATGAAACTCCAGTGACACAACCGAAATAATTCCACTCTACATACTGTTTGTAATGAACTAACTCCACTTGAAGACAGCGAGATACTAATTTCTTTAAATGAAACAACCGTACTTAACAAACTTCTTATAAAATATGTTACGGAACATAGTGCTGAAAATAACCTAAAATGTAAATGTACATTACATTATTTAAGAATGTGGACAAATAAATATATACCAAGTCATTCCGTAGTCAATGACATTACAAATTTTCAGAGAAAACTTACCTGAGCTGCGATTACCTAAGGATGTTCAAACTCTCTTGAATACCCCAAGAGTTGTTAAGACTATTTATGTTGCACTAGGTTCCTATATACATATAGGTTTACGAGAAGAACTATGTAATAGTGTTAAAAAAATGTAGTACGGTATCTCAGATTTCACTCGACTATATGCACCTTTAATTCGATTTACTTTAATAGTAAACATTATTTATTTATCAAAACTTTTTGTGTATATATCTAAGAACACTAAAGATATTTAGAAACAAATTTAGTCACCATTTTTCCTTTAATGATATAACATAAATACAGTCTGCCAATTAATTTTTTTTCTTACTCCCAAATATTTCTACATGCCTATATTTAAATAATGATCGTAACATTATAAATTATTACTAAATGAAATCGATTTTGGGCATAATAATAATTAATAATTCTTAATTCTGAAATCACTTGATTTATTTTAGACTAACCCTACCTCGCTAAAAGTATTTAGGTTAGGAAATAACTAAATCTGTGCTCTGTGTTTGGCCTACAGCTATATTCCGGCGTCTACTGCCACCATGTTCTTGATCTGAGCTTCTTGGCGTATACTTTCATAACGTAAAGTAGATCCTTAAAATGTTTTTTTAAATGCTTCGTATTTGATCCTTCCGTTGGTTAAATATTTTATTCACATATTTATTTCTTTTTTCTTAAATATTAGTATGGTTACATGGCGTACATATAGTGTGCACAGTTCTTTGTTTGCCTTTTTTTGTATTCTGATAAATGTCCCTGTTGGTTTGGACTTTTTGTACGCACTTTTTTGTGCTCTCTATGTCTTTCTTGCAGGATATGAGAGGATACGAGAGATTTTTATGACCATATCGTGAGTCCACACGCATTAAATTTTACTAGTGATTTTGTGAATTAATGAATCGCCTGTGCATGTGCATTGTACATATAAGTTCAGCAGCATTCAAGACAACTGTACCTACCAAATATTGAGTGTCTAACTATAAAAACTATTATACTCCTG
This sequence comes from Rhamnusium bicolor, assembly GCA_029963845.1. NCBI lineage: Eukaryota > Metazoa > Arthropoda > Insecta > Coleoptera > Cerambycidae > Rhamnusium > Rhamnusium bicolor. Next base: position 681,678 of record JANEYF010001046.1, read on the forward strand.
TTAATTACTGGTAATCAAACATAACTCCACAAAAAATTTGGGGACAACTAATTTAGTTTAATCATACTGTATTTAATTTTTGCTTTTGAAGAAATATCAAGAAGATTCTTATAATAAACAATATGGTTCTACAATTTTTTAAAACCAAGTTATATCTTTAAGAATTTAAAATGTAATTAATATGTCAAAGATTCATTTTAATTTATGTAATTTAAAATGAAGAATTATATAACGAGTGCAACATTCATTATTTGCCTCGAGCGCAAAAAAACCTTGGTCCAGGTATATATACGTATATCTATATTTAGTTTTTATTATTTCAACGGTCGAAATAAATAATCATATTAATCCTCTAACATATTTCGAACAGTCACATTCTACCTATTTCTTACATGTTTTATGTATATTAACATTGACCCGAGTCAGACCCATTTTAATCTTGTTTTATCATCAATAAAAAAAATTTAAGAGTGATTCACAGATTTCTGTTGGTCAATAAAAACATTAAAAACAGCGTCTTAAAAAATATATTTTCTACAAAATGTTTAATAGGAATTAATATTTTCACTGATAAATCCTACTCTGGTCGAACTAAACTCCCGAGATGATTGAAAACAAACTGTTGTTCCTGTTGAAGCTATTAATGCAATAAGGTGTTAACTCAGTTTTTGCCAAATTTCTAATTCTCAGCTACAAGAAAGTGTTAACTCATTGTTTACCGTTTAGTAAGTACTGAAGAGGTATTAATGGTCATAGTTTCTTAAATATGTACACATTTTTGTAAAGGAGTTAATAAAAAAATCTTTCAGAAATTCTAGTACTTTAAAATTTCTGTCTCTATTTCAATATGACAAAGAATGAGTTAACACCTTCTTGCACTTCTGTTGTAAGCGCGATAAATTTCTGATAATATAAATATAATTTAAGGTGAAGATGGAGTTTTTAGAGGTGAGTACTTTATTTACATATTAAATATTTCCAAAAATTTTATTTTGAAGCACCTGATTTTATTATTTTTATAAATGTAATTTCTTTGGCATTTTGAAACTTTTATTAGACCTAAAGAGCTATTAAAAGCCACGGAGATTTTTATTCTAAAATATACTCTAGGTATCCCTCTATGCTGCAGTTAAATGCATTTTTGCTCGAAGTTGTCCCATTAGACAGAAATCGGTTTTTTTTTATTTCGATACAGGGAGCTTCAAGTTAGTTTCAAACCAAAATAAGATAGTGTCGTTGCCGTTAATAGTATGGCAAACGCTATACTATACAGAATAAAAACTTTACACCTGTACTACATATTGAAGCGATTGCGTTGCCCCCCACCCTAAACTATCTTAGCTTTAGCCACCACCAAATTTTATTTTTTTTATTTTTGAATGCCTACAAAAAGAGAAGTGTTTGACGTTTTATCGGAAAAATCTGGCGAAATGCGTGTAGCACAGAAGGCTCACGAGGTGGATTATCTAGTCAACCACTATGGAATGGCAGGGAATGCTCAAATAATCGTTCGCATAAGGAACGCTGCATTTGATTTTTGCAACAAAGACTGGACAAATGCAATCTCAATCGAAAAATATTCCGTCAGAAGCATGGAAAGTGGCTTGGTAGCAATTTTGATGTTGACGAAGAAGAAGAACCGGAGGAAACTGTGTCATTTGCTGAACCAAGCACGTCGTCAGATCGTGGTTGACCCAAGGTAACGTTTGAGGAAAGTAATTCGTGGGCTAAGAGATGACGGGCCGTGAAATTGTGGACAGAGTTTGAAGCGGAAGAACTCAGTTACGCTCCGAAAGTGGCTTTGAAATTTAAAGGAAAAGATTCAAAAGCCAAAATAATCACTGAAGCTGTGTTTACGACACCAACTCGAGCTACGAAAATTCATAAAGCCTGGCATGTTACACAAAAATCAGGACACTTAGTTCCTCTAACGCCAGATTAGGCGGTCTCTTTAATTGTCGAAGCCAAATTAACAAAACGTCAGTACACATTTATCAGACAGCAAGCTAAAGAAAAACATGCGAATATCTACCCCTCCTACCACAAAGTTTTAGAGGCTAAGGCCCGATGTTATTGACGCTTTAACAATAACAGAACAGTTTCGCGGAAGTTCAAACTTTTTCTGGATCATACATTTTCCCGAATCCTGGAAATGTAAAAACCCATAATATTAATTCAAGCTCCTGAAATAGTAAGAAGATTAGTACTGTTAGTAAAATGGGGTTACGATGGTAGTAGCGGTCATTCTCAATACAAGCACCAGTTTTCCGAGTCCACCTTAAGATATAGCGATCTATTTTTAACGTCCATGGTTCCCTTGCAATTGTTTGCGCAATTGCTGAAAGATGAAAAAATAATTTTATGGCTAAATCCACGTCCATCGTCAACAAAATTTTGCAGGCCCTTCGAATTCAGTTCTTGAAAGAAACAACTGACATTTCACAGCATGAGATGACTTGTATACAAAGTCAGATTGACAAGCCTCAACTAACGACATGGACTTCTCAAGAAGAAGAAATTTAAGTTTCTGTATCCCATACTTGCATTATTACCATGAAAAAAGGAAAAATATGTAACGCTATTATCAGCACTTCGTCTTCAGAAACATGTTACATTTGCAAGGCCTCCCCAAAAGAAATGAACAATGTAGAGAAAGTTGTCGAAAGGAGGAGAACGAGGAAGCTTTTAAATTTGAATTATAAACGTTACAAGCCTGAATTAGATGCTTCGAATGTTTCCTTCACGTATCCTCTCGTTTAGATATTAAGAAGTGGCAAGCACGTGCTGAAGATAAAGGTAGTGTAACAGAGAGGAAAAAGTTAATACGAAATGAATTTAGGATTAGAATGGGCCTGCTAGTTGAACAACCTAAAAGTGGAGGTAATGGCACAACAAACGATGGGAACACGGCGAGAAATTTTTTTAAGGACCCAGCTACATCGGCTTCAATCACTGGTATCGATGAAAATATTATTGAAATATTTGCAGTTGTTCTGTAAAACATTTCATGTGGATACGAGGTTGATTCTGATGCATTCCACGAGTATGCCCTACAGACTGCAAGATTATTCATGTCCACGTATCCATTGTATTATATGCCAGCATCTATACATAAAATTTTAGTTCACGGTTCCACAGTTATTAAGTTCGCCTTATTGCCGACATGTTAATTGTTCAAAGAGGCGTAAGAATCCCAAAATGAAAATCTTAAAAAAAATAGAAAACATCATAGCAGAAAAATATCTCAAGTTGCAACGAAGCAAGACCTATTCAATAGATTATTGATTTCATCAGATCCACTTCCACAGATCACTTCTTTTCGCAAACTTCCCCAGAAGAAGAAGAAGTCAAAGTGGTTACCTGAAGTCTCAGGGCTCTTAAAAGAGCCCACAATTCCATCTTCTGCGGAGAATGTGACCAGATATCCCGATTCCGAAAGTGAACGTGAAAGTGACACAGACCGACTGATACCGATGAATAACTGACGTTCCTCTCTTTTGTATTAATAAGAGTATACGCATCTTTTGTATTAAAAAGTTATATACCTCCATTAACTATTAGTGTTGTACTATATTATTTTTCTCATATTTTGTGAGTAATTTAAAATAAAATGCTTCAAAAAAAATGTAAATTTTCACTTTGTCAAAAAACTACCCTACAAAGCCACCACTGGTTTGATATTTTTTTTTATTTTTTTTCATCTTCATAAGTCATTTTAAATAGGTTGCATGAAAAAAACACGTGTAAATAGCCACTGCGAAATAACCACCCTTCAAAGCCCACCCCAGATTTATTTATTTTTTTCACTATTTTTCTCATGATATGTACGGTATTCCTAACTTATTAGAACAATAATCAGAGTTTTGTCAACTTCTTTCTGATTTTGGATCACTGTGCATTGTGGGACAATGCTTCATCCTTTTGGAAGTAGATTCTTTGATGATGGAAATATAAGAAACCATTGTATGGTTTCTTATATTTTGGTCCTTTGTATCTCCGTTAGGAAGCATTTAAAAGGTTATGTTTATTAAGTACTTGGTTATAGTTTTGGACCATAAAACTTCCCTTAAAATATTTGTACTAATTTACCAAATACCTGCCGTATTGCGTGAGTTAAAAAATTTGAATAATAGAGCCATTCAACATAACCCCACGCAAACATTAAAATTCAAAGTCTAAATTTAACACAATGTAGCAACGGTACATTTTATTAACATTTTTTTATTTGCCAGCTTGTAGGTGAACTACTTGTTTTGAATGTTTTATAAAAGAATAACATTTGTAGAGTTCTGAATTATAAAAAACGGTTATCATTAAAATATCTCTGTTCTGTTTTCTTGTTATTGTAAACGGCTAGCAAAAAAGAAATATTACTGAAGAAGCGACAAACATATGTTGAGCACAGACAATCACAAATAAAAAAAATTGAGATCCTTGATACCACACGTCCGCACCATAAAATTTGTTCTTATGCAAATCATCAATGTCATCTTGATGAATAGAACAATAAATAAAACATAAGGCAAAGAACGCACAAAGAAAGGATATGTTCATAATTAATTTGATTATTTAAATCAATTATACGGTGTCATTAAATTTTAATGTTCATACCACCGAGTATTATAATCTTAATATATGATTTTTAATGTAAATAAAAGTAGGTTTTTAGTTTCTAATTTATTATGGTGAAGCATTCAAATAATTCATGATATTTTTGAATGTTCATCTGGCTTCGTAATCCTTCGTTTGCTTATGGCTTAAATTTAACACAATTCCTATTATAATTTCTCTCAAATTTGCGTAAAATTAACAGGTGATTTAAAAAAGAAAGTTGTTGTAGTGTTTTTATATTTTGTAGTTCACTAGTCTTTATAACACAACGAGGCCACAATACAAAAGGTATTTTTTATAAAACAAGATTCCTATCATAAACTGTATTCTAAAATTTGTAAATACTAAAATAAAAACAAGAAACAAATCCGTTTTAAAATCAACAAAAATATGTTTTAAAATAAACTAAATTATCTAATGTGGCCAGCACATAACTTTCTTATACCAGTATATATCATACTGATCTAAAAAAATTATTCTATTTAATTCCTCACTTACCTCAATTAAATTTTAATAGCGTACCTTGAAATGTTTCATTAAAATTTTTAAAGTAATTAATTATCAGCGTCATTCGATACTGTCACTAATAATTTATGTCGTATATTTTAATAATTTTTTGTTATTGACATTGACATTTTTGCAACTAAATTAACCTTTCAAATGTCAAACTATTAAATTTATCCTAACCTCATTTTATGAGGCCAAATATGTAAAATATTTCAACTTATATCAGCTTTATTTAAGTACTTGGAAAATATATTTTATTCGCTTGATATAGTAGACATGATTTATAATCTTTCATCAAGAATATATTTTTAGTAAAGTCAAATATAAAAATATTTGGGGCCCGTGGACTCAGCTGGCCAATTTTGCTCATCACCGAATTTTTCATTGTTTTTGATCTTTAGAACAAGTGTACCAAATTTAAAAGCTTTATCTCAAAAACTGTGGCTGCTATCGCGATACTACAGACATGCGGACAGAATTTTTTTCATAAAGTTATGTTTTTTCATTATACCTTTTTTTTCTTCTTTCGTTCATCAGTGATACCACATTCACCAAATTTAATGTATCACCTAAAATGTTGTTGACAATCTTAACTGCCAAATTTGGAAAGTCTCCCATACATACACACACACACACACACACACACACACATACATACATACACAAACTCGCGCGCGCGCACGCACGCACGCACGCACGCACGCACGCACACACACACACACACACACACACGCACCGACAGACATCATTCGGAAAATAGTCAGAATGGATTTAGATGGGTTCAGAACGTATATATTAATCAAAATCTCGAGGTCGAAAAAAAATCACGATTACTATACTTCCTTATATTAAGTATAAGAAAGTAAAAATAAATAAAAAATCAAAGAAAAATGCATACTGCTATATTCAGAATTCACCATAGATTTCAAAAATGCAAAAATTTACAGGGTGTTCCATTTAAAATAAGAAAGTTGGGGTAATTTTCGACAAAACCGGAAGTGCTTAAAAATTGAAAATACTGTCTTCTAATGCAATTTTATGTGTATAACAATATATTAAAATTTCATCAATTTGTTTATATAAACAATGATAATAGAGGAGGTGAACCACTTTTCATTTACACCCGATATATGTCATATAAATACATAAACGTAAAATACTTCTTGACACCCAGTAATTTTATCTGTTTGTTTCCTATTTTATATAATTTTTATGGTGACCTGGAAAACTCATAATTAATTGCCCTGAGGATGGTAATAAAATTTACCGAAACGTCGGCAAGTTGATGAAGTAGTTTTTCCCAACATAAGGACTCTTACCAACTATTAATAAGCCGCCGCACAGTGGACGGAAACGCCGAAAAGCTGGCCAAAATATAAAGGCATTGAGCTATTTTACTGAAATTGTGCATACAGGGGTTTTTTTGTGTCGCTGATCAAGAATCCGAAGTTGAATTTTGAAAAAACAAAATGGCGGCCATGAAATCCCCCAAGACATACCAAAAATCGCCAATTATCGCTGCATTATTACAAAACTTTGTATACAGTTTTTTTGGGTCGCTGATGAAGAATCCCATATAGAATTTCAAAAAAATTACGGTCAAAAATATACACACAGTTCAAAAATTATTATTGAATTGAAGCGAATTCATGTGTTTCATTTGTTTCGGGAAAATTAGGATCTGGGGAATGGAATAAAAATGTGTAATGACTTTAAAAATTAATTTTATTCAATTACTATCTGAATTACATTCATTATCCTCATGAGAACGCATTCAAAAGGAGCCCACTTTATGGTGTACCAATGTGCATGCATCCGTGCATTCGCGCACAATTTGGTCAATATCTCGCAAAGATGCAAAAAGATGCAGCTAATTTTTTTATACACTTTCGAAAAAATGTTCATTGAACACATTCCAATAAGTTTCAAGACCAGCCATCACCAACCGCGTAACTTATGGCTTTTTTTTGTGGAGTTTTGGAATCGTTGCTTGTACAAAAATGCACTCCACTTCGATAATTATTTACTAATTACCATATAAATAAACTGATCTAATACTGAGATATTTTAATTGTACTTACTTTCTGATGCAGAATCCATTTTTATGACACAGAAAACTGCACTTTGAGAATTTTTACGCTGCAGACAAAATTTATCGATTTTTGAAGGGTTGCGAGCTGCCGAAGTGACGCGCTGCACGGTCGCACAATAAGTAATTTCCTCGCTCAGGTGGTAAACCCGGACCGGTATTAACGGTCGTTTCTAAGGCTAGGGGTACCACTACAACGATTTAAAATGTTTCCATTTCAAAAAAAGAATCTTCATTTTTTTAATTTTGGCCAGCATTTTGGCGTTTCCGTCCACTGTGAGCCGGTCTAAAAACTTTTCTATTATATAGGGGTATATAATATTTGTATCAAATTTTATCCAAGTATTTACAGTCGTAGGTATCAGAAATATGGCCAGCCGCAATTTTAATCAAAAACCATGTTACATCCTGTATCTCAAAAACGGTAAGCTGGGGACGATTTGAACTCAGTTAAATGTGTTCTATCTCCCTTTATACTACGTCACTTTAAATCTGAAACATCCTGTATATCTACTGTTTACAGTTTTGGGTATACAGCTCGAATAATAATATCATTTTTTATATGAAACCATTCGCAAAATCATTATTATTTTCATAAGCTTGATTCTATATAGCCCCACAATAAAAGTAAAAAGGTGTCATATCTGGAGTTCTTGGTGGTCATTGGTCTATTTCTACCAATTCATTTTTCGAGGTGTTCGTTGAGGTCATACAACTTAACAAATTCAATAATTACAACGCCTACTTGAGTTCAATTGTTCTGCGAACGGTTTAATATAAAAAAATAATATTATTATTCATGTTGTATGGCTAAAACTAGAAACAGTAGATACTGTATCATGTTACGTATTTTTGAAATCAGAAAAAAGAATTGAAATTCGATTCTTAAATAAAATATGAAGTTTTCCATTTAAAAAAAATGACATCTTTGATTCTCATCTAATTTCGAAACTATATTTTTTCAAACAACTTCTTAATATCTCTGAAAAAACTATATCACCATGTTTTTGAAATACGTTTATAAATAACGAAGATGGGGGGGAGGAATAAATTTATGTAGGATCATCAATAAAAATGCCTAGAAATGAGGAATTGTTGAAAGATAATTTATAATAATAGTTGGTCCTCAAAATGATATTTGTCCTCAAGGTTGTGAGACCTACTGTTTATTATATGCTCACATAAATTCTCTATGTATTACTGGGTAATGCAATTTCAAAGTCACACATATATTTATTGATTACATTTTTTACGTCTTTCTCTGTAACGATTAATCTGGCGTGTAATTTACAAGAGACTTTTTTCGAGACGAATCCTCAACCTGAATAATTGTTATCTGAAATATTTCTTTCAACCTTCATGAAAAGTGTCCTGATTTTACTAATATTCTACTTTAAAATTCTCAGAATCTCGTTTATCGAGAAAAAATATCGTATGTACAAAAGTACTACAGACACACATATTTGAATAAATTTGCATTTGACTATTTTCCACATATCTGGAATTTTTTTTACGGTGACAGTACTTTCTCCATCTACAGCTAGATCAGAAAATAAAATCGATTCACTGCTAATATAAAAAGTAATAAATTGATTGAATAGCAAGTGTGCATCCAGGGGGAAAGGGTGCAAGTGCTTCCTTGGGCCTTTAAAAAAAAATCTTATTGAGGATGGTAATGAGTAATGACATTACTTTTCGAGAATTCACGTCGGTAGATTTCGCAAATATAAATACTTCTGGTAATACATATTAGAGAACGTCCGATTTTTATTCCCCCCCTCCCCCCAGCATATTTACAAGCTGTAAATCATATTTACACATACCCCAATATCTCGAAAAGTATAATCGAGCGGAAATTTTTTGCTCGAAATTCATGTTCAGGCAAAAATGAGAATGTTAGGGGAAAACTTTTCAAAAATCGGAGGTTCTCGAATATACAACATTATGCATACTTTTAATACTGCTTCGAATCATAGAAAATATCATAAAGCAATAATTAATGTTCTCAAAATACCTGCATTGTCTTTCATTAAGTACTATTTCTGACATTTATTTTTCAATAAGTCCAATGCCCCCCTCCCTATGGAGCTCCAAAATCCGCTTTTGTTGAATAGATACTATCCCAAAAAAATGCGAATTTTATAAATTAAATTGACTATTAATCAACGTTCTCTTTGTTTAAGAGAAAGAATGTATCACAATTATATACAAAATTAAAATTTAACACCTTAAAATAAATTTTCCATTGTGTAATTAATCATTTATATTATTTAACACCTTGAAACGAGTTTTCCCATATCTTTAATTACCAAACGTACCTTTTTTTGTTAATAGGAAATAATACTTTTGGTAAATATTTCATTTGGTTAAAATTAAGTAAATAGCTAAGTTTATTACTTCCTCACCCTTCAAAGTGAGGAAGTTATATATTCGTGAAAAAAATTTTTGAAAACTTTTATTGCATTTCTGGATGAATCTCGACAAATTGTGATGATACACAAAATTAAAATTTAACACCTTAAAATAAATGTTCCTATGTGTAATTAATCATTTATATTATTTAACACCTTGAAATGAATTTTCCCATAATTATGGCTTCGTGGTCTAGAGGTAACATACTTGCTTCGAAACTTCGGGGTCCCGGGTTCGATTCCCGGTGGAGGAACTGGGATTTTTCTGTGAGAGAGATTAATCGAAGTATACTTGGATATTGGGTGTGTGTCCATTGTATCTAAATGTGTAGCCCTCTCCCACACAAGGTCATTCCAGACCTTCAGGGATAATGGGGGTTGTAATTTGAGGTGGTGCTATTATTATAATATTTAATTACCAAACGTACCTTTTTTTTACATAATAGAAAATAATGCTTTTGGTAAATATTTCATTTGGTTAAAATTACGTAATTAGCTAAGTTTATTACTTCCTCACCCCTCAAAGTGAAGAAGTTATACACAAAATTTCAGACAGAAAAAATTTTCTCTCTGTGTCTGTGTTCACGATAGCAGCTACAGTTTTTGAGATGAAGCTTTCAAATTTGGTACACAAATTCTAGAGGTCAAGGAAGAGATTGATGAGCAAAATCGATCCCAATTTTTTAAAACGTCAAAAAATGTAACTTTTTTGAAACGTCAAAAATGTGACTTTTTTGAAACTCAAAGTGACTTTTTTGAAACGTCAAAATGTGGCTTCTTTCTAACGTCAAAAAATGTGACTTTATTATAAACTTCACCACACGTAGAGTTTTACTACGGTGAGGAAGTTCTGATCCCCAAGTAATCGCAGCACTTTTCTATCTTACAATTAGTACGAATATTTTAAGGTTTATTATTAAAAAATATTTATTACCAACAACGTATACAGGATGAATCTATATATATCTTATAAAATTTGTGGGTCGATTCTATATTGAAAAATCACGATTACTACACTTCCTTATATTAGGTATAAGAAAGTAAAAATAGGAAAAAAAATCTTAAATATATTTAAACACTAAACATAATTTTTTATTATTTACATTATTTTTTTAACGGTAACGGTACCGTTAAAAAAATAATGTTAACGTTTTTAATGTATTTCAATAAAACCATTTGATTAAATTTGCATAGTAACCAACTGTGCTAGGTATTGAAAATGATCTAGTCATACTAGTCAGAGGAAACTCTGAAGGAGTAATATCAAATACCCTTCAAGAGACACTGGATGCAGTGAGTAACTGATGTAACAGGGAACAGATGTCTGTAAACCCTCAAAAAACAGTAATAGTACCATTCACCCGGAAAAGGAAGCTGGAGGACTTAAGACCTCCTACTTTAATGGGTGAAACTATTCCATTTGCGGAGGAGGTGAAATATCTAGGAATCACTCTGGATAAATCACTTAATTGGAACTCCCATCTGGAAAAGGTAATCCACAAAGCAAAGCTGTCCCTATGGACATGACGTCGTATTTGTGGCAAATCCTGGGGCTTGGGTCTCCAACAAATTTACTGGATCTATATCACGGTCATCAGACCAATGATAACATACGGATCCATTGTTTGGTGGCCGAAAGGATTACAACGGACGGCCAAATCCAAAATCTCTGGACTGCAGAGATTAGCATGCATGATCGTAACGGGAGCAATTAGCACCACACCGACAGCTGCAATGGAAATCCTCCTGGATTTACCCACTCTTCATATACATCTGGAGAGAGAGGCCAGGTGGGCAACCTACAGACTGCAACAAGCGGCCATTAATATGCCGCAGACTAGTATCATGGAGCGGAACAGGTTGCTGGATGACATAGAGAATCACAGCATCCTGGGAATGCCCTCGGATACTATGCCTACCATGACCAACTACGAGCTGACCTTCAACATCCTGTAGCAACTCACTTACTTTTACTTACCTCGCTGAGGGCAGAAGCTGAGGAAAAGTTATTGGAGGTATCCATGGAAAAGGGGAAAACAGAAGAAAAAAAGAATAACAAAAAGATTTTTTTGAAGAGGAAATATTATAATTGACATTTTTTTATATATATTGATATATAATATATTGGATTCCGTATCGAAGTTCGATTTTAAAAAGATTAAAATTCCTGATTTGGATGAGTTTATTTGGTGCGATGTTTCTCGGCCAGAACTGCGCCCTTATGTTCCAAGTGTTTATCGGCGGACGATATTCGATGTATTTCATGGGTTGTCTCATCCTGGCATAAAGGCTACTAGGAAATTGGTTGCAAGTAAGTATTTCTGGCCCAGGATGAATTCAGATTGCAACTTGTGGGCAAAAACTTGCGTCAGCTGTCAGACTGCTAAAGTCAACCGTCATACAAAAAGTCCGGTCGGTCAGTTTACTGTGCCTAAGGGGCGTTTCGATCACATTCACATAGATTTGGTAGGACCATTACCCCCTTCCAGGGGTTATTCTTACATACTGACTGTGATCGAACGGTTTACCCGATGGCCGGAGGCTTATCCTCTCTCCGATATCACGGCGGAGACCGTAGCACGCACTTTATTTCAAAATTTTGTTTGTCGTTTTGGTGTGCCATTATTTGTCACTACTGATCAAGGCGTCCAATTTGAATCGAAATTATTCAGTGAATTTGCGAAGTTTCTGGGGTTCCATAGAATACGTACCACCACATATCATCCCCAGAGTAATGGTATGGTGGAAAGGTTCCATAGAACTCTTAAAACTGCGTTGATTGCTAGAGCTAACACGTCACATTGGGTGGATGAACTTCCTGTTGTATTGTTGGCTTTTAGGTCTATCCCCAAGGATGATTTGCAATGCTCTTCAGCCGAACTTGTGTTTGGTCAAACTTTGCGACTACCTGGCGAGTTTTTCATTAAATCATATAATTGCCCAGATTTGCCTTATTTTATCGACAAATTGCGTACTTATTTTAGTAATTTGACGTCGTTTTCTCCTTTTCGCCACGGTAGTAAAAAGTCATTTGTCAGTTCTGACGTATTGACCTGTGACTACATTTTTGTCCGCAGGGAACGTTTCAAACCTACTTTATCTCCTTTGTACGAGGGCCCATTTAAAGTTTTGTCCCGTACAGATAAATTGTTCACTTTTATTAATGGGACTAAAGTGGTGACTGTCAGCATTGACAGGGTCAAACCCGCGTTTTTGTTAGTTGACGAGAGCGATGTTCCGCCTGTCCCTATTAAAAGAGTGCGTTTTGCTATCGACAATTTAGTCGATTGATTTTTTTTTTTTTTTAACGGGGGAGTGTGTGTAGCAACTCACTTACTTTTACTTACCTCGCTGAGGGCAGAAGCTGAGGAAAAGTTATTGGAGGTATCCATGGAAAAGGGGAAAACAGAAGAAAAAAAAGAATAACAAAAAAGATTTTTTGAAGAGGAAATATTATAATTGACATTTTTTATATATATTGATATATAATAAAATATATAAAATATTTATTGTTATTAATATAGAGTTAATCTATAATCCTTTCTCCAGAAAGAGAGGAGTGGGATCGGAATAAAGCCGACCTACTGAAGGCAGACAGTTGTTGGTTTACAGACGGCACCAAAACTCCCGAGGGAACAGGAGCCGGAGTACATAGCTACAGACGAAGGGTGAGGATATTCTCAAGCCTAGGTACTCATGCAACTGTTTTTCAGGCTGAGGTTTATGCCATTGAACTGTGTGTACGAAGGCTGGAATATATGCATCTTACACGCAGATCAATAAAAATTTTCTTAGATAGCCAAGCAGCTATAAAAGCTCTTGGCTCCTACCGGTGTAACTCCAAAACGGTATGGAACTGTCAGAAAGCTCTAAATCATTTGATCAAGAACAGCAAAGTGACTCTGGTCTGGATACCCGGCCACTCTGGTATGGAAGGTAACGAAATAGCGGACTCTTTAGCCAGAGAAGGAGCGGGATCACGATTCATCGGACCAGAACCAATACTTGGCATATCCTCAAGTACTGCCAAGATGGCTATCTCAACCTGGGCTGAAAGGCAAACTCTCCAGAATTGGCAAGTGGGACAGCAAGAAAAACTGGTATATTCTTAATTAAAATTTAAACAAAACTTATAAAATTGTTTATTGGTGTATTTTCTAAACCTTTTTGCTTAAAAACATAGTTATTTTAGAAGAATCAATTTTTAGGATAAACGATATCCTGCTAAAATTTGAGTACATGACATGAACAAAGAATAGATGATTATAAAATGAAATTTCTTTATTTAATAACGACTATTACCTCCCCTAGCTCTGATTATACTCTCAAGTCTATGTTGCATGACCTCAATTACGTATTGTATGGACTCTTCCTGTAGTGCATCCCTAAGTTGCTGTAGTGTTAACAACTGCCCACGACTTTTCCAGTATTTTCCATACGTGTTCTATGGGATTTAGGTCAGGACTTCTTGCTGACCAGTTTAGGTCTTTAATACCGACGTCATGGATGTAGTTTCTATTTATTCTGGCCACGCACGTAAAAGCATTATCGTGCATTAAAAGAAATTACTCACCAATAAACCCCGCAAGAACCACCCCATGCTCTACCAAAATGTTACTAATGTACCTTCTAACCGTTAAAGCATCTCCATCTGCCAGCATAAGCTCTGTGTGAGCAGCGTAAGATATGCCAGCCCACATCATTACAGACCGACCACCGAAGCTCACCATCTCACTAAAGTTGCATTGTGCGTATCATTCCCCTCGCCTTCTCCACGCTCTCTTGTCCATCTAGAGACTTCAGAGCGAATGGAGACTCATGGAGAAAAGAACATTGCACCACTGCCCAATATTCCAATTGAGACATTCTCGTCCGAAATTGGGCCTGACCACACTATGTTGATCTTCTAACAGATAAATTTGCTTCTACTAGCCTTCTCATAACAATTATATCGCTGACTTTGACCTGGCGCACTTCTTACAGTTCATTCCTTACTTGACGGCAGTCATCATCATCCCGAGGAGTTGTGCTTTACTTTCCTGTTATGGTTTTTTGTGAAAAAAAAACCTTTCGAAAATTTTGTTTGGCAACCTTTACAATTTCATTCTTTACATCTTTCTGAATATAAATCATCAACCCGAATGAATCCTATGGATTTTTTAAATGGACTTATTTCATTCTTTACATCTTTCTGAATGTAAATCATCAACCCAAATGAATCCTACGGATTTTTTAAACGAACTCTTACTTGGCGCCTGCACTAAATCTTGCAATTGATAAAGAGAACTTTTTTGTGCGAAAAGAGACACAGAATTTGAAAAACCTGATAGTGTGGGCCACAAGATTCAATGACGCAACAAATATATAAATTCCATAAAATTCCATATCACTGCTTAATCATATCGACCTTCAAAATTATTATAGACAAGTAAGTTGGTAGTTGACTACTATGCAAAATTATTCATCAATTTATCTTCAACTATTTTTCAGACCTTTAAAAAACAGTTTTTTAATTTTCAGCACCCTACATCTAGGTAATGATGAGGTTTGGGGCATTAGTTTATTGATATTTTCTTCCTATTTTCTTTCAAATCGGTCCGTAAATTATTAACACATACAGTGTGGCCCAAACTATATCTTTGATACTTTGAGAATCGATAGAAAATGTGAAAATGATACCAGTTTTCTTAATAAATTTTTGTCGATAACTCAACCGTTTGAGAAATACAGGATGTTGAAATTAAATAATTTCTTTTTAAATTTTCTTTTATATCCTGAACTAAATTCAAAATTTTATTGAAATTTGGTGAGTACCTGTTCCACAATAAATACCATTTAATTGCAATTTTCATTTTCCTGCTTCAATCAGAGGCGTAACCACGAGGGTCTGATTCCCTTTTTTTAAAGAAAAAATGTACGACAATGATCTAAATATTTTTTCACTTTCAAAATCTACAGTCAATTTACGAGTAAAAAAGTCCTCTTGTAATTTTTCTGTAAAACGTACCGTTTTCCAATTAAACTGTATTTAGAATTCCTTGCAAATTAATCAAACATATATAAAATTTAAAAAAAGCGGGACTAAATATAAATATTTTACAAAGGAAAACTCAAATCATTAGAGAAGCTACACAAAATGCCCACCAACAATTTCGGTACATTTCTGACATCTTCAAATTATGGTATTCACAGCGGCACTTTCCCTCATCTCATCGCATGCTAATTGAATTTTCATAATAAGCTCCTCTCTTATTGCAACTGTTTCAGCAAACATTTTGTCTCTCAAACAACCCAACACATAAAAATCTAAAGGTGTAGTGTCTGGAGATCACGATGGTCAGGCCATTGAACATAAGCTACATTTTCAACGCTTCTTGTAATTACCATTGAGCCATTCGCGAACTACTCGTCTAAAATGTGCTAGAGCACTGTCCAGTTGCATCCAACTATCATTGCGGATATCAACGTTTACATTATCGAATGTAGTGTGGAACAGCCAAATGGAATAAATTCAGTATCTCAATTATTGTGCATATTTATAAAAAATCCCGAAATATGTCGATTTTGGATTCGAAAATGACATCCTGTAACGTAAAAAATTTTATCCCTAAATTTAACTCCCTCGAGTGGCAGTTGCAACCCCTAAATTTTTAAATGGGAAGTAGGGGCTTGTGAAACCTCATTTGAAAGATCTTTTCATTCTCTATTCAAAAATGCTACGGTTTTAATATTTATTGCAAAAATTAATAGAAAAAAATAAATTCATCTTCTTGACGAAATTCTCTACAGCAAACTAAAAAAAAAACTTAATTATAAAGTAGTAGATGTTCAAAATGAGTTCCTTGAACGTCTTGGCAGCATCTTAATCTTAAATAAAAATGTCTTCTAACGTTTTCCAACATCTAAGGCGTAACCGACCTTACCGCAACCGTTATTTTTTCTTCTTATGTCACCAATATCGCTTGGCTTAGTTTTGTATACCATACTTTTTACATATCCCCATAGAAAAAATCTAAGGGTGTAAGTTCAGGAGAATGTGCTGTCCATTCTAGCGATCCTCGCCTCCCTTTCCACCGATTTGGAAATGTTACATCGAGATATTGCCGGATATTGTTTCGGTAATGTGGTGGTGCTCCATCCTGCTGGAACCATATCACATCGGCTGGAACTTGTGGGTTTGCTTGAGCAGGATATGTTTGCCAAAGTTGGTACGATATTATTTTGGAGCAGAGCTGAATAATTTTCTACATTCAAATTGCCATCAATGAAAAAGGGACCAATTACATGGTCTCCAATTATCCCCGCCCAAACATTAACCTTTTCAGTATTTTGCATATGTAATTCTTTCATCCAGTGAGGATATTCATTAGCCCAATAGCGACAGTTCTGACGATTAACATGGCCGTGAAGAGTAAAAGTGGACTAATCAGAATACAAAACATTTTCTAGTTGGATAACATTATTATTTTAACCTTTGCATCATTTGTTCAGAAAAATACGTTATTCTATCAAAATCGTCTTAACAAAGCTCCTGAGTTGGGGTCAATTTATAGGGATGCATTTTATTTTCTTTTAATAGGCGAATAATCGAGGAATGGAAAACATTCAATGCTGAAGCTGCTTGTCTACTTGAACTATGTGGGTTTTCCTCAAACTCAAGCAGTATATCTAATTTGGTATCGTTACTCAATGCATTGAGAGTTTTATTTTTATCTGCAGTACATGTCCATTTTCGCGAAACTCCTTTTCAATTTTGCTAATTGTACCTTGCGATATAGGCGGCAAATCAGGAAATTTTTCTTGAAATAGGCTAGCAACTTCGGCCTGTGATCGCATTCTATCGCCGTAACCAACCATCTGTATAATTGTTATTTTATGCATTTCTGTTAAATAAACCATGTTTAGGAATTGCAGTTACCAAAACTCAAACAATACGCAAAACACTGACAACTATTTATTGCTGTCAATCAAATAGCAAGTAGCTACGGCGTTTTCAATAAAACTGACAATGCCAGCTATGAAGAATTTTGATGTCTTTATGTCTTCTTTTTAGTTGATAATGTTGAAAAAGAACACAAATTGTTTTTGCTAGCCTGGCAAGAACAAAACGCTGTAATTTTTATGTTTTTCGTTTGTTGTAGCGAATTTCGTCAAGTAGACCGTTAATTTTTGCAATAAATATTAAAACCATAGCATTTTTGAATAGAGAATGAAAAGACCTTTCAAATGAGATATCACAATCCCCTACTTCCCATTAAAAAATGTAGGGGTTGCAACTGCCACTCGAAGGGGGTTAAATTTAGGGATGAAATTTTTACGTTGCGGGATGTCATTTTCGAATCCAAAATTGACGTCTCGGGATTTTTTTATAAACATGTACAATAATTGACATACTAAATCTATCCCATTTGTATTATCTTCATGATTTTGTTAACCAAATAAACGAAATCGGAGATGTACATCAATAAAAACTTGTCTTGATGGACGTCTTCTAACTGTAAAACGTCTATAATATTTCTCAGCTGCTTCTTGAGCACTATTGTCACAAAATTTGTATATAAAAGCATATATTCATTGTTTGTGGATAATCTGGGCATAATAATTATATAATTAATATCGTAAATAATTGACTTGTACAAACTTCAACTGACAGGCAAAATATTATTTCATTATTATTTGACCAGAGCCAATTAAGAACAACATCAGGAAGCACACGTAAACATAATCAATTTGCAAGAAACTCTAAAAATAGTTTAACAGTAAAACGGTACGTTTTACGGAAAAATTACAAGAGGACTTTTTACTCATATATTAACTGCATGTTTCAAAGATTTTTTTCTTTAAAAAAGCGAAAATCACACCCCGTTGTTACGCCTCTGGTTGAAGTAGGAAGGTGAAAATGACAATTGTACATGGTACTTATTGAGGAACATATACTCACCAAATTTCAATAAAATATTTCTTTAGTTTAATACCTACATAGATATAAAAAAAAATTAAGAATGCTCAAGTAACATTTCACCGACTACTTTTTTACTAATTACAGTACATCGGAATTTGTGTATTTATTTGAAACTACAACAACGAGTAGTCAGTTAGGTTATAGTTCACGACGTCGCCATAGTTTTTGGTTCCACAGAAGGATAGAATAGGCGGTCATGTTGATTATGTGTATGCACAGCATAAGAAAACTATTTTCTTATGCTGTGGTGTATGTATGATCACACTGTATATAAAACATAAAGGGTGTTTCACTGATAGATGACAATACGCATCGATTTGACTCTCTTTTGTGTTATGCTGAATGAAATTTGTCTGGTTGATTGCCAGTAAAGTAGAGACGATTTTAAGATGGTTTCCAGCAAACATTAAATATTCACATTATATAACGTCGGAGTAACGGGTTATAATAACAGTGTTTATTGGTGTTATGGTAATGTTATAACAGTTATTATGACATAATGATATAATCATGTGACAGGCCATTGTTATGTGTTGGTAATATAATAATATTGTAACAATTATAATCATGTTACAATATGTTGTTATGTTGTGGTAATATAATAATATTATGACAGTTAAAGTTTTGCTAATATAACAGGTTTATATAACAACTCAGCAAACATAAAATATTCATATTATATAATCTTGGAGTAACGGGTTATAGTAACAGTATTTATTAGTATTATGTTAATGTTATAACATTTCTAGGAAGAGGAAGAGTTCAAACAAATAGCACAACTTATACATTTTTGTTGTGTTATTCTATTACTCTCGTGATTGTTTTTGTAGGGTTTTCTATCAATGCAGTCATTCGAATATTCAACCAATTTTTACAACTAAGCAGTCGCATATTATGCGGTGCATATTAGAATTCATACATAAACACGACTAAGGTTGCTTTACATAACTCCGCCATTTTTTCAAGAGCTTAAAGATGAACGTACATACTGTTGTGCGCCACTGTGATGTTGACAAAAATTAAAATAAAAAAATGCGAATTTAGAAGATTATGGTCATTTTAACTATGCTACTTGTAATTCAAACCCACTAAAGTAATCCATTGTGTGTTGACAGTTGAATTACTCAAAGTTGTGTATCCATGTAAAAATGTTTACCCCAAAAATCTCATCAGATAGGGGGCGCGCTTGTTTTTACGACCTATAATGTCCATATTTTACCATGAACTGGCCTGCGTTGAAAAATTTTGGTACCACAAAGCACCAAAAACCGCAATAAAACACAGAAGCTCTACTTTCCATCGTTCTAAGCCTAGATTAGTTAGTTCTAAGTTTAGGTGGAAACAGAGCTGTGGTGTTGATTCCAGTAAACTATATTAATGTATATATCTGTATTACATTCATAAAAAATTGTTATATAATTATTATTTGTAAAACGATAAATGATATACTGTTTTAATATAACCGTTATTTTAATGAGTTATATTACTGTTATAATATATCACGGTTAGGCTGAGTGGGAAATAGTAACATTAGCTCTATAACATTATTATATAAATGTTGCATAACTTGTTACATTTGAGGTTGGCCTTTTATTATAACAAAAGTATTTTAAATATATAACATTGTTTGCTAGGTTTTTAAAAAAAAATTCTGGTTTTATTTTTCTCTAGTCTCGTAAAGTTAAGGTATAATTTTTATTTTAATAAAATTTTGAGATTATTTTTTCTTGTACAAATAGCTTCGGTTCCAAAAAAAAAGATTTCTCAGGATAATAGGCCGGTTATGGACTACGGTCATAAAAAAAATCATGAGCTAATACTAAAAGTTAAGCCAGGATGACGTAATTTGCAGGCAAAACCGGAGTTTAGCTAAAAATACACAAAAACCTAAATAACTCGAAAACTAACAAATATCGCATAACACAAATGGGGATCAAATCGATGCGTAATGAGATTTTCTATTACTCTGCGCCGGTTGGTCCGTCTTCAGTGAAACATCCTGTATAATATCTTTAATTAGCCTCGCAGTTCTTTATATAAAACGTAGATACGTACCTATCTCCCAAAATGAAAGATTTTTATTGTAAAATGAGCAAAAAGTACTCTAGTTTATAGCGGTTTATAATTTATTTTCAATATCCTTTCGTACAAGTATCTTGAAATATTCTTACAAGCTAATCAAGAACACATAGTATGTGACTCAGCAAAATATTTATCTGTTATAAAAAAATCTATAGTACCCATCCCTTTTTACGATCTGATTATTTACATGAATTTTAAACTATGTACATATTGTGTTTGTTTCTAAATAGACAATGCATTGGGATAATCGTTGTTCAAATAAAACTATAAAAATAATGTTAAAATATGTAAAAGCAAATAATATATTTACATAATACTTACTAAAAAATCGGTGTTAAAATTCGAGGTCTCTTGGTTAACACTGACATTTTATTTGTTGGCATAAATGATATATGAATACTGTTTGTACCTTTTAAAACGGTTTGCTACTTTCACTAAACCTGTTTTTTAAATAATTTCAAAATTAAATAGGTATTTTTGAAAAATTTAAAAGGCGAAGCAGCAACTGATTTCAGGGAAAAACTAGTTGGTTCATTAGACATTGCCAACCATAACAGTCAAAATTACATTGTTTGCAGGCAGAAACATCCTAGATATATTTAATTATTTATTCCGAAAATCAAAAACCTGAACTGGTGAAAGTTGCAAATTTGTTTTTTTGGATTTTTTTTATGTAAATAGAAAAAAGTCCCTAATAGCACAAAATATTCCTTAAATATTCATAATACATTACTGCAATATAGAATGTTGCTACAACGTCGCAAAGATTTGAGATATATTTTAGAAATATGTATACCATAATAAATATATAATTAAAATATTTTAAGGATACCTATTTAAGAAATAATTGACAATTAATATACAATAGAATATATTTAAAAAAACTAATTAGTAATGAATATATAATGCATCTAAATCAGCAATATTTAGGAAATAATTAAAAATAAATATATTAAACGGATTATTTAAAAAATAGTTAAGTAGGTAATACTTAAAAACAGATATATCAATAATATATTATATATAAAAAAACTGTCGTAAACAAAAAAAATTACTTGCCTTATTTAATATAATCCATAAAATTAAAATCCTTTTAAATCTTCATAATTTCTGGACCGGTTCTTCTACATTTTTTTGAAAACATATCAAACTATAACTTAAAAAAGGGATCAAACTGTGGCACGCACACTACAACAAAAACACTGCTACTATATTTCAAATTTTACTTGATGATCCTCAGAATATCACAATTTTGTTAACACTTGCAAAATTTCAAAATAAACACAAACACTCCTCCAAGCTGTTTTTCAAAACAATGACTGGAATTTTTAGTAAGTGCTATCATCAATTAAACTTAAACTTACTTAAACAGACAGAGAGTGAATATTTAAACAAATAGTTTCACTAAATAGTGTGTTTCTATATGCGCTCTCCAACACCCAGTCTGTCATACCGAGTTTGTACAACTTCCTCACAATCTCAGACTATGAAAGGAGATATAACAACGTGTACAGCATAACATATATTAGTAAGTACCAGTAAAAAATATGCCCTATGAATTAATTATTCTCTGTATATGTTTGACAAACAGATTTTGATTTAAATGATATTTACCTTTTACTTACTTAAAAAACGGCATTTTGCTTAAACAAATATTGAATCATTATTGAAAATAATCTCAAATATAACAATAATTCAAAGCTAGCAGATATAACTTAATTTTAGGCAGGCAGCCAAGTATACAGCCACGTGTATAGCTGGTTGCATTCTTTGCCATTATAACCACTTCATAATTTTGATCTTATATTTGTTGTCCTAAATTTTGCGAAATTCATTAAATATTGAAAACAGCTTTATCCATATCCAATTAATACCATTTTTTAACATTTATTGTATGCACACCATCATTTTAGATATCTAATTTCGTCTCACAAAGTAAAGAAGTACGTTTTTTACATACATTTTGCACTTTATTGAAAAGTTTTTCGTGATAAGTGATAAGTACTTGTTATTCGAATACATTCGTATACATTTTTAGGGTCTATAAACGTACATTCAAATATTATGTAATAATAAATAATAAATTTAGATTATTTTAATACAACACCAGTGTATATACGGTCGTATATACATTGTTGTAATTCTTCTAGTGCTCGGTAGATGTCCGTACCTAAAATTTATCACGTGTTTCCTTTATTTTCGTTTGCAATTTTGCAAATGGCCATTTTGAGGTGTATGAAAAGTACACGTGTGTAAAGTACCGGTTCTCTTAAAATACATGTAATAACTTGAGTGTTTTGGTGATATTAGAATCCCATTATCCAAGATAGTAAGTAGGTTAAAGTCTTAGAAGATGTCATCAGAAAATATAGACCGAAACTTAAACAATAATTTGGAGCAAGTGCAAGGACAAACAGAAGTAATTCCCCCTAAGGAAAACTGTGATATTTATAAAAGTAATGTCGAAAGCACTAATGTTGATTTGGCTGAAAAAGAAAATGCTGAAGTTGTTACAAATGATCTGCCCATAAGTTGTGATAGTCCAGGTTGTAGTGAACAATTTGTGGTTAAACCGATAAATATGGATCAAAACTTAAATAGTAGTGTTGATACACCATCTGTAGTAGACAATATTAAGGAAGTGGTGAGTTCTGTAAATTGTGATACTAATAACATCGTTGTTGAAAACATAACCAACAGCATAACTGAAAAAAAATTTGAGAAACAGTGATGATGTTTCGGATAATTGTACAAGTCCAGGCGTAAAAAGAGCCAAAAGTAATGTACAACCTAAGACAGTTGCAGAAAAAATTATACGAGATACCTTAATTCACAAAGTCAATGAATTGGATATATCTGGAAGGGTCAATCAAAATTTTCAGAACAATAAATCAGCCGTTATTTTGAAAAAGGAAACAGATTCTTTGAAGAATCTATTGGTTTATGATAATAGCTCTGATGATGATGATGACGATTTTGAGAAAAATTGGCAGCTTCTTACCGTTCCAGATAGTTGTAGTGACAGCGAGAGTGACTCTAATGAATCCTTAGAATCAAGTGATGATGATACAGATGATGTCAGGTGGGTTAAATTTGGTACTTTTCTATTGCATTCAAATTTCTGCAGGTTGTGACTGCATAGTTTGATTCAAACATTTTGTTTTATAAATTTTTATGAAAAAATGGGGCCGGATTTTAACCGCATATAGAGAACAGGAAAATAAGTAACCGATATTTTTCTGTTCTGATTTTTTAGATTTGTTCGGGGAGGGGATCTTATTATTTCAGTTCTGTACATGTAGTTAAATTTTGACCACGGCTTTTACAAACATTTTATATATACTTGTAGCCAACTTCAGCGTATGATTAAGACTGACCAAAGTTAATCGGTGAACTGAATAGTTATTATTGGCCGAATTACTCTATTTTTTTTGTTGATTAGTTCGACAAATTCAACTTAATATTTGTAAATTGTGAATTAATTAATTAGACCTATTGAATATAAAAACAGGCAATTCATTTAATTGCATATTTTATTAACTGACTAAAATCCAATTAATTAGTTGAGTTGATAAGTATTAGTTGATAGTAGTTTCAAAATCAAGACTCGGTTGGTCGAAATTATATTTACCGTTAGTCGAGGTAATCCAATCGAGTGGGCAGATTTAATTATTGTTTAATAAATTCAGCATAATTTGTAATATTACACTAGGAGAATGTTACCAGGAATAAAATCGGGTAAAATATGTACTCAAAAAAATAGATAAGATAATGTAGGTATGCTCATTGTATTATTTCTGTATAATTTTATTTATTCAATTTGCAGCTCATCTGTTATTTTTGGCCAGATCAACAAAGGTGCAATAAAAAAGGACACATCGAAAATTGTAGGTCCTTTAAAATCTATCACTGGAGAGTTAGATCTTCATGATCTTCCACCTGTCCCCGACTTGTCCAGCTTAAACATAAATGTTGAAAAGGAGGAGTTTTTGCATATAGGCCACATTCAGGCCATAATAGATACTTTGGGTAAGCTAATTTGTTAGTTACTTATCATAATAGTAAGTTTTATATATGTTTGCTATTTGCAAACTTGATGCAAACAATGAAAATACTGTGTAGTGTGTAATATTCAGTTAACTTTTAATCGTTAAGTACTTCGAAATTGGTTGATTTTACCGACTTCTGAACAAGTATACCTATTTTAATTAGAATGACTGAATACAGCATTATGTCAAATGAAAATGTTGACGTTGATCTTTGTAGTCACTGTTTTCCCTCTTTCCCCATCGTGCATATTCAGTGGCATTACCAAACACAAACCAGAATATGGATTTGCGCAATTAATTGTTTCAATTGTACATTGGCGGATTAGCCCTCAAAAATTGTGTATGAAAAATAGTTAAACTATACTATACAGGGTGTCTCACCAGGAACTGCAACTTGCTTATTTTAAATAGAATACCCTATATATTTTAGGGTTTTCGAAAAAGAGCATACAATTCTGAGTCAAAAACATGTAGGATACCCTATGCCTAAACCCAGCCGTTTCAGAGATATTTGACATTTTAAAGAAATTTTGACAGATGTAATGGTTTACAATAACCTTTATAACTTTCTTCGTGTAAAAGATACTTATTTGCTTTTTGGCATGCAGAGAGACCGTAAGGTGAGCTACGTTCTACTCTACCGTTTAAAGGAATTCAATAATAGTATACCAAGTGTTCCATTTTTGACGTTACATTTTGTAAACTGCAAACCGCGAAAACTTGCTTAATTCAAATGGAACACCCTGTATTTTTTTTACATCAAGTTAGGTATAATTATTTTCCTTTTTTTTCTAATATAAGCATTGTGGTGGTTAAGTTACAACTTTTTGAAATATTTGCGATATTCGTAGAAATTCAAGAATTTTTAGTAATAATTTTATCAAATTAGCCTAGATTAGAAACAATCATTAATGTCAGTCATTTTCTTATGTCAAAAAATGCCACTGCATTTAAATTACACCCACGAAGGCTTTTTGAATTTGTTTATTATTTATGGAGAATGTGATAAAGTATTATTAAGAACTTGTAGTACATTTGTTACTGTTTTTTTTTTCTTAGGCGAAAGATCTAAATATTTTACAAAATTTTAATAATAACTAAGTATTTAGAAAATTTACCTCTCGGCAAACATAGAAACATTTTTTATCAGCACGACGGTGCTCCCCCACATAACGCGTATTTGATAAATAATTTTTTTACAAGAAACTTTTTATGATCAATGGATCGCCAATAATGGACCTTTCCTATGGCCTCCTCGCTCACCCGATTTATCAATTTTAGATTATTTTATTTGGGGAACTATTAAAAATAAAGTTTATAAGAGCCCATTAACAACTATTGAAGATTGTATGCAGAGAGTAAGAAATACATTTAAAAACTTATCACAGGATTTAATTAGAAGAGCTACTCATAAAGAACTAATCCGAAGGTGCGAAAATTGTGTGGTGGTTCGAGGGCGGAATTTTGAACAATTAGTAAATTAAAATGAAATTATTTTTTTTAGATGATTTTATCTTATCTATTTTAGTTTATGCAAAGTGTTTTCAATCCAATTAATAGCATGTTACAGTATTTAGTGTTATTTTCCGTTTTTTGGATATCTAGTAACAAGTGTACTACAAGTTCTTGATATCACTTTATCACATTCTCGATAAATAATAAACAAATTCAGAAAGTCTTCGTGGGTGTAATTTAAACGCAGTGACATTTTTTGACATAAGAGAATGACTGACATGCTGAATTTTTCTAATCATGGCTAATTTGATACAATTTTTACTAAAAATTCTAAAATTTCTAAGAAAATCGCAAATATTTCAAAATGCCGTAACTTAAACCCCCACAAAAAAAGCAATTTAATTATACATAACTTGATGTAAAAAAATACAGCGTGTTCCATTTGACTTAAGCAAGTTTTCGCAGTTTGAAGGTTAATGTAACGTCAAAAATGTTTTACCCGAAGAAAGTTATGAAGGTTATTAGTAACCATTACACCTGTCAACATTTTTTTTAAATGTCAAATATCTCTGAAACGGCTGGGTTTATGCATAGCGTATCATACATGTTTTTAACTCAGAATTTTATGCTCTTTTCGAAAACTCTAAAATATATAGGGTGTTCCATTTATAATAAGCAAGTTGGTATCGACTTCCGGTATAACAGGAAGTACCACATGCTTGTAATTATTTTAGTTGGATTGGCCACACTGCCGTTAGTAGCTTCCTAAATTTTCAAAATTTTCCGGTGCGTACTTTTCCGTATATCGATCGATGCAGTTCCTGGTGATACACCCTGTATATTCACAACCATATGCTTCAGGGGAACACTGTATTGGCAGTTTTTATCAAAGTTGAATTAATATACATATTTGGATAATTCATGGAGAACATTTTCTTTCTTAGAAGATAAAACTACAAAACTCTAATTACAAAATACTTATTTAAGTAAAGTGTTTAAAATACGTTATTCATATTTAGTCATAATTATTTAGCCAAATACTAAATATAAATACCGTACATACAAAAATTTTAGACAAGTGCTGTGTATGATGTCAAAAATGGTATAATATTTATCATAAATATCACTTTTACACATTTATCTCTTGAATGTAGTAAAGTTAACAACAAGGTTTTAAAAGTAACATTAAAGGTTAAACTGTATGTTATATATTATTAATTCTCTTTTGTGTCGCTTCTAGTTATATTATTTTTTATTAACGCAGTTTACTTCTTACTCAAAACTTTTCTTACATTTTGTGTCATATAATGATATTGTTACGCCACTGGACTGTGTAGACTAGGTAGATGAAATTAGAATTGTACTAGAATGGCCGTGAATGTTCTGGAACGTTCTGAACTCTGAAGAGATGTATATATAAATAAGGCACACGGTGTGTACACGAGCTCACTCTTAAGTTGAAAGTGAACGAGTAAAGAAGAAATAACGAGACTTATAAGTGTTTAATTGTGATCATAGTTAAGACAATCATTAATCTATTGTTAATTATTAATTAGTCAATAAAGTAGTAAGTGTTAACCTGGACATTCAGTCAATGAATCTATGACTATAGGTGTTTGTGGGGATAGCAAACATGTAACAATATGCTATTTATGGCTTAACATTTCGAATATACAAAATAGCAGAGTTCGGACTTGTATGGAAAACCTAGATAACATGGAAAATTCAGAGAATTTAAAAATTCTAAAAAAAAAATCATGGAAATATCAAGAAATTTGATAAATTTCGTCAATAATCAGGGAATTTTGCGCAACAATCTGGAAACCAATAAACAATAAAGTATCTACGACTTTTCAATGTTTTCAGTGTAATTTTTATTACGGTCCTTTTTAAATGTGCTTTTAATTTAAAATACAATATACCGTCTGCTACGCCACTGGCTTCGTTCAAATAGTACTCGCTCATGACCGAATTCCTGCGCCTAATAAACAGCTGATTCGATTGGCAATGACGGATGTGTATTCTTATACATAAAAAAACAAAGAAAGATTTATTTTTAAATTTTTCGTGATTCTGAATTGTGTATTCATATAGAAAATGCAATCTGATCTCTATGTGCTGTGACAATCGCAGATTTTGTTACTATTTTAGATATATATGCTAATAAAAAATAATTTTATTTGATGTTGTTGTGTTTAATTTAATAATATCTAATGTAATTTGCTCTGCATCATGCGTACTAAGTACAATATAAGAAATTAAGTATTTCTTATCAAATTAAAAATCAGTTCATAAAAAAGACAAAAAATAAATTATCTAAATTCTTGTTTAATTTCATGTTAAAAATCATGGGAAATCAAAATTTTTGTTATGTTAAAGGGAAGTTTTTCAGCAACATAGAATCTGAACCCTGAATAGAAATACATGTAATTAAAATTTCTCTCTATGATCGCAATCACCTCGATATGCACTTGCAGATACGGTATTCTTTCGTAGTAGGGTTGTTTCATCCATCATAAATATATTGTGGAGGTACTCAAAAACTAAAAGTATAGGAAAAAAATTAATTATCTGCCCTTACAAACGAAATGTTATAATCTTAAAATGTTTTTTTAACTGCCTCTCAAGTCACCGAAGTAACTCCCAGAAAATCCTAGGATTTTGTGTTGAACAAAGAGAGACGAGGCCCTACAGTTTATTGTGGAGTCCGAACCACACCTAGGGCATCGACAGTTCTCTCCCCATCTTAATCCGAAACAAATTACAAATAAAATTTCTAACTTGCTTTGGGATGGATTCGAACCATCGATATTCGGTACCGAGTAAATAGCAAAAAGCGCTTTACCCACTCGGCTGCCATCCCTACATCAATCCTAATCAAGCCTAATGAAAATGTATTTTCAAGACTAGATAAATCTGAGATTTTTTACTGGAATATGTGTATATGAGTATTGAATAGTTATAATAATAATAGTAATAATAATAATACATCCAGGATGTAACACAAATAAAGGATTCTTTCCGCGGCAAGTGACACCGTCTCCGAAAGATTTGGTCTTCTGAACTTTCGGGGAAGAACAAGGTGTCGCCGTTCCGGTTCTGCTCTACTCCTTTGGAGTAGTAAAGTGGACGGTAGATGAGCTGCGCCAATTAGACAGAGATACCCGCAAGATGATGAAAATTCACAGAAATATTCATCCTAGATCGTCCGTTCCTCGTGTGTACCTCCCACGTCAACGGGGAGGCCGAGGACTCTTGAGCCTGGAGTGTACGCATGGCAGAGTAGTACTAAGTATGGCGTGTAACATCCTCAGGAGCTCAGATCCCCTCCTGCGGTTTGTGAAACATCACGAAACTGTAGGAGTGGGAGCAGGATTGTTTAAGGCAGCGAAAAGAGCCGCAGATGAACTCGGTCTCGCATTTGACATCAGGCGAGTAGGCCGGCGAGGTGCTGATGTAGAGTCAGTCACCGAACTTCAGCCAAATCGTCTGAAAGCCCCAATCAGAGCTGCCGACCAGGAAAATCTGTTTCGGCAGCACGTCGATAAACCCCAGCATGGTGTCTTCTATAAGAACATAGAAACACTGGGTTTATCGACCAGGTTGACCTTCGCCTTTCTAAGGTCAGCCGGGCTTAAGTCGGAGACCGAGGGATTCATTATGGCCTGCCAGGATGGTGTTATCAACACCTTGGTCTACCGTAGCCGCGTGTGGCGTGTAGAGGTTCCTGATATCAACTGCAGGACCTGCCATCAGGCGCCGGAATCGCTCATGCACCTACTTACTGCATGCCCCATATATGCGATTTCGGCCTACATCCACCGACATAACGCGGCTTTACGAGTGCTATACTACCATCTAAGGCACTCGTACGGGGTAAACCAGACACCAGTGCTGCCTTATGTCCCCTGAGATATTGAGTCCGTTGTCGAGAACGAGAAATGCCTGATTTACTGGAACTACTCGTTCCCGACTGTCAGGCTAATCCAAGCCAACAAGCCTGACATAGTCCTCCTCGACCATCAACTTAAGGTGATGTATGTCATCGAGTTCTCGGCACCTGCGGAGAAAAACATCACCTTGAAGGAGGAGGAGAAACGGACCAAATACCGTGATCTCCGGTACGAGCTCCAAGTGTTGTACCCAGGCTACTCGGTAAAAATGGTCGTCCTTATAATTGGTGTACTCGGAGGGATAAAGCCTACGGTGCTCTCGGAACTGAAGACCACACCGGCTTGCCAAAAATCAGCTGAGTGGCTGGCAGGCCAAATACAGAAAGCGGTCATTCTTGGTTCTCTCCGTCTGCTTAGGGCACACGATTCCGGAACCTAGTCACTAACCCTGCGGGATGTGGGGAGTGGCTGAGGTTAATGTGCTGGCGCGTCTCCCGTGAGGCGTCGGAGGCCACGGGAGGACTGTCCAGCGTCGGGCAACCGAAAAAGAAATAGTAATAATAATAATAAATTCGGATAAATAGGTCCTAAGATCCTATTATCGCTGACAAGGTTACTGGTAATCAAAAATTACCGTTACCTGTCTAGCGTCAAATTCCCACCCCAACCGTTAAAAGGATTTAGGAAGCTCTTAACCGGAGTTTAAAATCCAGGTACTTGTGCGGAGTGGGGAAGTTTTTGGCGTTGATAGCTGGTTCTTGGAACCTTAACTATCCCGGTTGCCTACTCGTTATAGGCCTTTCCGAAGGTCGGTCAAATTAGACCGAAGTGCTAGTCTTGACTTGTTCCGTGAAATTTTAACCACGGGCCAAGAATACACCCTTCGGGGTGAAAGCCAGGGGGTGCTAAGGGCCGGCGACCTCTACGTTGGTGCACCCTTGACAGGCAGAGGCAACTCTGCCTGACAAATGCCGGCCGGGAGTACCAGGGCTAACCACCCTGGTACTCTTACTGCTATGGGCTCCATATAACCTTAGAAGGGCCCCTCACATTCGACCTCAGTCGGATGGAGGTCAAGGACAGATGGGAGGGGCCTTACCGGACGGTCCTAACGATGATGACAATGCAATTGTACATGGACGCTTTAAGTGGACGAGGGAACTTTGGAAAGACTTACTGACCTGCCGCGAGAGTAGCGAACCTGAGCGAAGGGGATACATGGCGCGATTGCATGCACTTTGGTGCGAAATGCATCCTGAGCATCGCGCCTTCTCTCAACAACACCTGAGAGATCAAGTATCCTTTCTGCTCAGGACAGGTTATGTAAGGGCACCCCGTTAGCTGGAAGGACTGCCAGCCGCAGTCCCACCGCGGCAATTATCAGCTGATGGGGAACATTCTTTAGAGTTCACCGACGTAGACTTAAGGACGAGGGTTAGCCTTAACACCAGGGCTAACCTAAAGCCACAAGACCTGGCTAGAATGGACGTGGTCATCGATGAGCAAATTCCGGAAGATGCAGACATCTGGCAAATCAACTGTGCCGTGTACAACGCCGCGAAGCAACTCGCCCCCCGTGAGAGGTCAACCAATCACGGGGTCGAGAAAGCCAAGCGGCGTGTACAAAACATCGAGGGCAAAATACAGTCGGCCAGACAACATGCTTCTCGGATCCAGAGTGTGGTGGAATATAAGAGGACTGGTAGATTTTTTACTCCCAGAATCCGGCTCATAGCAGCCGCATTAAGACGTCAACACCATACTCTAAATCTGACAGTGATGCTTACCATCAAGCAGCACTGTCTAGATAGGATCCGAGCGCTCATGGCGATAAAGAAAACATTGAAGAGGAGGGTGATGAGTATGGAACAAAACAATTTGTTCCGTACGAATCCTTCCCGCCTCTTTCAAGAGCCACAGCGTGTTGACGAGAATCCGCCGACTGTAGAAGATGTCGAAACCTTCTGGAAGGGAATCTACGAAACGACGCGTCCATTCAATAGCGACACTCCATCAATTGCACACTTCGAAGCTCTGTGTCACAGACATCTTGAAGAGCCAGAAGAAATGTGCCCGGCAATCAGTACGGAGGAAGTCCAACAAGCACTTGTTGGTACCAAGAACTTCGCTGCCCCGGGCCCAGAGGGCATTAACAACTGTGCTTATCCCCAAAAAGGGGATCTTTCCGACCCGAGGAATTATAGGCCGATCACTTGCCTCAACTCCTGCTACAAGATATTTACACGTATCTTGTATGCTAGGACACTGAGATTTGTTGATCCGGCCTTCCAGCAGATACACGAACAGCGTTTTGCCAAGAAGGGCATGGCAGGTTGCAAGGACGGCCTGCTGATAGACCGCTATATTACATAGGATTCTATGCAATACAAGCGGAATCTATCGATGGCATGGATTGATTATCGCAAGGCATTTGATACAACATGATGAGCTATTGTTGTACTTGCTCGAATGTCTTGCGGTACCAGCACCACTAGTGAGATATATAGAACAGCTGCTGCCGCTCTGGAAGACTCGCTTCACCATAACATCAGGTGCACAGGACTCTTGAGCCTGGAGTGTACGCATGGCAGAGTAGTACTGAGTATGGCATGTAACATCCTCAGGAGTTCAGATCCCCTCTTGCGGTTTGTAAAACAACTCGAAACTGTAGGAGTGGGAGCAGGATTGTTCAAGGCAGCAAAAAGAGCAGCAGATGAACTCGGTCTCGCATTTGACATCAGGCGAGGAGGCCGGTGCTGATGTAAAGTCAGTCAGCCAAATCGTCTGAAAGCACGAATTAGAGCTGCCGAACCTGTTTCGGCAGCACGTCTATAAACCCCAGCATGGTGTCTTAAAAATATTTCAATGAAAAATGTTTTATTATTATTATTATTTGTATTATTAACAATTGTATTTTTATTGTTATAATCATTATTTTTATTCTTTCAATATTTTTGTCAATAGTTTGCATCTAAAATACATTTTCTGATGAAACTTTAAAAGTTAGTATTTGTTATTATCAATCATAGCACCTCGTATATTTTGATTATAGGGCATTTCGTTAAATAAATATATACTTCAAAATCCTTATACTAATCGATTTTTTAAAGGATATTCATATCCAAAGAGAAAAATAATATTTTTAAACTTTGCAAAAGAAGGAATCCTCGGACCTGTTTTCTGGTACACCTTGTAGGCTCACAAAAAATTTTCCGCGTATACAAGTGTCATCCAGGGTCATAATATATTGTACAAAA
Source organism: Rhamnusium bicolor (assembly GCA_029963845.1). Lineage (NCBI taxonomy): Eukaryota > Metazoa > Arthropoda > Insecta > Coleoptera > Cerambycidae > Rhamnusium > Rhamnusium bicolor. The sequence continues at coordinate 714,994 of JANEYF010001046.1, forward strand.
AAATTTCAGAAAAATCTACTGAATCCAGGATCCCTCTTGTTCGGGTACCATGACCTTTCCTTAGAAAAAATACTTCGTGAAAGTACGCGTCCCTACCTTGTCTGGTTGGTTAAGAGTCAATTCTGGCATTGATAGTCCAAGTTTCCTGATTTTTACTTTTTCTGCCAACGGCAGAGTTTTAAAATTCACTTTCAGATTATTATTTTTAACTATTCTCAGTCAGTTTGCATCAACCAACTTAAAATAACACAAAAACATTGAAAACAGTTAAACTACACATAAATGTCGAGAGCTAAATCGGCCAAACGATATAAGCATACTACACTACTACTATACTACTACACATTAAAAGTGCACTGCGGCTCTGATAACTTGAGCCATCTGTCGCATTGTAAAAACCGTTCAAAATTCAAAATTACTCAATATTAGAAATTTTAAATTATTGATTAAAACCTGAACCCATTAGATTAGGCTTATGAACTGTTATATTTGATTTTAAGTACTTAAGCATGTTTAGTTAAATCTTCATATTTTGAGCCAAAGAATGTCTAGTTACTCTATATCCTATCTTTATGATTCACCCTGTATATACTCTGTGTAAAAAATTATCACCACAGGTGACCAAGAAGGTTTATTTGGATAGTTACTGAAAAAAAGAAAATTTTAAATTTAGCACATTGTTTTGTCGGATTCAATATTTATTTGTCTTTAATTTTTTTAAATACTTGTCAATGGAATTAAAATTGTTTATTTATTTTCTCAAATTCTTGACTATTTTATAGTGACAATCGAAGCTACTCCTGGGACACCTGCCTACGACCTCGACAGTTACCTTTTCATCGAAGACAAAACAACCAAAAAACCCCTAGGTGCAATCTACGATGTTATTGGTCCAGTTACTGCACCAATTTACTGTATACGTTACAACTCCACAAAGGACATACAAGACCTAAAACTCAAACAAGGTTTGAAGGTTTTTTCTGCTCCTAAAAGCCAGTATACCCATTATGTTTTCGTCAAGGAACTGATGCAGTAAGTTTTTTATTATTATTATTGTAGGACTAAAGTACTCAGAAATCCATTTTATGAATTACATCCTTATCAGTTATTATAGTAGGAGAAACCGCTTTAGTGACGAGGCTGCAGAACGCAGAGCCGGATTTTGCTCGTTCGTTTACTTTTTTTAATGTAGGTTTTTGTGCTCAGTTTAGCTAGCAACAATTTAATAATTGTAGAAAAAAGTATTGACGAATTAAAATATTTTTAGTCAAAATGAAAAAAAGTAATATTAATAAATAATAACATCCTGAAAAAAGAATATTTCTCAAGCACCGAACTACGAAAGCACAAAAACGGAAATAAATGATACAGTTGATACCACAAAATTAACTTCTTCACTTCACATCACTTCATTTTACCTCACCTCACATCGCTTCTTCCTACGAATCCCCGCCCTTCTCACCTTCTTCATTTTCAGATGAACTACTACCCTTGTTCAAATTTATAATAAATTTATTTCCACCACTTATATGACATTCAGTAATTTTTAAATAATCATCCTAATTATAATTACTTTCCTAATTCTTTTTCCCAGTCTTTCTTGTTAATTTTCGACACTTCATTTTGATAACTGTACTACTTTTTTTATCTCTCCGCTATGGTGTCCATAATATACTTCTCATAATTTTTTGTTTGCAGAACTTCCAAGAGTTGTTCTTTATTGTAATTTTCCTCATAATAGAGATCATGATCCATTAAAAAAATCTCCAGCTTAGTAGAACTCTTGTTAGGAATTTTATACAGTTGTGTGAAGAACTATAATGCCATTGGGTTTTTTGGAATTAAGGTATTTTCAAACCATTCCTCAAATATTTCTCTCTTCATGTTCTTGTGGTAATCGACGTTACAGTCTTCCATGTTTTTTCCGCACAGTTGCAATGTATTATCAACCCATCCATCAACTGATCCACAGTGTAATATAATCAACCGAGCCCCTTTATTAGGGGACAATAAGATTGGTCGACATTTCCAAGATCCATCAGTCCATCCTTTTTTTTTACAGTATCATACCAAGTTTCATCAAGATAATAAATGGGTCTAGTTTCCCTTCCGAGTTATTTATCTCTAGATATGAATCTCGCCAATCCACTATTCATCTGCTTTTCATAATCGTCATGCGTTTATTAATGGTTTGATATTTGTATCCAATTTTTCTCAGCCAAGTTCCTAAAGTTCTTTTAGTATATTTTAGATGATAATCCATTTCTTTTAGTTTTCTGTCTACCACGTCAATAGTTGGGATTTTATTTTTCTGACACACAACGTAAACTAAAGTTTTTAAAATTTTTGCTAATGATGGGTCCAGAGTTTTCGATTGACCGGTGTCGAATCGCTGTTTTCTTGGGAGGGCACCATCTTTCACCAGTTTGTGTATTGTGGGACGGGGAGCGTTAGTCACAGATGCTGTTTCACCTAGTACATCTAAATCATACAAATTAGGCTCATTAGCTTGTCGCTTCAAAAGATATTGTTAACAATAAAGCAAATTTGTTTCGCTTGCTCGTTCAAATGTAGCCAATTTTTTCTTACTGAAAACACTGATGAACTTTGATTTTCTTTATCACTCTAATCATTCTCACTTACTTTTTCACAAATACATAAAGATGTAGACGTAGGGGCCTCCCACATCTTTACATTAAATACGATAACATTTTTAAATTATTTTCAAAAACAGCAGCAAATAAACAGATAAAATAACATGATAACCTTCTTAAATTATTTTTAAAAACACACCAGCAAATAAACATAAAATAATGATGCTAAACAAATCGGTAACAAAACAAAATGCGGACCTGACCTATCACAGAATGTAAGTGAAACTCCGCGTCCATCGCGTGCCAACAAAAACAACAATAATCTTTCTCGCTTTAATGTAAGCGGTGTAAAATACTGAAGATGTCATATGTTTCTGAAGTGTTAGATGCGCAGGGCCAAGTTGATGCCATTTATATGGATATAAGTACAGCCTATGACCAAATAGATTTATATTTACTTTTAACAAAGCTGAAAGTTATACGTCTCTCGAGCCAGCTACTTAATCTATTTTATTCTTATCTATTTAATCGTAAGCAGTTTGTCGAATATGAAGGTTTTAGATCTGATCAATATAAAACAACTTCAGGAGTGCCACAGGGCTCCAACCTTGGGCCGTTACTGTTTTTCATATTTATAAACGATCTGTCGAATAACATTTAATGTTTGCAGATGATTTCAAAATATTTAGCAGTGTTTCATCTGCGGCAGACTGTATAGCCCTTCAAAATGATTTGAATATAGTAAATTACTGGTGTGTTAGGAGTCATTTGTGTTTAAATATTTCCAAATGTGTTGTCATGTCGTATTCTAGAAGAAAAGATATTACTGAATTTCAATATAGTATTGACGTAACTCCAATTGTCAGGTGTTCTGAAATGAAAAATTTGGGCATGCTATTTGATAGTAAGTTAACTTTTAAAATACATATAGAACATGTAGTGTCTAATGCTTTTAAAACATTAGGCATCATCTTAAGGAATTGCAAAAACTATAGTAATGTATTTAGTCTTAAAATATTATATTTCGCTTATGTGAGATCGAAATTAGAATATGGATGTCTTATTTATTATCCGCTATACCAAAATCACATAAATAATATAGAATACGTACAAAGAAGGTTCTTAAAATTCTTAATTTTTAAAGAAGATTGGGCATATCCCAATAGGGGTATAGAAAATTCAATTCTTTTGGACAGAAATGGTGTTCATTCTCTAGAAACTAGGCGTTTTATAATATCCATAAAATTTGTTTACAATCTTATACACAATAATATTGATTCACCTTCGTTACTTAATATGCTTAATTTTTACGTTCCAAGAATAGAATCGCGCTCGACTTTGGTTTTTTATCCTAATCCAATTCGTACTAATATAATGTGTAAATCACCAATACATGTTAACAAGATTTCATCAATTTGTGATATTTATGTGGATAATATCAAACATATTATTAATTGCGCTAATTCTATGTTATGAAATTATGATTGTGTTAGATTATTAAAATGAATTTGAGATATAGCTTCCCTGTGGTATTACTTGCAGTACATTTTTGAGTGCACTTTACATTTATAGATATGTGTATATGGGTGTGTTTGTGTTCATGTGTGTGTATATGGTTAGCCTGTTTATAGTCATGCGTTTATTTCTTATGTTAATACAAAGTGTTGGTACCAATTATATACGTATATAGGTATGTTCATATTTATCTATTTAGGTATATTGTGTTTTTCTAAATTTAGAATATTTCTTAGATATGAGTAATGGTTTTGTTTTTCTTATTGCACTTTTTTCTGTTAATTTTATCATTTGTATTTATTTTAAATAAGTATTTCCTGTAATTGGGTTATTTGTTACCTGTTGGAAATGAAATAAATAAATAAATGTGTTAGACATTTCCCGTCCTCATGTCGCATCTTACCCCGTAAGCCCCGTCACGAAACCGATTTCTCGTACTATACATAATAATCGAAACCTTTGCCATGAGAGCATATTGTATTTACAATATTTATGTTTTGCCTATGTTTTAAATTTTTTGGAATATGTGAAATGCGAAATACTTTTTTAGACAACTTTTTATTTTACTACACACTATTCTGTTTGTTTTTTTTGAAGTGAAAGTTTATTACAGAAGTATTAGATGGTAGTAATTTTTTTTATATGTAAGTTTTTCATTTTTTTACTTTTTGATTGTCGTGAGAGATTTTGAAATGGATTTTTGGTATATTTAGCCATGTAAAATAGATGTTTTTTATATTATATGCTTCATAATTATTTGTAACATGTTGCTATTAGTAGGTCCCACTAGACAAAATTAGATTTAGAAGAGAAGGAAATTTTAAGTTGTTTGCCAGAAGGAACTTTAGGTTTTTAAGTAGGTAGATATGATTTTGTGATTGTTCGTTCCTCTATGTTAAATGCAAAAAAGTATTCATAATATTTTAGAATTTAAGAAATTAGAATGCTATTTTTTATGTTTTATACAAGACGTTTCAGTATTAACTTAAAATCTGAATTCAGGACCTTAAAATAAAAAAAATGTTATCCTATGGAGGGTATATCCGGATTAGTTTATTAGGTTAAAATTTGTTTCTCGAGTTTGGAAAAAGATAAAAATGTTATCTGATAAAATTCAGGTTCATTTAACAAAAATAAAATGGGATTACCGGTTTCACCCATTTTACCGATAGGGGATGATTAAAAAAAATATTCTTTAGAAGCGTTCCCATTGGTAGAAAATCTCTACGAAAAATCTTTTTTTTTATCTTGTTTAAAATTTGGGAAAAAATTAAAAACCTAATTTTAACCTCAATTTTTGGAAGGGCGTAACTCTTTAACGAAGCATTTCCGGACATACCTCCATAGGACACTTTTTTCTTATTTTTAGGTCTGAATTCAGATCTTAAGTTTACAAGTTAATCCTGGAACACCCTATAGATATTAAATTATACTAGACAAGATGTTGGTAGCATTCTCAGGGCCGTACTTAAGACGGTTTTAGACCACGGTAAATCTTGCACAATATTTCAAACGATTTTGTAAACAAGAAATATTGTGCAGCGTAATGCAGTAAATTGTTCAGAAACTTGAATTGCTTACCAAATTGCTTGGAAAATAGAACAGGTTCTATTTTCCAAACAATTTGTGTCTAGGCATGCGCACTTTTTTGTTTTATATGAATAATTTATAGTTTATTTCAAACTTATTTGTAACATAAACAACGTCGGCACCTTTGACGGCGGTAAATTAATCAAAGAAGCCGAGGTTATTTAAACAGTAGTTGTTCTGTGTGATATGAAGAATCTTGCTTAACCTCAGTGTTTGTTCGATAAATGAAATAGTTTTTGTGGGTAATAAACAATAAATTATTACTTAAATAACAGGGTAGGTACATGTCATGCCAAGTGTTTCGAGTCGTCTGCGTTTATTCCACCGTTTATGCCACCGTTAACCACTGCCTTTCCATATTATGTACAACATAAATAGAAAATATAACCTCACACATGCAGTTGGCAGCTGTCAACTATTAAAATACAATTTGAAATTATTCCAAATAAAACGTACTACGCCGAATCTTGCTCAATTTATTATTTCAAAATGTGCGTAATATAAAACAGATTACAGTGCAAATCCAATAGATATTGACTCTTATTATTGTTCAATTTATTGCTTAATTTCTTGTGCAATATTTAGAGCAGTCTAAAACGGACTTATATATGTTTTACAAAACTTTAATTACATTGTTATATTTGTTTACTACTACTGATGACCCTGTTTTTGGTATTCAAAGAATGTAATACACTAGAGATCGAAGAACGATAAATGTGCAATTTTATGTTGATTTTTATGCTGGACATCATTACTTGTGAAATTCATGGGCAAAATAAAACACATTTAACATTTTACAATCGTCAGACTAAAAATTACATTAATTATTTGTTTTTTACTAGTATAAAATGGCAATACAAAATACACCAACCTAATAAAGTTAAACAAAACAGAATCATCTAATATTAAACAAACGCGTCAAATCATCTACATATTTTAAAAAAAGTGATGAAAATAAGTTACTATTGTTATGATACATAGCCTCTGCTACGAATGAAGAACGTCTTGTCTCTTCTTATGTTCATTAAAATCAGACAAAAAATAAAGTATATTGGATCCATATGTAGGTTTTGTATCATTATCTTTTTTATAAAGTGCAAGACACAAATCAAATTTTCATGATGTTCTTCAATAAAATAAGCTTCTCATGTTCTTTTGTATTTATATCAATATAGTACATAATTAATAATCGATAAGTTCAAAAATAAAATTAATTTTCAACAGTGATGTAAATTATCCAGCTTATTTTATTTTTAACATATCTGTCTGATTTTAAACCACAATAAATGTGGCTAAAATTAAATTGAACAGGTTGTGATATGTCTTTTCAATGACACCAAATATACAGTATGTATATTAAATTATTAGACATGTGCCTCTTAAATGGCAATGTGGCAATGTAAACCAGAGGCAGACAAATCATCGCTGGTTAGCATTAGCGTTAGCAGGGCACTCTGCGCGATATACGATGCACAATTTTTTTTTTCAAAATTTGCATTTTGCCAACAAAATTAGTTAATAAAAGCCTTTACGCCCGTTTAGTACTTCAAAAATAACCAAGTTGTTTCAAGAAAGGACATTTTCGCGTGATGACCCTGTACCTATTCATTTATTTTTTTATTTTACTTACGTATGTTTTCTCATTTTTATTTATACCGGGTAGGCCAAAAAAACGTAGTTTTTACTTTTCTTTGCCAAGTTTTTGTTTCTCCGCCGATTTTAGCGAATTCTGTGTCAATATTTGGCTGATTGAATTGGTTACAAAAGTCAAATGATAAAATGACCGAAACATAAAAATACAAGATGGCGGGCGCAATTAAAAATAGGCCTTCCTTTGCGCTCGTTCCTTTTAACTGAAAGTTGTCAAAAACACAGAACTAATGACGAAAGAATGAACTTCCTTCTACATTTTAAGATTATGATGAGTTATATCAGTTCATTGGTTTTGGAGATATAGCGGTTTCAAAAAAAGGCCTACTTGTCATTTTTTAAATTTGTAACAAAAAAGCAAACTCTGATATTTTGCTTGCCAATTCTTTATTTCTCTACCAATTTCAATAAACTTGGTCTTGTTATTTAAGCATTGGAATCAGCTCTAAGAAACTGCGAACAAATTGTCGAAATTTCAAAATACAAGACTTCTACTAGTATTTTTGTTGCTTATACTACTACAACATCTTAAATATCAAAAATACGAACTAGAGAATTAATTTGTAAAAAATCATATCTAGATACGTAACACGTTGAGAGGATATTTCACCAGAAATCTATAATTAGGTGGTAAGTACTAATGAAATTCGCCCCTCTAAAACAAATGCAATATTATTAACCATTAAAAAATATCAGTAGTTCCGAACACTGAAGATTCAACTAATAAGTAAGTAATGAAGTCTAGCACATCATATCCCTTGAATTTGATCTGGTGCCGCCACAATTGCCGTACATCTTCTCCTTTAGCTGAGTGTGGCCAGGTCTATTAAAATTTGAGGCAATATTAGGTTAAACCTTATGGTAGCTCCTCGATATTAAACTGATTTCGGTCATTATCATGCAAGCTGAAGAAAATATGACCATACAAAATAAACCACTGGATTCAACTCAGGACTACAAGGCGGCCATGGTATAAAAAATACGTTTTTCCTAATGCTGTTCAATATTTTCCTAATATTGTGCAATATTTTCCTAATAGTGTTTAATTTTTGTAAGAAAATTTAAGTTTACAGTGAACAATCATTGTTTCGGCCATCCAGCATAGGTAGTCTTTATTCTAACCATCTAGGGTCTGTTTTATAGCAATAAGTCAGTGGTAGAATACTGTAGATTATGTATTTTTCCAGAATGGCGCATTAAACGCAAACAACTGGCATACCTGAGAAACATAATAATAATAAATTTATTATGAAAAATTTATAAAGTGGATAAAGCACATTTTCATCTTGACGGATACGTCAATAAAAAAAATGTCGAATTTGGGGTGAGGAAAATCCACATGCTATTCACGAAAAAGAAATGCATCCACAGAGATGCACTATTTGGGGCTCATTTTTGGAGTGGTGGAGTAATTGGGCCATTTTTTTTTAATGAAGCTGGTAATGCTGTCACAGTTAACGGGGAACGCTATCATGTCATGTTAAACAATTTCTTTTTCTACCAAATTGATGATTTGGATTTGACCAACATGTGGTTTCAGCAGGATGGTGCAACATGTCATACAACACGTGAAACCACAACTCTATTGCATACCAAATTTCCTGATCCTGTTATCTCGCGGAATGCTGGCATCCATTGGCCTCCCAGGTCATGTGACTTAACACTACTAGACTTTTTTCTTTGGGGTTATCTAAAGGGAAATGTGTACACTAACCGGCCAGCAACAATTATTAACCTCAAAGCAAGCAGTCGACGTGTTATTCGGGAAATTGAGCCAGTTTTATATGCCAATGTTATGGAAAATTTTGGTAAATGAATGACATTATGCCAGATGAGTCGAGGCGGCCATATGAATGATATCCTTTTCCATTTGTAGCCATAAAGTCTACATTTTATGTTGAAGATTTAAAATCATTAGTTTCTCAAATATTTTGCGTTCTATCAAAAATCAAAACCTATAGTTTCTAATGAGACACCCTTTATAAGCAATTATTAGTAGAAAACGAGTCTTTTTATTTTGAAATTTCGATAATTTGTTTGCAATTTTTTTTACAGCTGCTTCTATTGCCTAAATAACAATTCCAAGTTCATTGAAACTGGTAGAGAAATAAAGAATTGGCAAGCAAAATATCAAAGTTCGTTTTTTATTCCAAATTTAAAAAAATAACAAGTAGGCCTTTTTTTTGAAACCGCTATATCTCCAAAACCAATGAACTGATATAACTCATCGTAGTCTTAAAATATAGACGGAAGTTCATTCTTTCGAAATCTATTAGTTCTGTAATTTTGACAACTTTCAGTTAAAAATAACGAGCGCAAAAGAAGATCTATTTTCAATTGCGTCCGCCATCTTGAATTTAGATGTTCAGCTATCTTAATATTTGATTTTTTGTAGCCTATTCAATCAGCTAACTATTGACACCAAGTTCGCTCAATTCGGCTGAGAAACAAAAATTTTGTAAAGAAAAATAAAAAGTGCGGTTTTTTGGCCCACCCGGTATATCTTATGCATACATCTCTATGATATTACCCCAAACTTGTTTAGGTCTTCAACATTTAAGTAATTGTTTCTTCATCTATGGCGCTTGTTTAACATTTTTCGCGTAACAAAACTGACAAGAGTATAATTTATTTCCATCCCTGTTATTGGTGAAAAAGTTAGAAACTTTGCACTTTTCTCTAGGCGTATTGCAATATAATCAATTGCGACAATTCACAAAATGTGAAATGACCCGCCACAAATAAGGCATTAATAATTTCAAATTGAAGATTTATTAAAACCTGCATACCGACAAATTGAGAACCGCGGCAATATTGCCATTGTTGCCAACTTTCTCAATATTTTCTATAACAATTATGACTTCAAGATATTTAGAAATAATGTATGCTTTTCTTGACAAAATTCATAACATTATGTATTTTTTAAGTTTATATAATGCCTTTTACAAATGTTTTTGTTACAATAAATAATAAAAAATGTCTGTTCATTTCCGTCTGAGAAAAGAAAATGTGTTAGTAGCTACTGTACCTCTTTTCTTCTAAAAATAACTTGTGGCATTGAACTCCAATATTATACTTGAACAAAATTCAATATCCTTTTCGATTTATACAGGGTGTCCCAACCAAAAGTAGGCACCCTGAATAACTTTGGAGATAAAATTTTTTTGAAAAATTGGTGAAACATGTCGACCTTGTTTCTAAGGGGGACACATTTTAATATAATACTTGTATACCTATCATCATCCTTTTACCCTACACGGCCACCCCCTCAAAAAAATTCAAATGGCAAAGAGGGTCGAGTGATACATCTTTTGAAAGGTCTTTCAATTCTCTACATAACAGTGTATTTTTTTTAAACTTTTATCGATTCGTTCCTGAGAAATAATTGTTTCAATATTTTAGGTTTGGGAAATAAAAATAAAAGAGGCAGTTTAAATTATCGTATGTATTTTTCAAAATGACCCCCACCGACTTCCATACAGTAATATAATCTGTCTTGAAATTCTGTACGAACATTTCTGAACACATCTGGAGTCAATAAACGGCATTCTCGAACAATTCTTTCACGTAACTCCTCCAGAGATGTGGGTTTTGTTGCAAATACCTTCGATTTCAATTGTCCCCACAGAAAGAAATCCAAGGGAGTTAAATCGGGTGACCTAGCGGGTCACTCCACAGGAGCTCTTCTTCCAATCCATCGTTCAGGAAACCGATTATCCAAAAATTGACGGATTGCTATAGCAAAATGTGGGGGTGCCCCATCCTGTTGAAAAAACAGTTCGCCCTCTAAAAGATTATCGTCTTCTTCGAGGATTTGGGTAGTCATTGGGTCGATGTTATTTTCTAACAAATCCGAGCCGACGATCAGGATGATCTTCGTTTAATTTGTGTACCAATTTAAATTTATATGGATGAAATTTGTGGGCCTTTACAATTCGATGAACACTGCTTCGTAATACATCGGAAGCCTCAACTACTTTCCTGATCAATTGAGTATTATCCATCTGCAAATGACCCAGAACTGTCACTTCAACTGCTTCATTCCTAATTGGTCGCTGAGGTTCATGCTTTTTGTTTCCTACAGAACCTGTTTCCATAAATTTTGTCAATAATTGTAAAACATACTGAAAACCAACCCTTCTATCTGGGTGATTTCTATTGAATATGCGCTCCGTAGCTCTAGCACAATTATCGTTTTTAAAATAAATACTGACAATTTCTATTCTCCTGAAGGGTATAAACCATTTTGAGAATTCACTCTGGTAAAATGTATCTCGATATAAAATTGGTTGTGAACAAATTAATGTTCAAGGACTATCAAATACTTATGAGTCTTTTATTATTCTAAAACTAAATGGACAAGGAAAGTGTTTTTTGTCGAAAAAAACTCGTGTTGATTTGAGAGCACTAACAAATGTAGTTTTTTTTATAAATTCCAATACCCAGTGCTGTGGAATTTAGATTTTTTAATCGATTTCGATTGTGTGTAATCGTCAAAAATAAAATTATTTTCCTTAAGAACGAATCGATAAAAGTTAAAAAAAAATACACAGTTATGTAGGGAATTGAAAGACCTTTCAAAAGATGTATCACTCGACCCCCCTTGCCATTTGAATTTTTTGAGGGGGTGGCCGTGTCGGGTAGAGGGATGATGATAGGTATACAAGTATTACATTAAAATATGTCCCCCTTGGAAATAAGGTCGACGTGTTTCACCAATTTTGCAAAAAATTCATATCCCCAAAGTTATTCAGGGTGCCTACTTTTGGTTGGGACACCCTGTATATGTATACCGCCAAATTGATATATACTTATTATTATTATTTAAGTGAAAAAGAAAACTACATTGGTTTGTATTTTCGCAAAAATGTGGTAGAGGAAACATTTTTTTTAATACTATATGGTAATTAATAATTTTCTAATTGTGACAATCTTTTTTTAGATTTAGGGGTACCGATGCCTCATGGGTGGGTGACAAGGAACTACCGCCAGAAATTGCCGCCGAATTGTCGGACGATGAGGACGAGCATAACTCGCAGGACACCCGTAAAGCACAAAAACGCAAACACGGCAGCTTGGAACGTCACAAGCAGTTCGAGAAATCCATGAACCGTTGCAACACATTGAACACGCGCGTAGCTCAGATGGTGGACGCGCACCGCCATTTGCCAAGGCCAGTTCGTTACAACGACCACCCACAAAGGTCACTTTTGACTGATTTTCGCTCTTTGGCTAATAGATTGCCAATACCTTTTGATCCAACAATACCACCACCAGGCTTTCACGATTACTCCAGGGAAAATAACATGTCAAATATTCGTCCACCAATGCACTGGAATTGGCAACCGCACGAGGTGCACCGTCCTTCACTGGCACGTCCAAATTTGTCATCTTTTACGCAAGGACAAAACAACTCGGCTAATTACTATACCAACAACGCAGGCAGGAACCACGCCGCAGGGTCATCTACCCAGCCATATTAACTAATTTTGTTTTTTTTTTTTTTTTTTTGAAAAATTCCAGTATTTTGGTATTGTTTATATTTCTTGTTTAATACGTCTCATGATACATTCCTTCCAAGCTAGGTAAAGGTGTAGTAGAGAATCGTATCATTTCAATTTCAAGTGCGTAAAATAATCTGAAGTGGTGCACTCCTATTTAAAAAAATTGCTTGAAAACATGAGTCCATTGTCCTGGTGCTAAACTTTATAAATTTATCCTTTAAAATAAAAAATAATTACAATGTTCATTATATCTGGTGTTGCCTGTGCTACAGAATGATTGACATTTTTTTTTCTTCCAAAGACCCGAGGGTGTCTCACACCTCAAGAATTTCCTAGACATTTTCGAAAAATCCCGTAATTTCCGAAAATAATTTATGTGCTGCCAAAAGTCCTTTCAAGACTATTAACCTTATTAGTATAACTTTATTCGCAAGACACAGTTAATTATTTTCTAAAACATGCTGTAAACAAAGCAAGTACGTCAATACCTTCACCATACAGAAATATCAGCTATTGATTGTGGGGGAAACCTGCATATATGGAATGGATGCCATTAGCAAACCACAGTTGAACGAAGATAATTTCATTGTCTTTTAAAAAGATTTTATTAATGTATACTAGAGATGTGGGGTGAAACAAGTCCGTTGGAAAAGTCCATTAGACATGTCTGGAAAAGTGGAATAGTCTGAGGCACTTTTCAATGTGAAAAAGAAGGATGTGGAATTATTAAGTATGCGTAATAGGTCTCCTAAATATCCAACACAACCTATTGCAAAGCGACATCTCGTTAACATCAATAGTGCTCTTTTTTTTTATGATACATCATTCCAAATAAAAATTCATGACATGGTTGTTAGATTTCCCATCCGGAAAATTCAAAAAAACGTCCTGAGGTAAACTTGATTTTGGCACTGGAACTGAGAAAAACAAAATTAAATTGGCCAAATGCGGTAATGTTGAAATCATAGCAATTTTGCACTGTTTTATATATCACCCTGTAGAAACGCTATTTGACATTTCTTGAGATTCACATCAATAAGGTCGATTACTGAAAGATCAAGTCGACAATCACTGAAAACAGATTTGTTATCGTCTATGGCAATCGAATTTTTTTCGTTTTAAAATCGAACGAAATTTTTCACCACGACATAATGTTGCATAGTTTATTACAAAAATTTTTCCAATACTATGTATTTTAGATTAGGATTTAAAAAGTAATTCGTTATTCAACTTACATTGACAAATTGAGAGCCAATCAATTTTTAATTTCTTAATTTAATTTCAATTATACGAGTCGATAGAAAAAAAATTCCAAGTTTAAAACAACACTGGATACAGCATCCGACAGAAAGGTTAAAAATTTGAACAAGAGCATCTTAACCAATACTTTTCACGACTTTATACCTAATCCATTCACTCTTTGTAGTATTAACTTACGATAAATTTTCACGTTACTGTTGGCACTAATTTTTTAGATTAAGTATTGTCATTAACGTCGTAACATAAAAATAACAAGACTCACTGATAGCAGTTTGTGATTAACAGGGAAGTTTTTGTTCATCTTAACGCGAAAATCTACTTTTAATAAGGACCACACAAAATGAATCGACTTTACGTATATTTTTTGCTGAATGTCTTATTCACTAGTGAATCGAGACCTAAAACAATCTTCGGCTCAAAAAATCGTTAGGCCTCACTAAACAAATTAACAAACTTAATCCCCTCCAAAATTTCCTATTAATTTCTGATAATTTCCCTGACATTTCCGTCAGGGAAATTATCAGAACATTTTGTTTTCTTTAAAGAACAGTTTTGAATTTTTATTATTATAATTTTTTTTTTTTTTTTCGTTTTTATTTCAAATATAGGGAGAACTAGCAAAAATGATTTTAAAATCTTTAAAATGAAAGGAAAGGTGTTCTTGTGTATAGTTTATTTCAAACTTATTTGCGTCGGCTTCTTTGACGGCGGTAAATTGATCAAAGAAGCCAACGTTTTTTATTTGCAAATAAGTTTGATATAAACTACACTCTCCCATGTATTACATGTAAGTTTGTAAATGGTTACATTTGAGTTTGATGTTCGTTTGCTCTATTTTATTTTGATAATTCAGTAATTCCATATAATCACATTTCTAATACAATAATTTAGGCAGACACCCTAAAAAGGCTTCCCTAAGATTCCTCAAGAGGGCAGTACTAATTTTCTATCATAGTGAGTCTGAATCACAAAATGTATATGTGAAAGTTATCCTTTTCCACAGCCACACTTAAAGAAAACTCAGAATTTAAAATTTTATTCAGATCCATTAATAAATGAGATACAATCAAAAATGCAGAACTGTTCTTATAAAAAAATCCGGCATTCTTTGGCCCTGTTCGAAAGATCTATAGTGTCTAAACAAAATTGCCTACTTTTAGACAAATGTCAGCCATTTTGCAACACAATTTGGCAACAGGTAGAATAGTACAATGATATGAAAAATGTCTACATTCTTGTAAAAAAAAATTAATCAGGTCAATATTTCTGAAAGAGAGTCAGCCATTTGAAATTAGACCAAATATGGGGAGTGGAATATTTCATTTATCGAGTACTTTGACTTTAAATATGTATGAATATTATGTGGTCAGAAAAAAGTATAATTAGTATTTATATCTTTATTTGTATCCCTATTGGGTAGAATTTGCTCCTGTCATCTTAATAAAAATGCAATATTTATGTTTTAAAACGTAATTAAATAGTTGAGTTGTGAAATTTCAATTTTTTTAAATTTATGGCATTTTTGGAAGGTATATTTCGGGGGAAATATTTTAGAAAATTTTGTGTTCATAAGTTAAAAAAATTTTCTGGTAAAGTTTTGAAAGACACTGCTGATTTAATTTTAAAATGAAGACAAAATTTGATATTTAGAAATATTACAAAAATGCACAAAAAAGGTTATTTATAAGTACACTAACAATTTTTTTCTGCAATGCCACTCTGATGAAGACACAAAACAATGCAAGAAATGTCCTACCCGAATACAAGATTAGTGATAACGCAGGCTGTAGTAGCACGAATGGCTTAGTTCAAAACAAAAAAAGTATGATTCTATGGCTTGGTTCGCAAAGGGCCAATGTCAAAAAAGCTGGAAAATAAGATTTGAACAGTATCATCTCTACCAAGTTGCCGGCATATTTATTGAATACACAGTAGCCCTAAGGAATTCTGTATTTTAGACTAGTAGTGATCTTACATAGCGATCATTTTTACAGATTGGATAATCTACAATTTCCAGTTCAATACAGGACTTAGGTCGTTTATGATAAAAAGTGACAGAACTGTATGTTTCATAAATACAAATTTTCACTAAATTGCTTATAAAATTCATATTTAAAAAAAATTCTGAAATTATTGAAATATTTCAAAAATTTATTGAAATATTTCAAAAATGTCTGAAATATTTAGAAATTTTCCAAAAAGTTATAAATTTCATCTATTTCAAAAATTTCACAAGTTTCCAATTTTTTTGGAAAAATTTGAATGTTTCATTTTTGTAAATTTCATGAAATTTAACAACACTAGTTAGGAGGAATTTGTATGTTATTGGATTTAAAAGGAGATAATTATTTTTACAAAATAAAATATAAGCAACTACAGCTTGTTATTTGTTTGTACCTTGAACTGCTTGTTTGATGTCGTGATAAATATGGTTATTCTTTCTACAGTAACAAAATTTACCTAAGTACAATATTTTAAGACCCTATTTTTACCTAGAGATATCAGACGATTCACACCAAGTGGCCACACTGTATAACCATTCAATTTTATTTTCATTTTATAACTAATTCAGTTGTAAAAATTTAAAAATACAACACTAACTCATTGGAATGATGTAGATGTCACTTAATTACATGAAAATCTAGCATAAGTGGATTGTGTTCATTTTTAGTATAATAAAAAAATTATTTTTGCATTATACATAAAATTGAGGATATTTTAACCAAGAAAAAGTTCACATTTTTTCTCCTATGCATTTTTTTCTAAAATTTGCATAGTTTTTGGAGCAAAATTTTGAAAATCAATAAACACGAATATCGATCAAATTTTTGGCATGCCGTTATAAAATTAGGATGTGTGAAAAGTATAGTTTACCTGGACGAACATTTTTTTATTCATTTTTGCACAACCTGTATATCTGGGTTAAAATTGAGGAATTTCGACCTAGAATATGTCAATGCGAAAATATTTTCTCTTATTTGTTTCTAAGTGAATGGTTTTTATTTGATATGGGTGCATGTTACATACTTTTAGAAAATTTTGGAAAATAATATAAACAAATATCGATGCAATTTTCAGCTTGCCGTTATAAAATTGAATTCTAGATATGTCTCATTATAACAAAAGGTAAGTCTACTCATTATTTTTAGAATATATTAATCACAATGGGATTTTTAACTGCCTTAGAGCCTAGTCATGAGAACCAATGTATCATGATATGTTTTAATAGTTTTTAAGGTATATGTTTGTGTTTTTAAGATATATAGCACTATTATTGTGCCATTAAAAGACTGTTGATAGTTACTAGAATTTATAATTTTATTTTTTTCTGCAGTTGTTGAAGTTAGGATTAGGTTTCCTACCAGTGTGTGATGTTATTGGTGAATTGACAGTGTGAATTGTTAATTTTTTTTTTTTTTTAGGCGCTTTTTTATGTTGCCTATAATAATTTTAATATATCTGTAATTTATTGTAAAAAAATTCACTAATATTAGTTATTCATATTTCTTATACTTTGTTTTAAAACATGTCTTATTATTATATTGTCATAAATTTTTGAGTTATACTTTAATAGCAATATTTATTTTAATATTTTGGTATTTCTGTTTTGTGGGTGGGAAATTTAAAATTCTATCTTTAAAGAAATATTTATTGTTATTTTTAAATAATTGTATTCCTTTTATAAAAAATAAAA